>NW_021024778.1:2027064-2080061 GCF_004153795.1 Camellia sinensis | reverse complement strand
GTCTTTCCATCAAGGCTTCCATGGTGAGGGGTGGCGTCATGGTGATCGAGTCCCTTAGTCTGTTCCCGACTGGAAGGCCTCTTTTATACTGTGCAATGGCGAGATTGGTGGGGCAGTCCCCAATCTGATTGAATGTCTCCCAGTAGCGACTATTGTAGGATCTAAGGGTCTCTTTATCGCCTATGTTGATGGAGAGTAGCTGGTCGATTTCCACCGGGGTTTTAGTGTTTGTTCGGAATCTTGTTATGAACGCCTCTGCCAATTGCGCCCAAGAAGCTATGCTTCCCTCTGGAAGTTTCTCGAACCAAGTTAAGCCTAGGTTGCCAAGGCTAGATGGGAAGAGTATGCACGTTGGGGCCTCGTTTCGCCTGTATACAGCCATGACCTGGCGAAAGTGGCTCAAGTGTGAGTAGGGGTCTTTCTTCCCTTCATATGTAGTGAATTTGGGCTGAAGGAAGCCTGATGGTAGGGGCGCGTTTCCAATCGTCGGAACAAACGGCGAAGTCTGCAGCCTTGCTAATGCTTTGTCCGTTGGTTCGTAGGCAGGGTGCGGTATTGGCATTCCAACCTCGACGCTTCCATGCATCCAAGGAGCCAACCGCTGTAAGGCAGAAACTCTATGTGGATCCCGTGCCCTGGCATCCTCTTTGCATCGTGCTTTTTCTTCGAGCACGGTTCGTAAGTCGGATGATCTGGGTAACTCCGTCTGTCTAGATCTGGTTTGGTGCGTATGTGAGGGCCAATACGTGCTTCCTTCAGTGTATGATCTTTCAGATCTCGTCCTCTCAGACCTGGAGTGACGAGTTCTGGAAGACCAGGATTGAGTATCGCCTGTCCTGAGGCTTCTACTCTCTCCTTGCGAGGGTGTGGTATTCCTACTACGATTTTCTGAGTGGCAAGGGGGCGTCTTGTTTTTGTGCCCCTCTCCTGTCGCCACTTCTTTTCTCTTCATCTGGCGCTTTAAGGCCTCCATGTCCGCTGCCATCTTCCTTATTAATTCATCTTGCTCCTTCACGCAGTCTTCCAGAGTTTGATCAATCCTCCATCTTTGCCTGTCAGGACTTTGCAAGCGAGATTGACGGGGGCTGTGAGTTCGTCTTCCCCTAGTATCTCTCCTGGGGTTGTGTCGTTGGGGCTCCAAATCTGCCATGGGAGGGATAGAAGGTAATCCTTCACGCCTTGCTCCCCCATCTGGAGTTTGCCCATCGATGGCGGAATGTGGCAATTCTTCAATGTGCGCCATTGTTTGTAAAGAGGAGAAGCTTTTAGTCAAGAGGTTTTGTTCTTTCTGCAATTCCCACAGATGGCGCCAATTGTACGGGAAAGAAATAAACCTTCTCGTATAATCCTATTGACCAAGTCTACTCTCCTCCGTACGTCGTCACTTTATCACCCGAAAACACAAACGTGAGCTAGCCGGCAGGTGTGTGTCGGAAACCTCTCCGATGCCTATGTCAGTTAAACTTGACAAATAGACAAAAGCTCTGTGTATTCAGAAAGCAAAGTTGTGTGTTACCTCTCCAAAGGTGATGTTTGTGAGCTTTTATAGGTTTCATGTGGCATAATCCTAGTAGGACTTCTACTCCTCCATGTAGAGTCCTCCTTGGATTCATACTCCTGAAAGATAATGCTTATCCTCCAACACCCCCCTCACTGCTTAAACCAAGTGAGATGGTTATTACCATGGCCGAATTCCCACATGACCGAAGTAATCATGGCTATGCTGAGCCACAGAGTAAGCCGTACTACCCTTAGTTCGGTTCTTCCTTCTCCTCTTTATCTCGGTTCTCTCATGTACAAACCATGATATGTTTTCACCGAGCTACCATGTAGCAAGGTTCTGACCGTTCTAACCACAATACGCCATAACCGGACTAACTCTGAGACTGGCCTAATTCCAAGTTGATTCCGGACCGGAGTAACTTTAGATTCCTCTTGGGCCGGAGTAATTTTTTAACTCTCTCGGGCCGGAGTAATTTTATACCCTTCTTGGGCCGGAGTAACTTTACGGCCTTTTTACCCAGCCCTTCGTACTTTGGACCATAATAACCATCTCATAGCTCGGCCCAATTTTCACAAAAATTATCCTCTCAACACTTTAATTAGAATGTGTGATTAAAAAATATATAAATAATCACACTTTAATTAGAATGTGTGATTAAAAAATATATATATAATCACACTTAATTAAAAAGTGTGATTAAAAAGTAGTAGTGTATATATAATCACACTTTAATTAGAATGTGCAATTAAAAATATATATATAATCACACTTAATTGAAAAGTGACATAAAAAATAAATATTATCACACTCAATCAAATTAAGTTTGATTAAAATATCTATCTAAATTTTTTTTATCACACTTCCAATAAAAGTGAGATATTTTTTTTTTTCAAAATGTAATCTTTAACTATTTTTGTAGTAGTGATCACGCTTTCAATAAAAATGAGATAGTTTCATTTGTCAAAGTGTAATATTTAACTATTTTTGTTGTAGTGAATCAAAATATGCCCTCCCATAGTTTTGGAAAAATACTCTCACAACTATCATTGTACATTGCTACCATTCGGCGAATCCAAAACTATATATTGCTTAGGAAAAACTAATATCAATGCTATGTGAATATATAGTATATTGCATAATGAATAATAGAAAGATAATACATACGATAACTGTAAGAGGTATAAATGTTCATAAAATATTAAAAAAAGTTTTTAGATATGAAATTTGCTGTGTCAAAATTTTCAAACATGAAAACTAATTGGGATGTAAAAATATCCAGAAAACTTATTGGATTACAAGTATAGAAAAGTAAATTTACTATTGAATTTCCCAAAATTATATTCGACAGAAAAAATGAAGATGATCTTATCTTCTACAAGGGGTTGTCAGACGACTAACACCATCATCATTCTTTATCTTTTGCAAGCATTTCTACTACATCAGTGATCAATTTATTTTATTTTATTTTATTTTTTTAATTCAAGACATGTAACTTCCAAAGATGTGGAGTTATTTAGGTATTATATCATAAAAGAGCATGCAATAACTAAATTGGAGTAATAAGTCCTCAACAGGAAATATTTATCTTTATACACTTCTCAATATATCAATAATATCCCTCTTCTTAATGTCACATTCCTCTCTTTACCTCCATAGTTATCTCCCTCTCTTCTTCATTCATTTTTGTAAAACAAGTATAACGCAACGGGTAAAAATTTCAGATCATACTTTAGGTGATAGAACCTAAAGTAAAGAATCTTATGGATAAATCACGTGCTTAAAAAAATGCGAACAACGAACTCCCAACAGTGGAGTGATACCACAATATGAGTATCACCCACAAAAGTCACAGTGCAAAAGGCTGGATCGTTATTTTTTAATGGGAGAGAGTCAAAATAGGAAAAATCATTCATTATTCAATCCATCCCATATCTCATATAACATATCAGATATATAGGCTGAGTATATCATCTATCCAAATCAGTTGATATGATAGATATAGATACCAGGAGTGGGTTATCCAAATAGGTTTTGAATTCAAATTCAAACTTACATGGATAAAGTTCAAAAGGGTCATGGGTCATGCCACACAGGCGCCCAATTGCTAACAATTTTCTTTTTCATTCCACCATCTCCGGCCGCCATTGCAGCCATCTCTGACCATTGCCACCCAACTTTTCCCTACCAACAACCCCTCTTCCCCAACGGCTACCCTCACCAACAAATTATGTTCCCTAACTACAACTCACACCGGCTTTTACTGCTTCATCTCTGTTTAGTCCCCTCTTCCTACTTGCAAATCCCTTCCCAGCTTTCTTGTCCTATTGTGACTCCCTTCCAATTCTCTTTCCTCAACCACAATGCCTTCATTCACTAGATCTAGTTTTTTCAAACTTGGGGTTTAAAAAGGAAGAACAAGGAGGAAAATGAGGTTGTAGAGCTGTAGTGTGTAAAGGAGCAGTGCAGAGAGGCAATGGAGAAAGGCAACGGTGTAGAGAAGAAGAAAAGTGGCCGGTGGAGTGTTGGGCATGGGGGTGGCACTAGCACTGGCAAATGATGGGGACAATGGTTGGATAAAAATTGAAGAGAAGAGAAACTAGGGTTCGTGGACTAAAATGTAATTTTACAAAAGAATAAAATTATAATAAGAAAAAATAAAAATGAGAGATGTAATTAGCTAAACAACAATATTAGGTGGCCCGAAAAATTATCGCTCGAATGGCTCGAAACACTCAAAGCGACATTGTTTTGGGTATAAAATGACGTCTTTTTGACACATTCGAGCCATTTGAGACACAAAAATTCGGGCCACCAAACATTTTTCATAGCTAAACAACAATGTTAGGTGACCCGAAAAATCATGGCTCGAATGGCTCGAAACACTCAAAATGACGTTATTTTGGGTATAAAACGACATCGTTTTGACACATTCGAACCATTTGAGTCACAAAAATTTGAACCACCAAACATTTTCCATAGCTAAACAATGATAGTAGATTGACTAGGATATGTTTTGTTTCATGTTTTCTATTTACACAAAGCTCTCCTTGTGAGTTGTCCCCCATCTGTGCAGGGCCAGCCTTGAAATTTAGGAGGCCTAAGGCGAACTTTGAAAATGGGGGCCCCATAATTTACTTATGTGCATCTCCTGAAAAAAAGGTTATTGCCCACATAATTTACTTATGTGCATCTCCTGAAAAATAGGTTATTGCATTATGAGAATGACGGGGTTTGTTTTTTTGGCACAATCTAAATGTGATCACCTAAGGAAATTGGGTGACAAGTGTCTTAGACTCTGAGGTGTTACCAAACCCAGCAAGAAAATGACATTGAAGAAATGCACCGCAGCGGTAGATATAAATTCCAATCAATCTTGTTTTCGTACACACAACCACTTACTTCCTCCTTTCCTTCCTCGTCATTTTGGTCTCTCTCCAAATGCATAAAAAAAGGAGTAATTATTCACAACATAGTGGAATTAATAATGATGTAAATTGACGTCTGCCCAAAGAAGTTTAGCAACAAGAAGAGAGTTAATAATGATGTAGAGAGGAAAGAAAAAGGAGTAATTATTCACAACATAGTGGAATTAATAATGATGTAAATTGATGTCTGCTCAAGGAAGTTTAGCAACAAATGTCTTTCAGTGACAGATGATTTAATTAATTTATAGGTAAAAGAAGCTAAATAGTTGAAAACAACTCCTATAGAGTAATTATTCACACCACAGTGGTTTTTTTAAATAATAAAAAAAATTAAAAAAAACATCTTATTTAACACCAAAAAATTTTATTTGAATTTTTCAAGTATGTGACACTGTCATTCTGTTTCTTAGCAATTGAACAGTGGATACACCTATAGAAGAAAATCCAACTTCTCTAAAGTAATTTTTCCTAAAATAATCTTAGAGTAATTTTTTATATGACTGAAATTTAATTTTGTAAAAATTAAGGATACAATAGTACGTATATTCACTTTTACAAAAATCCTACCCATACAAAACATTATTCTAAAATCAGTTCAAAAGAAAAAAAAAAAAAAAAAAAAAATCCAAGCACGAACAAAACCAAATGTAATGTATTCCCTCAACGTCTCAAATATACTCCCTCAAACTATCAAACATTCCACAAGTTACAAGTAAATTAGCAGTTCTCGCAGTTCTACATGGGACAAATCTATAAGATTTCTGAATAACTTGTATATTTAATTTTGTCTAATTACAAAGAATACATCTGATTATATTCCACTTTTAATCCTAAAATTAAAAAGGAAATAGAATATATATATACAATCTTTCAGAATATATACACAACATATGCTACCATATATACATAGATACATGAATATTTTTATACCCCCACTCAAACTCAAGGTGTTTGAGCAGAAAATACGGATAATTTGTCAAGAAGAAACTGAAACCGAATAGTGGTATGAGTCTTAGTATAGAAGTCAACAAGTTGCCAGGCCGAAGAGATGAAAAGAAGCGTAATAGAGCCAGACTACAGATGTTGACGGAAGAAGTGACAATCAATCTCAATGTGTTTTGTCCATTCATAAAAGACAGTGTTATAGGTAATCTGAATAGCACTGCAGTTGTCACAGTAGAGAGAGGTCAGAAATGACTAAGAAATGTCAAAGGCAGATAAGAGACAACAGAGCCAAATAATCTCAACAGTGGCATGACTGATAGCATGGTTCCCAGCTTCGGCAGTAGAACAAACAACAATAATTTATTTCTTGCTTTTCCAAGAAATCAAGGAATCTCCAAGAAACATACAGAAACCAAAAGTGGACATGAGATCATTGACATCACCAGCCCAACTAGAATCAGAATAGTCCACCAAGTCCAAGAAGAAAGTAGAAGACAATAGCAAGCCCTGAAAGACAGTAGCGAAGAATTCGAATCAAAGTAGCTCCATGTGTAGAACAATGAGCAAAAACAAACTGGCTAACCACATGAACAACATAGGTAAGATCAGGGCAAGTGACAATCAAATAAACTAAGCAACTTACAAGCTCTCGATCATATAATCCACATAAAATAATAAGGCAACAAAACCAGTTGAGGTGTGAAGAAGAAAAAAAGTAAAATCTTGGGCACAACGATGAAACCCAAGCTAAGTAATAGCCGTTTGGAAGCAGTCATACCAAGCACAAGCAGATTGTTTCAAACTATAAAAAGCATACCAAAGATGACAAACCTATCTAGAGGAATGGGGAATGCTAGGGAAAGGACGCATATATACCTCCTCAATGAGAAGGCCATTAAGAAAAGCATTTTTAACACTTATTTGATAGAGAGGCCAATGACGATTAACAAGGACAAAAATCAAAGTACAGACAATAGTCATTTTGGTGACTGGTGCAAAGGTCTCCTTATAATTAAGACCATACTCTGTGAGAAACCTTTGGCAATCAGGCAAGCTTTGGAGTGCTTGAAAGAACTATTGGAATGAGTGTTGACTTTATAGACCGATTTGCAATCAACTAGATTCTTACTAGCAATAGTTTGTTGCAATGCAAACAACTCATTCTCTGTAGTTTGAACTCGCTTAGGATTACGGGTGGGCATTCATCTGTCCAGGTTAGGCCGGGCCAACACTATACAATAAGGGACTTTGTGTTTGCCCCTCCCAGCCCTAATGTCAGGCCTCTACATCTGCCCAAGCTAGTCCTAAAAAATAATTATAAATCTCAAGCCCACCTAGCAACCTATATGTTAATTCCTTTTTTTTAAACATTCCATAATTAAATTCAATCACACCTTATATTTCTTAAATAAATATAATGACATCATTATAAATTGAAGGATTTGGGATATAAATTGAAGGATTTCTTAAATAAATTCAATCACACATCACCACAAATGTGAGTTTTAATAAAATTAATAAGATAAATTCTAGATTATAACAAAAAACATATTTTTAAATATATTATAATTAATTAATTAACTAATTTAATAGCAAGATGGGCTAGGCTGGGCTTGGTTGGGCTGGGTTAAAAGTATAAATCATAAGCTCAACCTATCAATATATCAGGCTGAAAATGTTGGCCCAACTCGGCCATATAGGCTAAAACAACCTTTCCAAACCTTAAAAAATAAGGGTCGGGTCAGATGGGCCAATGGGCCGATGCCCATTACTAATTAGGATCTTAACAGGTTTCATTGTAAGACTGGGGTTTTGAAAAGGAATGAATAGCAGACACGAAGGTGTAGTATATAGGAGAAAAACATATGTTACAAAAAATAAGTTTTACCGCAGCCTTACGTTGATGAGAGGGATACCGACGGGCATAAGGATTAGTGTCAATAGAAGCAAAAGGTTTAGTAGTAGGGACAGAGAGAATTGGTGGTATAAAAGTCTTGTGACGAGAATAAACTAATAATGAAGGGGGAAGAGAGAGAGAGAGAGAGAGAGAGAGAGAGAGAGAGAGAGCATGAGGAGAAGTGGGAACAAGTTCATGGGGGACAATAGAGATGTACTCATCTGGAGGAACCTCATAAGGAAATTGATTAATGTAAGCCAATTCCTCTTTGGAAATAGGGGCAGTGATAACAGGAAACTGAAAATAAGGCAGACGTTCGAGAATGACAACGTGACAGGAGACATAAATACGATGGAGATAGGATCATAACAACGATAGTCTTTCTAAGTAAGACTATAACCTAAAAAAACACACCAGATAGACCAAACACTATGTTTGGTCTCATCTTTATGGGAAAGAAAGAAAAAACAAACAGAACCAAAGATTCGAAGGAGGGAGTAATTAGATACCTAGGAAAATATAACCTCATAAAAAGAATAACCAGGGAGTAGAGGAGTAGGCATTGTAGACACCCCATTTTTTACCGTCCTCAACACTTGGATGTCATCGTTTGAACACTCGATGATCATCCATGCTCGTGTTCGTTTTGAGTTCCCGAAGGTCTTGGCTGCGCGCCTTGCCTGCGCGCCATGCCTTAGGATCTCTCAACTTGTCTGTTGTGTGCTTGGTTGTGGACCAAGGACTTGTGTTTTTGCTTCTGAGGGAAGAGGGTGGCTTATTGGCCATCCCTACAGCCCATCGGCCAAGGCATGGTGCCATCGCCCTTGTTTTCTTGCCATCGGCCAAAAGTGGTGGCCGATCGGCACTCTTTTGGTCGATTGGCCATATTTTTGAGCCGAGACCTTTCTATCTGTTTTTTGCAGATATGTTGTGCCAGTTGTGACAGCTGGTGAGCATAATTCTCATCCTCCATACACGTGTATGGAGAGATTGCATTCAAGACTCAAGCTTGTTGAACAAGCTTGAGAATTGAAATTCTACAAGAAGGGAGCCTCCCCTCCCTTTCCAGAGGTTCTGAAAATTGCATATACAAGTTCTATATCTCTCTCTTTATATATTTTGCCTCTCTCTCTCCTTTTGCTCTTGTTTGTGCCCAAAAGTGTAATATCTTCACACTATTGCATACAAACACCTACTAGAACACCATCCTTTGGTTGCTGAGGTGCTTAGGAGTTGGTTTTGGAGTTCTTGGAGTGGTTAAGCTTAGAGAGGCTCCTGGAGTTGTGTTCTTGAAGGTGTTCTTCAAGGGTGAGTTAACTACCTTTTAATCCCCCATTTTCGCTTAAGCTTTTAGACCTACTTGCATATTGTTTTAAGCTTAACTCTAAACTACAAAAAGTTCTGATTTTGTCTGCTTGTGATGTTTGTTTCAAGTCACTTGTGTGTTGGGGGTTGTCTACCCCTCTTAGGCCTTGTTTGGCCTTGTTTTGTGCCTTCCTTTTTGAGCCTTGGAACCATCTTGTTTTGATCTTCTCACCACTGAAATCCAGAGGATTTTCAGTGATGGAGAAGTGGTTTTGGAGTCTTGGATAGGAGAGGGACACCCCCCTCTCCTTGTGTCTTGTTTGCCAGTATGAATGGCTCATATTGGTAGCATGTTTGCTTAGCATGTTTTGGCTTCATTTCAGCAAGTATTTGGTGTTATTTTTCCATGCTATAACTCTGTTTTAAGTTGGTTTGATAGCCTCTTACATGCATCATGCACTTGTAGTGTAATCCTCTCTATTGCCTTAACATGCACCTTGCATTTGGGTCATCATTCTTGCTTGTTTTGGCTCAACTCAAAGAAGCTTTTAGTCATGTTTTACCATGCTCTAGCTCTGATTTGTATTGTCTTGGTCATGCATGCATTTTTTTGTATAGTCTAGGTTCAATCTAGCTTGTTGGCTTTGAGTGTCCAAGTCATTAGCATGCATTGCTTAGACCATTTTCATTATTTGGCATCATTTCATATGTGATTTCAGTCCATGTGGTGTGGTCATACACTTGCATCTTTCATCCTTTTGATGTTTTGAAGGGTTGGGGTTTTATGCCGTGAACATGGGTCATTGTGCATGCCTCTATGCTTAGGCCTTTAGGATGCCATCTCAGTGGGTTTTTAGGCTTATTTTGACGTTCCATAGTTCTGATTTTTATTGGTTAAGTCATGCCATGTTTGGTTTTAATAGGTGTAGTGCAATCCCCTTTGTTGGCATTACTTGCATCATGCCTTGTGCCCTTCATGTTGGCTTGTTTTAGCTTTCGCTCTTGCATGTTTTAGACTCCTTTTGGCATGATCTAGGACTGTTTTGGTTGTCCTTGGCTCTTTGGGGCTTGATTCATGTAGCCTTAGTACGAGCTCCTTGGCTAGCCTTAAGCCTTGAGCTTTCTTGCATTTCATGCTTGACTTGTTTGTATGATTTGACATCATTCCTAGCATCATTTCAGAGCATGTAATGTTGTCACACTTGCATGCTTTTCACTCATTAAGTGCTCTTGAGAGTTGTCCTCTTTATGCCTTTATTCTTTGGCCAATTGGCATACATGTTTGTCTTGCATTTCATGTCATCAATTCATCATATTTGGCCACTGATTTGGGCATGGCTGAGGTCTGCCCATTTTGGTTTAAATCCATCTTTGTATCTTATTGCATGCTTGACATGTCGCATGTTGTTGCATGCTTGTTAGTTTGCATGTTGTTGCATGCTTGTCCATCTTCGCATGACATGCATGTTTGTATGTGTAGGTTGCATTTTGCATGCTTGCTAGTTTGCATTTTGGCACATGCTTGTTTAGGTTGCATTGCATTTGACATGCTTGTTACCTTAGCCTTGTGTGCATGTTTGAGTCATATTGCATTTGGCATGCGTATGTTGCATTGCATAGCTTTTCCATGTTGCATGCATTGCATTGTGTTTGGTTTGGGGTGTCAAACCAAACACGAGGACCGAGGGACGTTTCCTACTTGAAGTGACGAAACGTGCTTCAATCCTCGGTCGTCGACACTCTTGATCCAACATGATAGAGTGTGAGGCATTTGTGTGTTTTTGTGCATTCATTCCATATTGATATGTGTAATTTGGCCTCTTTGGCCATCATGCATCGAAATGCGTGATTGATGGCTCGAGAGTCGAACACTACACTCCTTTGAGTCCCAAACATGATGAGGGGTGTAGTTGCACAATATTTTCTTGCAAATGTATTGCCATGCCCTTGTTTGTCCTCTGCTGCAGCAAAAGGAGCAGTCTGCAGGAAGAGATGGCCGATCGGTTGTCTGGAGTGCCGATCAACTAACTTTTTTTGGCCGATGGACTCATAAGTGGTCGATAACCCATTTCCCTTGGCCGATGGCCTCTCAGGATGTCCATGAGGTGGTTCAGAAGCATCACAGGAATTTTCATAGTTTTCAGAGGAGCATAAGTGTGCAAATAGAGGCAACATGGGGCATGGCAACGAATTTCTGAGCGAAGCTGATCAAGCATGCATTTATCCCTCCTCTTGAGGCTGTTTTAACTGTTTTGTAACTTAATTAATTTGCTTAATTAGTTAAGAGTTTTGTAATAATTAATTAGCTAGGGTAGCTGATTAATTAGTTGATTTGTATTATTTATTCGAACCCTCCGTCGAGAGGGTGGATTTTGTAATAAGTGTACGTGAGTGTGTGAATGTCTTCCAACCCCACATCTTTCTCCGTTTTACTTAACCGCTTACGATGGTTAGTTCTAGGTCATGTTTCAATTAACATTTCTATGCTTGCATGTTTCCATCCATTCATCCGTCTTGCATGCACCGGGCTCGGCGCATCATACTAACTGCATTGTATTTTAAATACATTTACTTGAATACGTGTTCAACAGCATGATATCAAGTTGCATTTCATATGACATCTTAGACTAGCCGAGCCTATTTAGTTGCATTTTGCATGTGTTGCATTAGCCATTTTAACATGAACTAGGATCATGCATGATTTCTAACTAGTTCTCTGTTTTGGCTCGGAGTACACTGTGAGTGTTTACGCTTTAGCATCTTGCATGTGTGTAAGTGTTGCCATGATAGCATGCTTGCCATGAGGCTAACTGCTTATTTGTTTAACTTCATGAATGCCTGTGGATGAAGGTTGGATTGCCTGAATTGGAACAATTCATTGAAATGCGAGTTTTAAGCGCACTTGAGAGTGGCAAATCATGTTTTCTAAGCCCACTTGAGGGTGGCAAAATCCACGTCTTAGCCTACTTTCGAGTTGCACCTTCAAACCATTTTGAAACAAACATGAGATGTTTTGTTCTAATTTAGGCGATCTAATCTATACTTGTATACTGTGCACATCACGTAGTAAGCTAGCTAATAAACCGGAATAAGAACACATGTGTTTTCAAAAACAAAATATCATGCTTAGTACAGGCCGATCTTTGATCGGGCGAGCGGGCGTGCTCATTGCATGACCTTCCCCTCTCGTACCCAAGTTCTCGAGACGAGGCAACTTTGGTGATGACAGACACGTGGCCTTAGGCACGAGTCAGGGTTTCCTAAATTCTCCCAAAATAAAATATTTAGGTGGCAACTCTATATCTGGGAAAACAGTCCATGTTTGGCACTTCTTTATTAAAAATCGATTTTCCAAAACGATTTGTTAGATTTGGACTCTTTGGTAATTTATCGGTCTTGCATTGCACTTTGCGAGATTAAATTCAGAACCGTGACACGAGTCTGAGCTGTAGTAGCTCAAAACAAAGCGATTTCGCGCCTTCGTGCGCGGAGCTGGGAAGTTCGGGCACGTCTACAGTTTCTGGCGACTCTGTTGGGGATTTACAGAACTTGACTTCAACTCATGATATCTTGTTTTGATTACACTTATGTGTCTCTTTGCATTGCATGTGCATTGTTGTGCCTAAGACACCGCGTTTTCCGTATGCTATTCCTAAACGATTTGCCGAAGGCTTGCTTTGCAAAATGTGCCATAAGGCTAACCGGTTGCGGGCTCTGCCACGATGGGAACACAAACCCCAATTTTTACCGGGGCACCCTTTTTGACCATTCGACCTAGTGCATATTGGAATCCATAGTGACTATTCCAAACTAGGACAGGTTGCTTACCCGATTGTAGGTCGTTTGAAACTGCTGCGTGCGTAGTGAAACCCTAGCTCCTGACAATAGGATAGGGAAACCCTACCCCAACATAGTGGTGTTTTGGCTCTTACTTGTTTGTTATGTGCTTTTAGAGTTGGCCTCTACAAGAATTCACGTATCAGTTTGCAAGTCTGGGTATCAAGCCTGCGGGCATCGACATCAGTATTTGGGAATCCGTTTTACCTGCGGGTATCAGATTCAGATTTGGGGCAGTGATCAGTGGTTGAGAACAGTCTATTCGACTTGTGTTTGCCAACTGTGTGTTGTCTTTATTTAAGCTGTTATATTGTTCGTTTTTCTGTTCATTGTTTCTTTATTATGCTTTATTTATCTTTTTGCAAGGTAGTTTAGCACCATTGCATCCGACCAAGCAGATATCCCCTGAGCACTCTGGGTTAGAGGTCGTAGAGTTAATTGATCCAGGGTTCTGATAGACAGACAAGCAGTGTTCTTTTCTTTACCCCCGGTTACCAGACGGAGGTCAAAAAGGCGCAGTGTATCGGTACAGCGGTCGCCAGATCAGTGCTCTACCCCACCAGTGAACAGTCAGGCTGAGGTCTTAGTTTTTACTGTAGGGATAGATATACCGGTTGTTTAGATAGATTAGCACAGTATGGCAAGTATAAAGGAGATGATGCGTCAGCTCCAGGAAAGTATGAAAACCATGTAGTAGGACGCTGCCCGTCAAGCAGAATTTTCCGCACGCCAGGCCGAGGTTATGGCACAACAGGCAGAGTTGATTGCTAGACTGCAGTAACAACAACCACCACAGCAAGCCGGAGCATCCGCTTCGCACCAAGCTCCTCCCCCACCAAGAGTTTCCATACTTGGGGAGACCGCACACATCCAGGATGATACGAACGTTCCAACAAGGCCGGCTCCGCCCTCAATTCTACCCCAGCTATCCAAAACACCTACCAACCTACCGGATTCTCCCTTTGAGTTCGAGGTGGACCCCACAACATTAAAAGTGAGTAAGCTGGAAAAGCTATTCAAGAAGTCTCAGGGCGTGAAGTCCATTCCGGATATTGAGGACGGGTACACCGACTCGGCTGTGACTCTGCCAGATCGGTTTAAAATGTCACACATAGACCGTTTCGATGAGTCTGGAGATCCTATGGTGCATTTGCGGCTGTTCTCGGATATCTTAAGGCCAATGGGCCTCTCCAGATTGCAGAAGCTTTCCTTATTTGGCCGGACCCTGTCGGGTGTAGCGGCTATTTGGTATGCAAAACTGGAAGACTCTGTTAAGAGGAATTGGGAAGAGATGGCTAAGGCCTTTGTAGCTCAGTACTCCTACAATACACAGATCGAGGTCAGAACTCGTGATCTTGAGACAACTAGGAAAGAGCCGACGGAGAGCTTCTCCGATTTTGTCACTCGGTGGAGGGCCAAGGCCTCGATGATGACCATCAGGCCTGTTGACAAAAATCAGATTTGGATGATTGTGCGCAACCTCCAGCCCAAGCTCATGCAGAAGATGATCGTTCTCCCCCTCCCCACCTTTGCAGATCTACATGAGATAGGGGTACAGATCGAAGGCGCCATGAAACAGGGCCTCATTGATCATGAGAGAGAGTAGCCCAAGAGGGCATTTAACCGCAGTACGAATGCAGGCACAAGTAGTGCTGCAGCTGCCAGAGCTTCAGATGTGAGTATGGTCACCACCACCACCACCCCAAGAACCCTTTCAGCTACACCATTCACCGACGCGCCTGGAAGTAGCTTGCAAACAACCAAGTTTTCACCTCGAGGCCAAAGAACCTTCACCCCACTATACATGCCTGTGTCCAAAGCTTTGGGGGTTTTGATCAGGAAAGGGCACTTGAAGGCCCTAGAGCCGCGACCGTTGCCAGAAAAACTTCCCTCCTCCCAAAATCAAGCGAAGTACTGCGCTTTTCACCAACAGCATGGTCATGACACCGACCAGTGCTATCGATTGCATCACAAGATTTAGGATCTCGTTGACAATAGGGTGATCATGCCTCTGGAGAAACCGAATGTCACAACCAACCCTCTCCCACTACATAACCAAGCTCCACCTCCCAAACGCATCAATCTAATCCAAGCTGGGGTCGCGTCATACAACCTTAGCATATATATCACCCCTTCCCACCTACCCAAGCTGGAGGTGTTCATTCCTGACAGCACTAACTTGTGCATGTTGGACATCTCCCAAACCCAACTTGAAATGGTGGTGGTGACTATCGAAGATAGAATTGGGTCGACTGCGTGGGCAGATGAGATTGATGATACAGAGCCTGAGGGGTCTGCAATCTTCATTTATAACCCGAGCGGTTACATTACATCAGCAGGCCAGGCTAGGCCGAATGTGGAATTGCTAGTGGGGGCAGAGGTTTGTGTAGTACGGGAGGATAGACTTAATCAGGGGCTGGATGACCTGGTAGAACTGGAGAAGGACATCGCGAACCTTCAATTCTTCAATTAAAAAGGACTCAGGGGACGTGACTGTCAACTGGTTTGGTCTGGAAAGGTCAGTAGAAGCTACTGGGTGGCTTAGCGACGAGCCGGATGTTGTTGAGCAACCTCAGTCAGAACAGGGTCCGTCAGGGACGGGGACATCAACTGTGGCCGGAAGGGCCGAGGAATAGAATGCACCGCCAGAGAGCACTGGTGTTAAGAATTTTGCTCAAAATACGGGTAGTTTGGGTACGGAAGATACTGAACAGTAGGCTGTACTGAAGTAGTTTGAGCGGGAAAGGATCGAGGACTCTGAGAGAGCCAAAAAGGCCAAAGCCCCTGCAGGGACAGAACGTGCTATGTGCACAAGAACAGAGCGTGCTGAGAACACAGGAACACAGGGTGCTGCGGGCACAGGAATAGTTGTAATGGAGCCGGACAGGTGTCTGTCAGCTGTCGATGGCATGTGGTGGGAAGATGATGACCTATGTCTTGCCCACACAGATGAAGACTGGGGACAAAGCTAGCCGGATGATACCTGGTACATTGGCGAAGTAGACCACATAACTAGGAGCGGGCATTATTTCAAGCCCCCGCACTTAGATCAACCAGAGGCGTCCGGGAAGGACAAAGAGGTAGACAAGCAGAAAGAAAAGTTATTCGAAGAGGACGTTGTGCTAAAACAGTTGAAGAAGATACAAGCAGACATCTCCATCTGGGGACTGCTTATGGCCTCAAGAGTTCATAGACAGGCTGTCCTTTCTGCAATGGACAAGGCCAAACATTCAATAGACACCACACCTAAGCAGTTGGTAGGACTGGTCTTTCCGGGAGGAGCTTCCCCGACGTTGACCTTTTTTGACAAGGAACTGCTGCTTGAGGGTGCAAACCATAACAAAGCTCTCTACATCTCTGTCGAGTGTAGAGAAAAATGGATATCGGTAGTTCTTGTCGACACGGGATCTGCCATCAATGTGTGCCCGTCGAGAACGACATATGCAATCGGGTTGAAGCCCGCGGACTTTGTGCCAACTGCCCAGGTGATTAGGGCCTACGATAACACCAGCAAAGAGGTGGTGGGGACTGTGAAGATTCGGACTCAGGTAGGTCCAGGACACATGATATTGACTTTCATGTCTTGGACGTTCCCGCAACTTTTAATTTACTCCTAGGGCGGCCGTTGCTGCACCAGGTAAAGGCGGTCTCTTCCACCCTGCATCAGATGTTGAAATACCCGCACGGGAAAGGGGCGGCTATTATTTTTGGGAATTCATCAATCCATCCACCACCAGAGGTGCCTACGCCGGTTCTAGAAATCAAGCATGGCACGGAGGATGTGTTCCTGTCAGGGTTTACCCTAGCCGAGGCCCAGGTCATACAGAACATTTTGGCTGTTGATAAGGGGTTATATGTCAGCGCACAGTCTGTATACCTCATGAACAAGCTCCAGCACATCCCTAGGATGGGACTAGGAAAAAGTGGCCCGAAGGGCATTACTGAGTCGGCCGAGGTGCCGCACAACCCACATACCTTTGTTTTAGGTTATCTGCCTACCAAAGAGGATTGGGTGAGAAAAGGCAAAGAGATGGCCGGAAGAACCAGAGCCAAGCAGACTGGGAAGCATTATGAGTTGATGCATCGGCCTATCCAGGGCACCCTAAACGGACGCTTTGTCTGGGAAGGGGGAAGATTTTCCACTCTGCGCCTTCCCAGAGCCATGGCTAGAGGCAGAGAAGAGGCGTCTGCCGAGATTTAAGATCTTCTTCGACTTGCAGTTGTCTGGGGATGATGTTGCCGAGGAGCAGACAGACCCATCAGCTGAGGTGGAGCAGTGTAGTGAGGAAGTGGATTCCGAGAGCACCGAGATTGAAATAGGGGTAGCACTGGCTTGTCTACTTTCAGATCCTCCGATCGTACATAAGTGCTTGGGGGATGACCTCTCAGTGTCTATGATCGGGAATGAAACGACTGCGAGCCCGTCTGCAAACATTTTAGATGCGTCCATCGCACCCTCCCTTGTTTGGCAATACGAGGAGGGATTCTTATCGAGCAGCACCGGGTCAAGTAGTGAGCCGGAATCTGATTCCACCGAGTCTGTGGAGTCGGAATCAGGTTCCAGCTCGTCTGAGTCTGAGTCTAGTATTCCTGGGGGTGACAACCCGGATGCCACAGTCCTGTCTAGGTTGTCTTTTTCTTTTTCCTTTGAGTCTGTTGTAACAGAGGAATCAGGCGACTTGGAAGTGATTAATGAGAGTGGAATGGCTATGGCTTTCGAGTACTTTTCTGTGCCATTGATTTATTGTATTAATCAGGACTTTCAAAATTTCGATGAAAACGACGAGGAAGAAATTCCTCCGGTTTTGAAATATTTGCTTAATCAAGAGCATGAGAGGTTTGTAAAACCGCTGGTTGATGAAATCACCACAATTAACGTTGGTACTGAGAAGGATCTGCGGCTGGTCCAGATCGGGTCCACGTTTTCTTCGGAGGAGCACGAGTGCTTAGTCGCTTTATTAAAAGATTTCAAAGATGTTTTCGCGTGGTCCTACGAAGACATGCCTGGAATCGATCCTGAGATTGTACAGCACCGGATCCCTCTTGATCTAGAGGCCCGACCTGTTAAGCAGAAGCTCAGAAGGATCCGCCCGGACTGGGCTATCAAGATCAAAGAAGAGGTCACCAAGCAAATTGACATAGGGTTTCTGCTGGTATTTGAATACCCAACTTGGTTGGCCAATATAGTTCCGGTGCCAAAGAAGGACGATAGAATTCGGGTATGTGTAGACTTCAGGGATTTGAACAAAGCCAGTCCGAAGGATGACTTTCCTTTGCCACATATCGACGAATTAGTGGACTTTACTGCTGGGCACGCATTGCTCTCATTTATGGATGGTTTTTCTAGCTACAATCAGATATTGATGGCACTCGGAGACCGGGAGAAGACTGCTTTTACCACCCCTTGGGGGACCTATTGTTATGGGGTGATGCCGTTTGGGCTGAAGAATGCTGGAGCTACATATCAACGGGCTGCGACCACGATTTTGCATGATATGATCCATAAAGAGGTTGAGGTGCACATGGATGACATGATTGTCAAGTCCAAGGAAAGGGAGGGCCACTACACCGCCTTGAAGAAATTCTTTGAACGGATTAGGGAATATTGGTTGCGACTGAATTCTCAGAAATGTACGTTTGGTGTTACAGTAGGGAAAATGCTAGGGTTCTTGATCACACAGAGGGGTATCGAGGTCGATCCTTCTAAAATCAAGGCCATCTTAGAAATGCCACCACCAAGGACTGAAAACGAGGTACGAGGCTTTCTGGGTAAAGTGCAATTCATAAGACGGTTTATCGCAAAATTAACCTTGACTTGTGAACCACTCTTTGGTCTCCTGAAGAAAGAAAAAAAGTTTCAATGGGACAGCCGATGCCAAGCTGATTTTGAACAGATCAAGCAATATTTACAAAACCCACCTGTGTTGTCACCGCCGGGGAAACCATTGATTTTGTACCTTTCAGTGACTGAAACTACAATGGCTGCATGCTCGCACAGGAGTCTGAGGACAAAGTGGAGAGATGTATCTACTAGCTGAGCAAGAAAATGCTGGATTACGAGACCCGTTATATTCCGCTGGAGAAGGCTTGTCTAGCTTTGGTATGGGCTACCAGGAAGCTGTGGCACTACCTGTTAGCTCACTCCGTAATACTGGTTTCAAGATTAGATCCCATCAAATATCTTTTCGAGAAACCAGCACTTACGGGTAGGCTAGCCCGTTGGTTGCTTCTGCTTTCTGAATTTGATCTGAAGTATATGACGCGCAAGTCGGTGAAAGGGAGAGCGGTAGCGAAGTTCCTGGCCGATCACCCAGTGGAAGGGGATGAAGCAGTTGAGTACCTGTTCCCAGACGAGGCCATTCTACATGTCAGAGAAGAGTTTTGGACGATGTACTTTGACGGAGCGTCAAACCAATACGGGTATAGGATAAGGGTGTTGCTGATAGCGCCCGACAATTCCCGCATACCCCTAGTATTCAAACTCCGGTTCAAAGTCTCGAACAATGAGGTAGAGTATGAGGCGTGCATTGTTGGACTAGAAGCCGCCCTAGAACTAGGGGCAAAACGGTTGGACATCACAAGGGACTCAAACCTTGTTGTATCTTAAGCTAAAGGAGATTGGAAAGTCAAAGAAGAAAAGATGAGAATCTACCACCAGACCTTGGACATGCTAATTCCTCGGTTTAAGAAACTAAATTTCGCTCATCTGTTAAGAGAGAACAATAGGTTCGCAGATTCATTAGCAACTCTATCTTCTATGATGGACATCCTTTTCGGAGTCCGGATGCGTCTGAACATCATCGAACAGAAATTTGTGCCGACCTACGAGCTAATTGCTACCATAGATGAGGTACAAGATGAGAACCCCTGGTATTACGATGTCTGGAACTTCTTGGAAAAAGAGGCGTATCCACCAGGGGCAAATGCCAATGATAAAAGGGCAATTCGAAGAATGGCTGCTCAGTTCATCGTCTGCGGGAGAAAACTGTATAAGAGAGGTCATCTCGGGATGCATAAGCTGTGTGTTGATGTTGAAGAGTCCAAGCACCTGATGGAGGCCATCCATGGAGGAGAGTGCGCAGCGCACTTGAACGGGGTAGTGCTAGCCCGGAAAATTCTCAGACAGGGTTACTACTGGTCCACCATGGAGAAGGATTGTTTTGGCTTTGTCTGGCGATGCCACAAATGTCAGATCCATGCAAACCGCATGAACATACCGCCGTCAAAGCTGTACAACATGACTTCGCCATGGCCGTTTTCAGTTTGGAGGATTAATGTGATCGGGGCTATCACTCCGAAGGGGTCCAATGGGCATGAGTTCATTCTAGTCGCGATAGACTATTTTACGAAGTGGGTTGAGGCCCAATCTTATGCGGTGTTGAAGGCATCGCATGTTGCTAAGTTCATCAGGAACAACATCATCTGTCGCTACGGGGTCCTAAATGAGATTATTTCAGATAATGGTTCCCACTTCAAGAAGGAAGTGATCGACTTGTTGGAGAAGTACAACGTGGCTTTTCATAAGTCATCTACATATCGGCCATAAACCAACGGAGCAGTTGACGCCGCCAACAATAACATCAAGCACATTCTACAGAAGATGGTGGAAACCTACCCGGACTGGCCAAATAAGCTGCCATTTGCTCTGTAGGGCTACCAGACTTCAATTTGAACTTCTACTGGTGCAACTCCGTATTCCTTGGTTTATGGGATGGAGGCTGTTCTGCCTATCGAAGTTGAGGTTCCGTCATTGCGAGTATTGGCTGAGTGCCAGATAGTTGAGGCAGAGTGACAGCAAAGCAGGTTCGAAGAACTCATGCTCTTTGATAAAAGAAGGCTGAAAGCACTGTACCATGTTCAAGGTTATTAACGACGAATTGCCAGGGCTTTCAATAAGAAGGTTAAGTCCAGGAACTTGAAAGAAGGAGATTTGGTACTCAAAGACGACAGAGCTCCCATCAACGACCCTAGGGGCAAGTTCAGACCTAATTGGACTGGCCCTTACATCATCAAGTCTATCTGGTCGGGTGGAGCTGTCGTTCTGATGGACCTAGATGGCCTAGAGTTCTCCCAACCGATCAACATGGACAAGTTGAAGAAATACTTTCCCTGAGTGGTTCGCTAGGCCGAAAAGCCGAAAGGGCGACCTAAGCAAAAGTTAGAGCATGAAAAATTTGAAATTATAAAAACTGAGCTCGCAAGGTTGAAAACATAAAAAGGGAGGCCTTGGCAAAAGTTAGAGTGTAAAAGGAAAGTGTTAATACACGAGTGAACCCAAGCCGAACTACGTAAGGCTTGATTTCCATCTTTGGGATATGTAGGCAACTTCATCCTAAAGTCCAGCCATAAACACTTCCCCAATCAATTTTGTCCATGTGATCATGTTTGGTCATCTTTGTCTATTCTGCATTCAAGAGCTCGGTTGTGATCTCCAGTGCAGTGCTATTCAGACTAGAGGCAACTTTCCAATTGCTGGGATCCGGGATTGTACATCTCAGTGATACATCTCAGGCGTGTCCAGTTGTGATCCATATCGAAAATGGTTTTGAAAAGTTTTAATAAAAGTTGATTTTGCTCAAATTAATCTTTTTACAACTTAGACCATTTTTACGAAAAATTTTCAGTACCCATAACCTTCAATTACATTGATTTCAATATAGAGTTCTCCTACTTTTGAATACAAATTGAAGTTGCTTTCATTACATTCATAAAGAAAACTTGAAAGTTCTGATTAAAAGCAAATAAATTCGGGGCATAGTTAGGTGTTCCTGCATCCCCTCCCCGAGCTTGTGGAAGCCTCTGATGCCATAGTGGGCCTGATCTGCGCCTCCTCATCAAGCCAAGCTATGCACTCATCAGAGAGGGTGCAACTGAAAATGGGAGTAGAGGCTAGAAGCTCTCTCGTCCTCCATGCTGCGGCATACCGAGCTAGCTGTGCGCCTCGGACCGGGAATGCAGCAGGGTACTTTGTCCCTCATTCCGAGCAAATCTGATCATGTCCGAACTGGCACCGGAAACGGAAAAGGAAGTAAAGGACACAGTCTGTCAGGCCAATCAACTGAATCCCGGGTTGGCGGGTCATGCTGTAGCTCATCGCCGGTAAATTAAGCCAGGGGCAATGCCAAACAATGTTGAGAGCAGACAAACTACACATCTAGTTGCACCGCCATCCGTCAGCAGGGGCATCGACTAGATGTCGTCAGAAGAAATAGCTGCGAGCTGAATATGCTGGGTATGAGTCCACAATCTTTAATTTATCCATCAACCATATCTGGGGAGGGATGAAAAATGAGAGATTAAAGAATAGAGAGGTGTACGTTGAGAGAAAAAGCGAGAAAAGGATTTTGAGAGAAAAATCGAGCCTGAGGGCCGAGTGATGTGAGAAATATATGTGAGATAGGGTGGGAAACATTACCTACAGTAGTAGTGGACTCCCCGCAAATCTAGTCGCCACCCGGCGATGAAAAGCGTCTAAACCCATCAAGGTCTCAGCTAGCGTCATGGTGATGCAGCTCTTACCCTCTTTTATGCCCTCGGCAACTTCAATCAAATGAGTGCTAAGCCCACCGAAGCCTGGAGCAAGCAACAAATGAGACAACATGCATAAGCAAAGCGCATGTCGCTGATAACCCTGCCAATGATGATCTCCGCAGTCACTGACATCATAAAAACGACGAATCAAGCTAGGAATGTCCAGCCCTCTGTCGTAAATCAATGACCGAGCGTCATGCAAGGTGAGGCCGCACATCCGTCGTAAAGCTTAGACGTGGCCGAACCGGAGCTGAGGCAAGATTTCTTCATCGCGCTTGGATTCCATTAAAGCTTGGAAATCCTCGAAGGTGGGACACATCTCTTGTCCGCCAAAGTTAAAGACATGCGTCACCGGATTCCAAAACCTTGCCGTGACATAGAGGAATGGAAAACACAGCGGGGTGTGACTCAATGTGAATAGTGCATTAATTCCGAACCATGGAAATTCAGCTTTTTCGAGCCATCGAAGTTGGCAATCCAATTTATGAGATTTTGGACAAGAAATGCTTCCATTTGGTGCAAACAACTGAGCTGAAATGGAGAAAACTATGAAACTGAGGCGTTTGTAGAAGATAAGGTATTGAGTGGAAGACAGGTGTCAGCATTCTGGAGGTGCTTGCCATCTTTGGCCGATCGGCCAAAAAGAGTGCCGACCGACCATCTTTTTTGGCCGATCGGCTAGTAATGTTGGCCGATGGCCATTTCTTATGGCCGATGGCCTTTCCTCTTGTTCTCTAAGCTATATGTGTGTTGAACATGTTGAGAACTTGTGGCTGGTTCCACTTCAAATGCTTTCCGATGATGATTTTGCGAAGTCACGCCTGTGTTACGGCAATTTGTTTATCTAGTTGTTGTACTTTTGCTTATCGAGTTGTATTTTGCATTCTTTAAGTCTTTGTTTTGCTTATCGAGTTGTATTTACATTTAGTTAGCTTGTCGAGTTCTTTGTTTTGTTTATCGAGTTGTTCTGTTGTTAGTTGGTTCACTACCTGATTAATGTGATTCGAGTGTTTAGTTTTCAAAACAAAGTTCAATCTCATTTACATTGTTATGTAATGTGATGTAATGCGATGTGATGCAATGCGATGCATAGAATGTACAAATGTAACACTTTTTCAACAAAATGAGCTGTTTCATTCCATCATGTTTTTCTTTTGCAAAGTACATAGTTTTGAAGAAAATAAAACCTGCCTGAGGCAGTACAATGTGCTTAAACTACCAGTAAAAAGAAAAATAAAGCAAAAAAAGAAGAATAGCAGCAAAGTGTCTAGATCGGCGCCAGTAGTCTCAAGTGCGGGAGTCCGTCCTGGTCCTCTTCCTGGGTGAAGGTCCAGGATCATCGCCACCAACTCCGCCGTCTGAGTCATCTCAAGCCTCATCTTGAGACGACTCCGCCTCTGCGTCAGACTCGTCATCGTTAGGGGAAGGCTCACGTGAACTACTCTCAGCACGAGCTCGCCTATGTCTGCCTCGGTTGTGGATCGTCATCCCCCGTCTGGCTCCCCCAGCTGCTTTGGCAGGCGCTGAAGGTCCTGCTGGAGCACCTCCTACGGCCGGTATCTGGAAAGGGGCCTGAAAAGAACAATTAGCAAACACATCAGTTATGCTATGCAAAGTCGAGTATGAATACCGAATCCAGTGTATGAGTACAGTGTATGAATGCCGCGGGCAATGTTGTGAGCAGTATGTGAGTTACAGTGTATCAGTGCCGTGAGTGGTATGTCAATGTAGTGTATCAAGTGCTGTATCGATAATGTGATGTATTAAATCAGTACGGAACAGAATGTGCGAAGTTTTGGGACTGAGGTTGAAGGAATTTACCAGGATACCGTAAATGGTCAACAGATCGATGCTCCTCTGCAGCATCCCCATCACCGAGGCCGTCAGCTCTAGAGACTGACTAGTGTACTCGATGGAAGCCTGCAAAAGTGTTGAAATCATTAGTATTCTGCGGGATATTAAATGAAATGAAATGATTGTACAG
Organism: Camellia sinensis; assembly: GCF_004153795.1. Lineage (NCBI taxonomy): Eukaryota > Viridiplantae > Streptophyta > Magnoliopsida > Ericales > Theaceae > Camellia > Camellia sinensis. Next base: position 2,055,633 of record NW_021024778.1, on the reverse strand, counting down.
AATCCAAAATAAAGCACATACTGGGGCCGAACCGCGAACTCCGACAAGCTCATGATCAGCCGGAGGAGGAGCGATGGGCATTTGGTAAGTGTTCTCACCCTATCCTCGGCATGTCATCGTTGTGGGCAGCTCTGGCCACCCAACTCCCTATCCCCTTTGGGACCCACTCCTGCCACGGGCCTGAGTCGCCCTCGGTACTCCCGCTCCTCTCACAGGCGCTGCAGGCCTCTCCCTCTCAACTCGGCGAGCACCGGTCAAAGGCCGCATGAGATAAGCCTGGATGAACTCGGTGTAGTCGCCCTCGTCTCTGAAGAAGTCAGAGTCCCAGCCGATCGTATAGTCCACCATCTCCTCCAAGGTGTACCTCTCGGTAGCCCTCGTGTGGGTAGGAGGTGGCCTGGGGACTATCTGCTCTAGCAAGCCTAGGGTCTGCCATAAGAAACGCTCTCCAAAATACCATGCCCGACAAGCTGGGCCCTCCAGCAAAATCCTGAACCAGGTAATCTCCCTAGCACCTGTATACTGGTCCCTCACTGCATTCGGCAACGCAGCCCAAGGCTGCCAGGTGATCTACAAGTGACAGGCTATACAGTTTGTTATTTACTGTTGAAAGTACAATGTAAAACATTGCTTAAATAAACTATAATGTTTGAAATACCTCTGCGGCGGTGATGGTTTCGAAGTATCTGCGAAAAAATAGGAAAGACTCCCGTGGCCTTCGCTTGCACCTCACGTCATAACGATGAGAATAGGGAACGCCGAGGGGTATCTCCACATCCGACACTGGGGCAAGCCTCAGAAAGTAGGCATACACCCACAACTACAGAGTAAAACAGGGTAAGAATGAGTATGCTTATCAGTAAGGCAGTATGCAGATAAAGCAGAAATCAGAGAATGGTGTGCAGTGTATTGTGCGGTGTGTGGAGTGTACTGTACAGTGTGTATAGTGTATTGTGCAGTGTGTGAAGTGTATTGTACAGTGTGTGTGCAGTGTACAGCCAGTGTAAAGCAGATTGCGTGTGTGCAGTGGGTGTGGTGTACAGATAGTGTAAGCAGAATTGAAAAGACAGAAAGGGAAAATATACCTCCCAGGCTCGCCAGTAGCCTCCAAGCAGATGTCCGCTGCGGTGAGAGGATGAACTCATATAATCGTAAAGTGTGGCCAAGCCTGTGCCACCCCAGTCATAGCGGCGGATCCGCGTAACGTCCACCAATGCGCTCAGCAGATAAAGGGCGACAGTGTTTGCCCGATTGGCAAAAAGGGTGGTCCCCAGCAAGAACATGATGAATCCGCGAGCATACTGCTCCACCTCCTCACGGGTTGTGGGAGCCTGTACTCTGAAGTGGTCCTCGAACCAAGAATACCTCACGAACCCTGGCCGGAAGAGAGGTGGCCGAGCACCGAGCAAGAACATCTGGGCAATGTCCCACTCATCCATGTCAGTGTCAAAGGGAATTGGATCACCTCTACTCCGATGCCTGTGAGCATGGAGAAGTCGAAGGGAGTTATCGTCATCTCCCCTGTAGCAGAAAGGTGGAAAGAATCGGTGGTGTCCCACCACCTCTCCACTAGCGCGCCAAGAAGGGGCCTACTCGAAGCGAGGTGCGAGAGTCCCATGCAAAAGACGCCGAAGCCGGCCTGATCAATGATATGACGAACCGCGTCGAGAAACTCCATGTACCATCCTTGGGCAATAGTGTTCCCATACCCTCGGAAGGCATGGGAATCTCCCTGTGTTCAAAGACAAATAGTTACGAAGCAATGTTAGAAATACAGTGTTTGAATGTGTTCAGAATTGATGAAAATGCAGTGTGTGTGCATGTGTTCGAGTTTACATAGATATCGGGTGTAGGTGTGCTCACGGTGAACTAAGCATGTCATGTATCAGTGTGTTTGGATTAATCAATTACAGAGCAGTACTGGCTATCCGGAGCGTACAATCTACATTGCAAAAAGTAAAAGAGGGAAATAATGTACCTCAGCGGCGCCGAAGGATAGGTGTGACTCTAGCTCGCGTAACAGGAGCTCCAATGGCGCACCTCGCGCGTAGCTCCTGAACTGACGGATGCTATTAGGAGGCAATATGTGTATCGCCGGCCGGTATGTCGCCGGGTCGAACGGTTGAACACTCAGCGGCAAGAGCTCGACCTCAGGGTCCGTATCCATCTCCGGGGGAGTCCCACCTCGTGGAATGTCGTCCGCCATCTCGAGAAGGGTGCAAAAATGGCTGAGGATATGGAAAATAGGTGAAAATACAAAAAGTCAACCCAAAAGTCAACCCCTAAGGGTGAAAAATGGGAGAAAAGGTCAGATGTGGGGAAAGGCACGAAGATCGAGGTAAACTCGGGGGAAACAAACCCCAAGTGAAGGAAATCGAGAATGGGGTACCGAAATCGTGTTTCGTTCGGCTCAAAGTGTTTAGAACAATGAGGGTTTCGCGAATCGGAAGTCACAGGAGGCTTGGAAACAAGAGAAAAGCTCGGATCTAAGGGTGAAAAATGACCTAGAGAGAAAGAGCAATGATTTTCGACTATGGTGAAGTGAGAAAATAAGGTTTGGAACCTTATATTTAAAGACCCGAGGCAAAATGTCAAAGTTGCCCCGAAATTGCCATTTTTGGCCGATTGGCCAAATTGTTAGCCGATCGGCTAAATATTTGGCCGATGATCTCCTCTTGCAGCCGATGGATGGCCGATGGCCTCCCCTTGTGGTTGATGCACCTCCAATGCCCTTGTTTGGGTCATTTATGTTGATTGGTACCCTTATGTCTCAAGACAGTGCAAGAAAACACACTTTTGAAGCTTAATCGGCCTTCGTGTTGACCTCGAACTGTGTTCTCTGTATGCAGTACTCGATACGTACGTGGTGTATCCTTTTTCGTGTCCTTTTGTATATTGCGAAACTCGAGAAGTGCTTTTGAGTATGTTGCATTACAATGTTTTGTCATGCTTATAATAAGTGCACTTGTTATGCGTCTTTTCACTCTTGCATTGAGTATGCCTCATCTCGTTTTAAAGTTGCATCTCAACATCACGAATAACTTGCCTTCGCCATGCTTACTTTGAATAGGCGCCTCTCTTTGTTGTTGCATTGTTACACACATTGTATGCGTTGTCGCGTATGCTTTACTTACATGTGTTTATGCCTCTTTTGCATTGTTACACAGATTGTATGCGTTGTCGCGTATGCTTTACTTACATGTATTTATGCCTCTTTTGCATTGTTACACACATTGTATGTGTTGTCGCGTATGCTTTACTTACATGTGTTTATGCCTCTTTTGCACTTTTACACACATTGTATGCGTTGTCGCGTATGCTTTACTTACATGTGTTTATGCCTCTTTTGCATTGTTACACACATTGTATGTGTTGTCGCGTATGCTTTACTTACATGTGTTTATGCCTCTTTTGCATTGTTACACACATTATATGCGTTGTCGCGTATGCTTTACGTACATGTGTTTATGCCTCTTTTGCATTATTACACACATTGTATGCATTGTCGCGTGTGCTTTACTTACATGTGTTTATGCCTCTTTTGCATTGTTATGCATCCCACTCGGCTTGCGTTGTCACGCATGCCCTCCTTGCATTGTTATGCCTATTTCAAATTGCATTGTTTATGCATCCCACTAGGCTTGGGTTGTCGCGCATGCCTTCCTTGCATTGTTATGCTCGTTTCAAAATTGCATTGTTATGCATCACACTCGGGTTGCATTGTCATGCACTTCTTCGCATTGTTATGCGTCACACTTAGGTTGCATTGTCATGCACTCCTTCACTTGCGTTGTCACGTATTTTTAACTTGCATTGTTATGCATATTTCTAACGATATTGTACCTGTTAAGTTTCTTTCTTTTGCAGGCATGATATTGTATGTACGGCTCATTTGAAGCTGATGCGACCAGAAAAACCTGACGGTATTGTATGTACTCCGCGTGAGAAGTAGCGAGAATTGTATAATTCTCTTACATTTTTTCTACATGTAATGTAGTTTGTTTCTTATTCGTTTGCTTAAACTGTTGCATGTTATGCTTCATCACAGCTCTCTTTGTATGATCATAAGTTATGTTCGGTATTGTGCATGTCCTTTGCATCTTGCCCCTGCCTGCGGGCGCATATCTTTGTTATCTTGTATGCTTGTCTAAGTCTTCGGCCTTGTCGAAAATGGGTCGTCTCTAGGCTTTGACATTCACTCCCGTCATCTTATGACTTTCGAGTTCTGTCAAAGAGGGGCAACTGTAGACACCCCATTTTTGACCGTCCTCAAGACTTGGACGTCATCGTTTGAACACTAAATGATCATCCATGCTCGTGTTCGTTTTGAGTTCCCGAAGGTCTCGGTTGCGCGCCTTGCCTTAGGATCTCTCAACTTGTTTTTTTGTGCATGGTTGTGAACCAAGGACTTGTGTTTTTGCTTCTGAGGGAAGAGGGTGGCTTGTTGGCCATCCCTACAACCCATCGGCCAAGGCATGGTGCCATCGCCCTTGTTTTCTTGCCATCGGCCACAAGTGGTGGTCGATCGGCACTCTTTTGGTCGATCGGCCATATTTTTGAGCCGAGACCTTTCCATCTGCTTTTTGCAAATATTTTGTGCCAACTGTGACAGCTGGTGGGCACAATTCTCATCCTCCATACACGTGTATGGAGGGATTGCATTCATGACTCAAGCTTGTTGAACAAGCTTGAGAATTGAAATTCTATGAGAAGTGAGCCTCCCCTCCCTTTCCAGAGGTTCTGAAAATTGCATATACAAGTTCTATCTCTCTCTCTCTCTCTATATATATATATATATATATATTTTGCCTCTCTCTCTCTCTCATTTTCCTCTTGTTTGTGCCCAAAAGTGTAATATCTTCACACTATTGCACATAAACACCTACTAGAACATCATCCTTTGGTTGCTGAGGTCCTTAGGAGTTGGTTTTGGAGTTCTTGGAGTGGTTTAAGCTCAGAGAGGTTGGTGGAGTTGTGTTCTTGAAGGTGTTCTTCAAGAGTGAGTTAACTACCTTTTAATCCCTCATTTTCGCTTAAGCTTTTAGACCTACTTGCATATTGTTTTAAGCTTAACTCTAAACTACAAAAAGTTCTGATTTTGTGTGCTTGTGATGTTTGTTTAAGGTCACTTGTGTGTTGGGGGTTGTCTACCCCCTCTTAGGCCTTGTTTGGCCTTGTTTTGTGCCTTCCTTTTTTAGCCTTGGAACTATCTTGTTTTGACCTTTGGATTTTAGTGGTGGAGAAGTGGTTTTGGAGTCTTGGATAGGAGAGGGACACCCCCCTCTCCTTGTGTCTTGTTTGCTAGTATAAATGGCTCATATTGGTAGCATGTTTGCTTAGCATGTTTTGGCTTCATTTCAGCAAGTATTTGGTGTTATTTTGCCATGCTATAACTCTGTTTTAAGTTGGTTTGATAGCCTCTTACATGCATCATGCACTTGTAGTGTAATCCTCTCTATTGCCTTAACATGCACCTTGCATTTGGGTCATCATTCTTGCTTGTTTTGGCTCAACTCAAAGAAGCTTTTAGTCATGTTTTACCATGCTCTAGCTCTGATTTGTATTGTCTTGGTCATGCATGCATTTTGTTTTATAGCCTTGGTTCAATCTAGCTTGTTGGCTTTGAGTGTCCAAGTCATTAGCATGCATTGCTTAGACCATTTTCATGGTATGGCATCATTTCATATGTGATTTCAGTCCATGTGGTATGGTCATACACTTGCATCTTTCATCCTTTTGATGTTTTGAAGAGTTGGGGTTTTATGCCTTGAACATGGGTCATTGTGCATGCCTCTGTGCTTAGGCCTTTAGGATGCCATCTCAGTGGGTTTTTGGGCTTATTTTGACATGCCATAACTCTGATTTTTATTGGTTAAGTCATGCCATGTTTGGTTTTAATAGGTGTAGTGCAATCCCCTTTGTTGGCCTTACTTGCATCATGCCTTATGCCCTTTATGTTGGCTTGTTTTAGCTTTTGCCCTTGCATGATTTAGACTCCTTTTGGCATGATCTAGGACTGTTTTGGTTGTCTTTGGCTCTTTGGTGCTTGATTCATGTGGCCTTAGTACGAGCTCCTTGGCTAGCCTTAAGCCTTGAGCTTTCTTGCATGTCATGCTTGACGTGTTTGTGTGATTGGCATCATTCCTACCATCATTTCAGAGCATGTAATGTTGTCACATTTGCATGCTTTTCACTCTTTAAGTGTTCGTGAGAGTTGTCCTCTTTATGCCTTAATTCTTGGGCCAATTGGCATACATGTTTGTCTTGCATTTCATGTCATCAATTCATCATATTTGGCCACTGATTTGGGTATGGTTGAGGTCTGCCCATTTTGGTTTAAGTCCATCTTTGCATGTTGTTGCATGCTTGACATGTCGCATGTTGTTGCATGCTTGTTAGTTTGCATGTTGTTGCATGCTTTTCCATCTTCGCATGACATGCATGTTTGTATGTTTAGGTTGCATTTTGCATGCTTGCTAGTTTGCATTTTGGCACATGCTTGTTTAGGTTACATTGCATTTGGCATGCTTATGTTGCATTGCATAGCTTTTCCATGTTGCATGCATTGCATTGTGTTTGGTTTGGGGAGTCAAACCAAACACGAGGACCGAGGGAAGTTTCGTACTTGAAGTGACGAAACGTGCCTCAATCCTCAGTCGCCGACACTCTTGATCCAACATGATAGAGTGTGTGTAACGCCCTCAAAATTAACCCATAATATCATACATTCAAGGTGCAGAAAAAGAAATATTATATTACAATCATCTGGGAATTATTACAAAATGTAATACATGTTAACAATAAAAGTAAATGCCCTCTGGGCTTACAACTTTCCAAGTCGACACTTGGGTTACAGAAGAAGAGTACTAACTCAGAATACCAATTAAGCCCTTGGCTTGATATACATGTAATACAACAAAATTAACAAATAAGAATCTTCAACTCCCTCACTCTTCCAAGCTAAGGTCTCGAAGACAGCACAACACCTGAACCTGAAAATGATGTCCCATAAAGGGTGAGCCAACGCCCAGTACAGATATGCTAAACATAGTATGAACGATAACTAAAATGTCAGTGATTGATAAATGTCTAACTCGTGCACAATAACTTATAACAGTATTCAATCCCATGACTAATATACCCATGTTCTATTCCAGTTTCCATTTCCTATCAGATTCTCGATTTATAATTACGATTCAGAACTAGGCCAATCATTTTGAATGAGATCACACCTCATGGCTACGGTATTTCTATTTCAAGCGAGATAATAACTCATTTCAAACATTTCATACTTCATAATAGATACACATATTGGTGTTGTATCATAGTTAGACAACCATTCCCATGCTTCTCAAATGATATTCATTTTAGTGCTATATCAAATCAAACAAAACACTTCCATACTTTCTACATGATATACATTTTAGTGCTATATCAAATAAACATAGAAACACTTCTATACTTCCCACCTGATACACATTGTAGTGTTGTATCAATGTCAAACAATTTTCGGTTTAGAGGTTCATCCCCTATCTTCCAATAAACCGTGGAGTACATCCCCTATCTCCTCCCACACAAAGCAATGTATAAAAGCAGTTATCATATACAAGTTCAATCAATCAATACAAATGATACACATTTTAGTGTTGTATCAATGTCAAGCAAAACACTTCTAGACTTCGCAAATGATACACATTGTAGTGCTGTATCAATGTCAAACAATTTCCGGTTTAAAGGTCCATCCCCCATCTTCCAATAAACCGTGGAGTACATCCCCCATCTCCTCCCACACAAAGCAATGTATATAAACAGTTATCATATACAATTTCAATCAATACATAAAATTAATGTATTCTTTCAACCGTCATATTCGATGACACATCCAATCGATTAGTTTTGGTTTGCCTAATCATCATGCATTGTCTACAACAATCAAAACTACCCTCCACGGTAGCCCAAGGCAATTATTTCTAAACAGATAATAACAACACCAATAGATAAACTATCCGCATTTTCAAAAGTGAACGATTTATTAATCTGACTCCACTATTCCATCTCATGATGAACCACTAACATTATATTCAACTCAATTTCACAAATCCATAACTTTCCCAAATTAATTATGCTAATTAATTTATACACAATTTAGGACTTTCTTCCCCTTTTCTCAATCTTGACCCCCAAGGGTCCAAATATTTACCAAAAACATCAACATACTCGTTTTGAAACCCAAATACACAGTTATGGTTCAAAGGAAACAAACCCCTCTTTTCAAAACCACACATTTGAAACCCTAACTTCCAAAATCCAAAACCATTTATACAAAAGCTCACAATCTAGGTCAAAGCCCATAAAGATAAGTAGGAATCCCTATCTCAAAGATGAAACCCAACGAAGAAGATGAAGGAAACGAAGATGCTCCAAATCCCAAAATTCTTGGATCAAAATATAGCCCTCAACGATCAACACACTTTTTACAAAGGCCGAAGGATAGGAAGACACTCTAACTAGATTAAACCCTAGAGAGAAGGGAGATCCTAGAGAGAAAGGCTCTAAAAATCGATTTTGGAAAAGTAAGAGAGAGAAAGGAAATGTAAAAAGTGATTTAAAATTACCCAGCGGATGACTCATATACGTATGACCCGCTCGAGCGGAGAATAGAACGGTCGAGCGTCAAGCACAAAATCTGGTCATGCTCGAGCACAAGAAGGCCCGCTCGAGCACAAAGAAACAAAAGCAAAACACATTTGCTCGAGCGCGAAGAACCAGTTCACTCGAGCGTAGATTTTCACCTCCCAGAACATTTCAGAAAAAGAACTACCCGCTCAAGTGCTAACAAGCCCGCTCGAGCGCAAGAAACCCGCTCGAGCGTAGAAAACACACCTGCAGAAGTTTTGCAGGGGCACAAAATACTGGAAGTGTGTAAACCCCACTCGAGCGCAATAAGACCCGCTCGAGCAGACCATTCAAAAACTGGGCAACAACAATGGGAGCTAAAGCTCTACCAACCTGTAACAACCAGGCCCAACACATTCTAAAACTCAAACAAAAGGGTTTAAAGGTTGACAACACGATAGGTACAACTACTAACTCCACAGAACCACGTCCGGAATACAATAGAACAGTAAAGGGATAACCGGGATCGCTATAGTGTGAGGCATTTGTGTGTTTTTGTGCATTCATTCCATATTGATACATGCAATTCGGCCTCTTTTGCCATCATGCATCGAAATGCGTGATTGATGGCTTGAGAGTCGAACACTACGCTCCTTTGAGTCCTAAACATGATAAGGGGTGCAGTTACACAACATTTTCTTGCAAATGTATTGACATGCCCTTAATTGTCCTCTGCTGCAGCAAAACGAGGAGTCTGCAGGAAGAGATGGCCGATCGGCTATGTGGAGTGCCGATCGACTAACGTTTTTTGGACGATGGACTCATAAGTGGTCGATAACCCATTTCCCTTGGCCGATGGCCATATCCTTTGGCCGATGGCCTCTCAGGATGTCCATGAGGTGGTTCAGAAGCATCACAAGAATTTTCATAGTTTTCAGAGGAGCATAAGTATGCAAACAGAGGCAACATGGGGCATGGCAACGGATTTCCGAGCGACGCCGATCGAGCATGCATTTATCCCTCCTCTTGAGGCCGCTTTAACTGTTTTGTAACTTAATTAATTTGCTTAACTAGTTAAGAGTTTTGTAATAATTAATTAGCTAGGTTAGTTGATTAATTAGTTGGTTTGTATTATTTATTCGGACCATCCGTCGAGAGGGAAAATTTTGTAATAAGTGTGCATGAGTGTGTGAATGTCTTCCAACCCCACGTCTTTCTCCTTTTTACTTAACCGCTTACGATGGTTAGCTCTAGGTCATGTTTCAATTAGCATTCCTATGCTTGCATGTTTCCATCCATTCATTCATCTTGCATGCACCGGGCTCGGCACATCATACTAACTGCATTGTATTTTAAATACATTTACTTGAATACGTGTTTAACAGCATGTTATCAAGTTGTATTTCATATGACATCTTGGACTAGCCGAGCCTATTTAGTTGCATTTTGCATGTGTTGCATTAGCCATTTTAACATGAACTAGGATCATGCATGATTTCTAACTAGTTCTCTGTTTTGGCTCGGAGTACACTGTGAGTGTTTACGCTTTAGCATCTTGCATGTGTGTAAGTGTTGCTATGATAGCATGCTTGCCATGAGGCTAACTGCTTATGTGTTTAACTTCATGAATGCCTGTGGATGAAGGTTGGATTGCCTGAATTGGAACAATTCATTGAAATGCGAGTTTTAAGCTCACTTGAGAGTGGCAAATCATGTTTTCTAAACCCACTTGAGGGTGGCAAAATCCACGTCTTAGCCTACTTGCGAGTTCCACCTTCAAACCATATTCAAACAAACAGGAGATGTTTTGTTCCAATTTAGGCGATCTAGTCTATACTTGTATGCTGTGCGCATCACGTAGTAAGCTAGCTAATAAACCGAAATAAGAACATATGTGTTTTCAAAAATAAAATATCATGCTTAGTACAGGCCGATCTTTGATCGGGCGAGCGGGGGTGCTCATTGCATGACCTTCCCCTCCCGTACCCAAGTTCCCGAGCCGATGCAACTTTGGTGATGACAGACACGTGGCCTTAGGCACGAGTCAGGGTTTCCTAAATTCCCCTAAAATAAAATATTTAGGTGGCGACTCTGTATCTGGCAAAGCAGTCCATGTTTGGCACTTCTGTATTAAAAATCTATTTTCCAAAACGATTTGCCGGATTCGGACTCTTTGGTAATTTATCGGTCTTGCATTGCACTTTGCGAGATTAGATTTAGAACCGTGACACGAGTCCGAACTGTAGTAGCTCAGAACAAAACGATTTCACGGCTTCGCGCGTGGAGCCAGGACGTTCGGGCACGTCTACAAGCATACAGTTGAAAAGAAAAGCAGCAATAAGAATTGTCTCACCGAAAAATAGGGCTTAAACATAGACGGAGATAAGAAGAGACTGAGTAGTCTCAAGCAGATGACAGTGTTTACATTCAACCATACCATTCTGGGCATATGATAACCCTGTCTTGTGTTAAGTTAATTAATCGTGATTATATTGTGATTATGTGATTAATTTGAATTTAGGTGTTAATTGCATGATTAAATGTGATTTTGACATTATATCTGTTCACCGTAAGAAAATATGTTCAACTTATTGTTGTAAACTAAAAATTGAAAGCCTTATCAGCCACAGAAACTAAAATTGACCACACTATTGTGATTACTGTAATTTTTAGATCTTATGGTGAAATTTAATTAGAAATTGATTCGGATCAAAATGATTAGATTCAGAATAATTTAATTAGAGCATCATTAGTTAGCCTTAATCAATTTGATTAGCCAAGCCTATAAATAGGCCTATATTCACTCAATTCTTTCTCTTGAAGTCAACTTGGCTGAGATTTCACATTCTAGAGAGAGAGAGAGAGAGAGAGAGAGAGAGAGAGAGATCATCTTTGTAAATTTTTGCAAGAGAATTCAAGATTTGGAGGCTAGGCTAAAGAACTAGCTAGAAATTGGAAGATTTGATCCTCTAGGTGAGTAATTAGACATGAATTCATGAGTTTGAGTTGTGATTATGTGAACTCAAAGATAAATTGTGATCAAGAACATGAATTGAGTTGACTTTGATGATTTTGAAGTCATTATAAACATGCATGTAAAAGATTGCCATGAATTTGTGTATTTGAGCATGAAACATATGATCCATGTTGAATTTTGATTAAGATTCATGCTTTTGATCATCTTTTGCATCATTTAAGTTGAGAATGGAAATTATATTCCACATGCAAGCACAATTCATAAAGGTACAAGCTTTAGTTGCCTGAATTTGAAGTATTGAAGATGAGTTTGGTATGAATTGTATATGCATGTAATTGATTCATGGGAATTGAGCTTCATAATGTCGTAAATTTAGTATTTGCATCATGTTAGAAAATGTGCAAGTGAATTATGGGTCATAATATGCAAGTTACATCAACTTGAATGGAAATTTGAAGCTTAAACAGCTTGCTGGAAATTCCAGAATTTGTCAAGTTCGCTCGAGCAGGGAATGCGCCACTCGAGCGTAAAATGTTAGCTCTCGTAAGTTTTGCAGACATTGAGTTATGCTCGAGTGCCCAGTCACATGTTTTGACTCTCAACTCTAGCGTCCAAAGTCACGCTTGAGCGCAAAAATGGGGCAACCAGTACTTTTGTAGACCAAAGGGGTCCGCTCGAGCAGAGGGCCCTTTTTCTGAAATTTTGAAAAGTGATTTTGTGATTTGTTTTCCGTTCTCTTTCATTTCTAAGAACTCTTAGGCATGCGTTGAACATTATAAATGAGTTAAAAGGATAAGGAAGAAGCCTAAGAGGGATGTATAAATTAAGAACGGATTGAATTGCTTGTGACCCATTATGTTTATGAAATGTGTAGGGTCAAACACAAGGGCAAATCATCCGGTAAATCGCTGTGAGTAATATCTTAGTAAAGATATGTTCGAGTACATTATTTTACAAACATTACTTCTGTATGAGCCTTATGGATTTGTAAATTGAATTATGGATGAATATTTCCGATGACAGTCTTTTGCATAAGACTAATTGAATATAAATACAAATATTATCATGATCAAGGGTACGAGACACACATGGATACGAATATGGAAATGAACTGGGCCAAAGGCCATTTGAATATTATAATTGGGCCACTGACCGTTTGACATGAATGATTGAACTAAAGGCCATTTGACACGAATGAATTGGGCCCAAGACCATTTGATATGTTTGGGCCTGAGGCCGTCCGATGTATTGTATAGAAACATAATTGGGCTTATGGCCATTTGATATGTTTGCTACAAGTTTCATTCATGTAACTCCTTTATTTTGATATTATTCACTAAGCTATTGTTCACTCTCATTTACATGTGTGTAGGTGAGCAAAGAGATGTCCAAACCTAGCCTCAGTGAAAGATATGAGAGGAAGTTATGTCGTGGAGTCAGCCCAAATGTCTCACACATGAGACCTTGTTTTCTTTTGTTCACTATTTTGTTACCCTAGTGAATATGTGGATCATCATGTATATAAGCTTTTTGTTTGGCTACTACATGTTTGAAAGTTCCTGGACATATAAGATGTTATTTCCGTCTACATGTGTGAGTTATTATGGATTGTTAATGGAGTGTTTTGCTTTACCATGTAAGCATAGCTTATTGGACAGAATTTTTAAGTCTGCTTCCGTTTTGGCCCCTTATTCTATTGAAAATATGTTTGATCAGGTTTGAGGCCATAGGTAATTCCTTGTTTACTGGCTGGTTGTGACCTTAATCCATAGGGGCGGGTTTAGGTCATGACATAGCAAGTGTATCAGAACATGAAATTTGGTAAATGGTACCCAAATTGGCCAAATACTCAATAACCAGCTGTGGACACCATGCCTTTTTGGTTATTAGGCCTATTTCCACACTATGTTGTGCCAACTTGGCTTATCCCACATTAACAGAGTCGCCACTTAATTTTATGGGGACTTAAGAAACCTTTAACAATGAAAACTAAGTTAAGGACCTAATCCATCATAACCAGAGATTACCGGTTTAGGAGTTAAGGTACAAAATGAGAAGGTCATTGAATAATAGCACCCCATTTTGTCCAATCCGAAGCTTGGCCTTTACTAACTTTATATTTTATGATTTTAGTGGTTAATTATTCACAAACTTCATTATTAGACCTAAAACCCTTAACTAACCTAAAACTATGTGATTCGAAAAATGAATATCACATAACTTAGATTCTCTGAATAAAATCATATTCTTTCCATACATAAAGATTTGCTGCCAAAAATAGATTTTTCAAGGACATAATCATACTCATGAACTAAGTCAAGTAATAATCATGAAAACACACAATTTTGCACAGAAAGGCATAGAAACTTGCATTATTTAAAAGATAATGCAAATAGCAAGCACATTCTATGGAGGAATAGAGAACTTACCCAGATGCCCACTTTCAACGTCTTACATGTAGTACCTAAATTAAACATGATCCTAATATACATCGAAACTAAATTATGAATATGCACAAAAAGAAAATAGCAAATAAGGGTAAGAATATAAACTAACTATATGATGATTCAAACTGGGCCTAAAACATGATTTTTAGATGATTAAATAAATGTAAACATGCAGTTCTAATGAAAGGAGAAGAAACATGGTGAAAAGAGAGAAAATATTAATAAATATGCAAACTACATGATGAATGGATGAATTAAAAGCCTAACAATGATTAACAACTAAAAGTAAATTAGAAAAGCTACTAAAATAGACAAAAGAGAAATGTTTTACCTTATGGTTTTCAAGAACCGAAGAGCACGTGAATAAAAGTGCAAGAAAACTCAAGGTTTTCTTGCTTGCAAGCCTTTCTCAAGCAAGGGTTTTGAGTAAGGGTTCAAATTCTTCAACTTTTAAATATTTTTAGTGTTTTTACAGTTGGTTAGGGTGGGTTATTTTCGGAGCTAAGGCAATGGGGGAAGAAGATAGGTATTTTTGCTCTAAAAAAATCACAAAAGCTCTCAAGTTGTTAACCTCTTGAAAGGGAGGAGGAGAGGGCCCTTTTATAAACAATGGTGAAGGTTCTAGAGCCCCTCTAGGGTTTCCATTGCTTTCCCTTACCGCCTCCCTCCAGTATTGCACCAAGATTGAGTTACCAAAAATGGCTCTGGCACGCATGGATGTGCACGATGTTTGTGTGTATGCATAACCAATGTGCGCATGCATGACTTGCCTTGGTACACGTGCCATCCATGCATGCATAAGTACGAGGTCCCATGATCTTGGTTTGCTTGTGGCCCGAGTAAGTCTCAATTTCTCTCCGATCAATGTTTTTGATAAATTCGTAATTTTGAAAAATGTTGGTTTTTGAGGTTAAAAAGTTGGTTTTTTGACTAAAAACGGGTTTATACAGCAACTATAAACAACCTTAAACATTCCAAAAATGAAGTAATTATCGTTTCTTTATCGGGAGGCTTGCAGGTGCCCGAATTCTTAGGGTCAATCAAAATGGAGTGTCTACAATTGCCCTTTTTTGACAGAACTCAAGCAATGACGAAGTGATGTATAGTGAATGTCAAAGATTAGAGACCATTTTGGTTGACATAACTCTAAGGCTATGCATGCAAGTGATCAGACCCATAGATTACCTTTATATCCTTGGTTACAAGGAATCAAATAGGTATAGTTTGGGGGGTAGTTGTGCAATAGTTCATACGTGAATGAGTGTATGTAACAAGCACTCAAGCATTCATTCAAGCATAAAATAATTGAAGAATAAGAGAAAACAATATCTCTAATCTGTTTCCAAGTTCTCCATGTGTGTCTATTCTGCAAATACACAAGAAAAACGAACTCGAAGCAATAATACATACCGCAATTTGATTAGAAATTTGCCAAATTATGATACCAAATTATGTCAATTCCATGAGTTAAGAAGGATCAAAACTTTACCAAATACGTACTACGACAAGAGACTTGCAATACTTCTAGAAATATGTACTATATGATTTAGGAGATTCATCACTTACCAAATATGTACTACGACATGAAATATGCACCAATTGTTAGACTTGTACTACGACAGAATATTACAAAATCAAATATGTACCACGACATCAATTTCTAAATATGTGCTACGACATGAAATATGTAGTATGACATTGATATCAGGATATATGCTACGATATGAGATATGTACTACGACATGAATTTCCAAATATGTACTACGACATGAATTTCTAAATATGTGTTACGAAATGAGATTCTAGATATGTGCTATGACATGAAATATGCTCCACGACACGAGTTTCCAAACATGTGCTACGATAAGACTAGATATGTTCTACAACATACAAAGTTAACAACCAGATGTATATTGACAACCAAATATGTTCTACGACATACAAGGTTAACAACCAAATGTATTCTATGATACACAAGGTTATATGTTCTACGACACAATGACAACCAAATATATTCTACAACTTACAAGGTTAACAACCATATGTATTCTAAGACACACAAGGTTACATGTTCAACGACATACCGACAACCAAATATGTTCTATGACATATAAGGTTATATGTTCTATGGCATAATTATCATATTGACTACAATGCAAATAATTATGAAAGCAATTACCATACACATGTTACGATGCGAGAGAATTATAATAAAGTAAAGAGAGTTAATGCGATCATGCCAATCAAAGTCCAAATGAAATCAGGCAGATATGGGAAAACAACATAGAGAATCTTAGCATCATTCTGGGAAATTTTCAAAAGCCTAATCATATTAGAATCATCATGGGAGTAAGCTTGCTCAAATCATGAAAAAGTGTTTGACAGATGGCTTTAGCATATTAGGGAGAAAGGTATGGCTCGTGCCCCTTCTTAATTGATAGTTGATTCAGAGATACTCATGCCCCAAGTGTTCAGTCCTTATTCGCACTACCTACAATTTTCAACATTCTACAATCTCATGCGATGAGAATCAGCGCATTACAGATCGACAATGAAGGACATGCTACTGTGGCCACCAGACAGTCAAACTCATACTTCTACTATGTACTAGAGTGTCGAAAACTT
Organism: Camellia sinensis; assembly: GCF_004153795.1. Lineage (NCBI taxonomy): Eukaryota > Viridiplantae > Streptophyta > Magnoliopsida > Ericales > Theaceae > Camellia > Camellia sinensis. Next base: position 2,038,968 of record NW_021024778.1, on the reverse strand, counting down.
ATTTGATTCTTAGAGCAATGATGGATTTTCCATGATCATGGACTTGGTGCCCTTTGTGTGGATATTCCTACGAATTTCACATAAGGACTTGTATTGAACTTCAGAATATATTTGAATTGTTGACCATGCCATTCTATCAACATTGAGCCATGCATATGTTAACAAATTGACACTGATAAGCATGCTAAAGACAAACTTGACAAAACGAAATGAATTCAAAGAGAAAAATGACTCAATGGACCTTAAAGTTCATAAGGCAGTCATTCTGTAAAATATATGGCCTCCATTGTGAATCGGCATGCATTGTTCTACTTTAACTTTCAAACGGTTTGCACTGGTAATATCATGCCTTCAAATTGGTGATCACCCTAATGATCTTGTAATGTGATACTTTTAACCTCACTTATGCTCTATCTTTTCTTTTTTTGTTCTTTTTTTCATGTAAACTCCCCACTTTTCACTCGCTTCACACCTCTCTTTTATTTTGTGTACATTCCCTTATTTTGGGGTTTTACATTGAATATTTTTAGAAGAAAAAATGTGGTATTGGCAGAAATTTTGTAAAAGTTTGGTACTCCGAGAGCTGATAAGTTGTCTGATTTTCAAGATGAAAGATTCTCTGATTGAGGCAACTGAAAATGTTGATTAAAGCTAAGCGCAATTTGAGAGACACGACAAAGACTCGATGTAGGATATTGAAGAGAATGTAAACCATGACATGCCCATGATGCAAGACAGCAAGACGACACTACCACAATACCAAGCAACAAGATTGAAATATATGCCTATGAGCCGAAGCAATAAAGTGACGCACCCACAACACAAGTCAACAAGACAACATACCCATAACACGAGACAAGACACAACTAGCAACTAAACCAAATGCCAAAGAAAAGAGACAAAACTCAAAGTGAATGATCATTCATTGTGCCCCTAACTTTCCTTATGCTTCCTTATTATTCAAGAATTTCTTTCGAAATTCAATTTTACAAAAGTCAAGTTTCATTTTCTTTCAGGCTCAAGTTAGAAATTCCATCGATAAGTTCAAGTGCTGAAAATTGCTCCATCTATTAATCAAACTAGTTATTCATTCATCCTATGCAAAATATGTTATATACCATGGTGATTGTAGCTTATGAATGACTACAAAACTAATGACTACAAAACTAAGGATGTGAATTGGGTAAGGACATGGGGCCGAACCTCGATGAGAGGTTGCTTACATATCTCAAGGTGAGAATCAGGCTAGACGTAGTTTATATTAGGGTTCACTCGGGTATTGACACTCTCATTTTTTGCTCTAATTTTTGCTAAGGTTGCCCTTTTGAAGTTTTCAGCCTTGCGAGCTCTCATTCTTTTATTTTTCATTTTTTTTCGGCTCTAAGTTATGCCTGGGTTGCCCTTTTGGATTTTCAATCCAGTGAGCCTCTCATGGGTAGTGTTATAACAATTTCAATGAGTGTGATCAACAATTATTCTTACCCTTTGCAATCTAACTTGTTTCACCTTGGTTTGAACTTAGGTGTCTTTTTGAATTGTGCACTTGAACGTGATGGTTTTCTGAACGATTGGTCATCCTCAAAATGTAGTATGTCAACCTTTCCCATATGTCAATGATGCCTCACACTAGCTCTTTCAAATGTTGAATAAACATGTTATAAATTATATGGTTCAAATTTTGCTGATATTGACAATGTTCAACATGACATTGCCCATAAAGAAGAATAGTCCTTGTGATAGATATATATACTCATCAAAGGAATAAACGACTAGAGGAATTGATAACACTAGCTCCTTAAAAATTATAAAAATCATGTGAAATAAAATAAAATAAAATAAATATAATTATTTAAATAGCTAAACAAAGTTCACAACAATCTTCTATTAAGCCATTATCAAGAGCACAATGTTATTCCCACAAAAATAGTTAACAAAATTTTAGGAAGCATGAAATAATTGGTTTTAGCTAGTATGTATTGACTGATTTTCAAAAAATAATAAACAATAAAACAAAAGAACAAAAAATATAAAACAAAAATCTATACACGTAAGATATTGCCTGTGCAATTGTATATAGTGCATATAAAAAGAATTTAATTTTACAACCTGGACATATGAAGGAGTCTCAGCACACACACACACACACTCACAACAATAACAGAGAGAGAGAGAGAGGGACTTGAATGAGTATTAGAAGTGCATCATGGACTTTGTCTCTGTTAAGTGGTCCATAATTTGGAATGGAAGTAGAACTAGGAGTTGGAGATGGTGGTGGTGTAGGTAGTTGAAAGGGTTGAAGCATTGGAGTAACATGGGGGGCATTGTAGATTCAAGAGAGGATGAGAAACAAAATTTGGCAAAGATAAAGAGATAGGCTTCAACACACATGAGAAAGAATAGGGAGTAACGAAAGAAGAAGGTTTGACAAGATTGGTAAGCCAATTGTTGTTGTTAATTGGATTAGAAGTGTCATGGAGACGAACTAGAGAAGTAGATGAAGACAGAGGAAGGGATGGCACTTTGAGGATTGGAGCACAATTGGGAGAAACACTATACGAATGTGAAAAGATAAAGGAACAATATAAGAAATATGGTAGGGGTGCCCATAATTGACCACACCTGTAACATTATGTCCGATATTCATAGTTGTCTACAATAAGAAAATGAAAAAATAACAATAATACATAAATAAATTAGTACACATATCTTCATAGCCAATAGGTTAGGAGAGACTAGAATGAAATCCCAAGCACACACATGTTTGGAAAGTTGCAATTTTAGTAGGTTATTTTAGTTATTAGCTACTTTAATAGGCTAAAATTTTTGTGTTTTGGAAGATAGTCGATTTTTTTTGTAGTTGGTTGTGATATTGTGAGAGAAAAAGTGAAATGATTATGGATTTGATATGACATTTTATCTTATTGACTATTGTAGCCTATTTTTTCTTTTCATAGATTTTAGTCCAAAAAACCAAAAAAAAAATAACCTTTGCCAAAAATTAAGTCACCAGTCCACCTGCATGTTTATGTAATGTGTCTTAACAATACACAGGTTGTGCTTTGCAACTTCAGTAAAGCAATAGCAGTGACAATAAGAATATAATACAATCCTTATTATATACAACAATGCCATATTTATGCATGATGGGTCGTTTTCACACAAAAAATAAAGAATTAAACTAAATCTCAATTCCGTAGAATAATAGTAAGTTCGAGTATCGATCTAGAAGGACTAAAATACTAAATTGTTTAACTACTAGAAAATCAATTCTTGATTAATTCGAATTAGATGAATATTTTGATTTTAATATAAAATTAACTAAAAACAAGTATTAAACAAAAAGAATGATTGAGATGAAATTGAAGTAGAAAATAGTTTCAGATTTTGAATCTACCTCTGATCTCATAACAAGTAATTAATTTACTAAATTCCAATAAATCAAAGATTCGGATAAGAGTGATGTATCGTGGCTACAAGCCCCGATATCATCGTCAAGAGGATGAGTGTAATCAAATCGCAGGCACGAATCGTCCACACTAAACTAGGATTGCGGCACCACTCAACTCCTCTAACCATGACTCGTCTCACGGTTTGTATATACAAGAAAATAAAACGGTTGTATGATCATGCATTCTCAATCACAAAAATCAAATACATAAATTGAATGAAAAGATTGCTTGAATAAAAGATCTAAAATGATCATACAACGATTATCCAAATCCAAACAAAAACAACAATCTAAATACAAAATTACAAGTTATGTGATTAGAGTTTCATCTCAATCCCGAAGAAGAAGATTAGCCGCTCATGGTTGAGGTAGAAAACCTTTTCTCCTTGTCTCCCTCAATTTTTCTCTAGAGTCCTCAATAACCTTAATGATCAATAAGCTTTTCTATTTATAGACATAGGACACGTCTAAATAATACCCAAGAGGCTAGAATTCTCCAAAATAAAAAGGAAATTCGGATAGAATTATTCCCACTTTTTTTTGACTCATATTGCAGGCCCATTTGGACCTAGTAAATATCAAAATTGGAGAATTTGTATTTCACACAAAAGTGTAGCCCTTTATGTTAGCTTTCCAACACTTCTTGATTCACCTTAATCCAATATCCGATGAGAGAGATATGTCCAAACTATTGAATGTTGTACAAAGTGGCTTCTATAGCAGGATTGCTACAATTTTAACTTTTCTTTCTTCAAATCTCATGGTTGGGTTTTTATTGCTTGATTCATCTTTCGAGCCTTCAAACTTGGGTTGAGTCTTGTCTCTCAGGCTTTAAATACATCAAATGAAAGTCAATTTCATCTCACAAGCCCGAATGATCTACACATATACAAACTCATTAAAAGTTTCAAGTAACAATAATTTAAAGACTAATAGTTGTATTTGTAGGAGCCTAAATACGTACATTTCGGCACCTATCACACCCCCAACTTACACTTTGCTTGTCCTCAAGCAAAGGAAAAGAAAAATAAAATAAAATCTATTTAAGTCATTTTTGTAGGGATCACGATTGTATTTAGCATATGCAACAAGTCATTTAAACTACCAGGTTACTCAAGTGGACAAGTAAAGTCTCATGAGGGTTTGCAGTGAATTTACCCACAAAATTGAAACAAAAGATAAAATACCCTACTTTAACTTTCGTATTCAAACAAATACCTTGTCAAGCAGTTAATATAGAATAGGAAATAGTTAAGATCCACAATTATCATTCATGAACTATTTTAACCAGTCAAACAACTCACTTTGAAGCAATATTGATCAAGTTCAATGTACTTGTATTTAGTAGAAAATCAACACAAGCTCCCTTGGTGTAAAATGAATATTCACACAAAAATACGACCCTCCAATTTAATTATGAATACATATATCACTAATGCACTAGAATTCATTAGACAACATGTAAAACAATGCAACCAATGGCTTGTCTTTTTATTTTTTTATTTTTTTTATTTTTTTATTTTTGTGACAAAGCAATGCTTCGGTCTCTTAAGTTTTCTAATTAATCAATGTAACAAGTATTGGGCCAATGATGCCCAAACCAGATGGTTTTAGGGCACTAGGTATGAAGACACCCCAACAAACTTAGTAACTTGAGTTAAAAAGGCTACATACCCAAACTAATCACTTATAATTATTATTATTATTATTATTAATGCTCAAATCTCTTAAGCTTTCTACTCAATCCTTGTAACAAGTGTTAGGCTAGTGACTTCCAAACTAGTTAGCTTTAGGGCATTAAGTGTATAGACACCTCGACGGGTTTAATAACTTGAATTGAGAAGGCTATAGATTCACACAATTTTTATTTTTTAAAAATTTTTTTTATCAAGGCAAGGTTCACTTATTTTATGGATCATCAAATTCATTACGAAGTATCAACAACATGCATATCAGTCTCAAGCCTTAGGGCCACACAAATGTACTTACATACTTGAGTGATTTCAAGGTAAATAAGTGATATACTCTCTATTAAGTACAAGTACAAAGAACTACTGTAGCATCACTTAACCCATGAAACTGTTCAAAAATTTAATTCAATCAATGAATTCAAACTGTAATTCTCAACCATTCAATATTTCACATCAACTTTAAAAGTAGGAGCAAGGCATCTATCTCAAGGTGAAAATTTTCAAATATACCAATTAAAGAACAAAACCTTTCCCGCCAACTTAAATGTCACATTGTCCTCAATGAGACACATCAAAGTAGACAACAAAATAATCAATGGCACGCAGGAGAGAAAAGATATCACCTCAAGGCTTTGACAGGCACACATGGATATGAGAGAGAGAGAGAGAGAGAGACCCTAACTACAAGCGTAGTGCACTTGCCAAAAATTAGTAACCAACATCCTAGAAAGTAGAAAAAAAACTAAAACTAAATAAAATCTAAAACTAAAACTAATACTAATATACTAAGACAAAAAATCAAAAGTACAAAAAAAAAATAATAATAATAATAATAATAATAATAATAATAATAATAATAATAATAATAATAATAAAATACAAATGATACAACTCTCATTCTCACTTTTTCCCTTTCTTATGATTAATGAGATATGGATCATTCCAACAAAAAAATACTTGACCCACCAATTTTTTTTGTTTGGTTGGTATGATCAAGAGCACTATCAATATATGGGGAAAATATGTGAAGACAAAACAATGAGCAGAATCATGAAGGTCAAAACCAAAAACAAAATCCCACCCAAGGTCACTTGTCTTAACACTAAACTCTTCAAAATTTATGACATTAAGCTCATCCCTACGACTAAAGCTTCCAACGGATCACCCAAAACAAAGTCATGAATATTTGTTGGACTTGCTTGAGTTGGAGACATTTCATTAAAAATTGGAACATTTAAGATCGTTTGTTGTGTACCTCATCATCTCACAAGTGTCACAAATATTTTGCCCCTTTTCACTAGCCAAAAGTGGCTCTAATTTTTCCACTTCCATGACATGAGAATTGGTTTTATCAAACTCATCATTATCCCAAAACTGTGAATTTTTAGACAAGTGACCAAAATAACTTGAAGCCTCTTTAGCAGATTTATCTAAAATTTCACCATGGCCCATCATCTCTATAAAATGGCGCATTTGAAAACATAAACCCTCAAAGAATAAAGAGTTAATTACCTAAAATTCCTATTTACAAATGATATAGTAGCTCAGGTCATATCTAACATTTTTTGAACCAATAAGTCGTATTTAGTAAAACTAATAATATTATCAGTGTGTTTGGTTTGAGTTTTTTGAAATGTGCCTTTTTTGGTTTTTGTGTTTTTTTGTTTTTAGTTAATATTTTTTAATTTTTAAACATTTTTTTTACTTTTTTAGATGTACCTTAGATATATCTAAAAAGTAAAAAATTTGTGAAAAAATATTTTAAAAAATTAATAAATACAGAAAAATACAAAAAATATACTGAATTCTTGTATTTTTTTTTTATATTTTTGGTATTTAGTGAATTTTTAAAAGATTTTTGTTACAATTTTTTTACTTTTTAAGCGTATTTATGTTAGGTGTGTCTAAAAAGTAAAAAAATTGATTAAAATATTAAAAAATTCCGTAAAAACAAAAAAACACGGAAAATAAGAAAGTAGAATTTTCTGAAAAATGTTTTTTGAAAAGTGGAAACAAGCAAGGTGATCAGCTTTTTTTTTCTTCTAATTTTTAAAACTAAGAATATTATCAATTTTACATAGTAATGTTCTAGATAATTATTTCACTAACTAATGAAAAAAATAGAGCATGAAAAAAACAGAGTATGAGATTAAACATTTTTGCCCTTCTACTTATCGGTTTGATTCAACTATCTAATAAAACAGAAAACATTATCAGTTTTTTCTAATTTTAAAACTAAGAATATTATCAGTTTTTTTTTTTTTTTGCCCATCAATGTTTCATCATCATGCTCCTTTATAAACACAAAATTTTCAATTTTGCACCAAAAAAAAAAAAAAATATCAGTTTTTGTTTTTAAAAGAAAATGACTCGATTTTTATTTATTTATTTATTTTTATAGCTTTTTCAATTTGAAAGTTGATGTTTTAAGGTGTTGAAAATCAAAATAAATGTCAAATCATCATGTTCCCTTATAGATAATTATAAATGATGAACAATCATTATTTGAAAAGTAATTCCGACTATTAAAATTTTAATAAAAGTTGAAGGTCCAAAAAATTTTAATTAGAACTTACTAGAGTATAAGTTCATAAATTAGAACTTGTGCGTAAATGCCCAAGAATAAACGAATGAGATGCCAAGTTTCATAAGTATGACTTGGGCAAGAGATTACTAAATATTTAAATCGCTCCAAGCATTGTGAAAAAGGCTCACCTTCTATTTGATAAAAATTTACAAATTGTGGCTTAAAAAGAAGGGTCTCTCATATGTGAGATAAAAAAATTTCAAAAAATTGTTTTTGTATCTCTTGCCATGTTTCTATTCATCTTGGGCTCAATGAATAAAACCAACTCTTAGCCTTGTCCTTTAAAGAGGCTGAGAACAATCTAATTAAAGCCACTTCTTTGCTAACATTTAAATTATGCAAAGTAGCAAAAATCTCCTCAACTTTTTCAATATGGTCACATGGATTTTCTGAGACTAAGCAAGAAAATTTAATAAGCAATCCGAATAACTCAAGCCTCAGCTCAAGTATGCCTTAAAAAATTTTAGATGCAAAAACCATAGATGATGGAGAAGGTGTTATTGATGGTTGTCAATAATTGGGTGAAGTGCCCAACGACTAGTTATATTGAACTCGAAACTGTCCAACAGAATTTCCAAAATAATTCTTTTTTTTTTACTGTGGAAAATTCAAACTGCTTGCAAATAAGTTCACACTTACAGTAATTTGCCGAATGATTTATTTATTTATTTATTGAAACTCAAATCTTCGGTAACAACCAACTGTGCGTCCTCCGTCTGCAATCACTTGAATAATCTACACTTGCTACTTTTAACATACTAAACAAAAATTATATACAAAAAAATAAAATAAACTAAGAATTAATGTAAGAATGAATTTCCAAAACCTAAACAATATGCTATTTATCCCCAGCAGAGGCAGAATTTGATGGGTCATTTTCATACCAAAAATAAAGAACTAAACTAAACCTCAATTCCGTACAATAATGGTAAGTTCAAGTATCGATCCACATGGACTAAAAAACTAAATTATTTAAATATTAGAAAATCAATTCTTGATTAATCTGAATTAGATGAATATTTTGATTTCTAAAAAACACGGAAAATAAGAAAGTAGAATTTTCTGAAAAGTGGAAACGAGCAAGGTGATCAGTTTTTTTTTTCTTCTAATTTTTAAAACTAAGAATATTATCAATTTTAAAAGAAAATGACTCGATTTTTATTTATTTATTTATTTATTTTTATAGCTTTTTCAATTTGAAAGTTGATGTTTTAAGGTGTTGAAAATTAAAATAAATGTCAAATCATCATGTTCCCTTATAGATAATTATAAATGATGAACAATCATTATTTGAAAAGCAATTCCGACTATTAAAATTTTAATAAAAGTTGAAGGTCCAAAAAATTTTAATTAGAACTTACTAGAGTATAAGTTCTTAAATTAGAACTTGTGCGTAAATGCCCAAGAATAAACGAATGAGATGCCAAGTTTCATAAGTATGACTTGGGCAAGAGATTACTAAATATTTAAATCGCTCCAAGCATTGTGAAAAAGACTCACCTTCTATTTGATAAAAATTTACAAATTGTGGCTTAAAAAGAAGGGTCTCTCATATGTAGGATAAAAAAATTTCAAAAAATTGTTTTTGTATCTCTTGCCATGTTTCTATTCATCTTGGGCTCAATGAATAAAACCAACTCTTAGCCTTGTCCTTTAAAGAGGCTGAGAACAATCTAATTAAAGCCACTTCTTTGCTAACATTTAAATTATGCAAAGTAGCAAAAATCTCCTCAACTTTTTCAATATGGTCACATGGATTTTCTGAGACTAAGCAAGAAAATTTAATAAGCAATCCGAATAACTCAAGCCTCAGCTCAAGTATGCCTTAAAAAATTTTAGATGCAAAAACCATAGATGATGGAGAAGGTGTTATTGATGGTTGTCAATAATTGGGTGAAGTGCCCAACGACTAGTTATATTGAACTAGAAACTGTCCAACAGAATTTCCAAAATAATTCTTTTTTTTTTTTTTTACTGTAGAAAATTCAAACTACTTGCAAATAAGTTCACACTTACAGTAATTTGCCGAATGATTTATTTATTTATTTATTTATTTATTTATTGAAACTCAAATCTTCGGTCACAACCAACTGTGCGTCCTCCGTCTGCAATCACTTGAATAATCTACACTTGCTACTTTTAACATACTAAACAAAAATTATATACAAAAAAATAAAATAAACTAAGAATTAATGTAAGAATGAATTTCCAAAACCTAAACAATATGCTGTTTATCCCCAGAAGAGGCAGAATTTGATGGGTCATTTTCATACCAAAAATAAAGAACTAAACTAAACTTCAATTCCGTAGAATAATGGTAAGTTCAAGTATCGATCCACAGGGACTAAAAAACTAAATTATTTAAATATTAGAAAATCAATTCTTGATTAATCTGAATTAGATGAATATTTTGATTTCAACGTAAAATTAACTAAAAACAAGTATTAATCAAAAGAAATATTGAGGTAAAATTGAAGTAGAAAATAGTTTCGGATTTCGAATCCACCTCTAATCTCATAACAAGTAATTAATATATTAAATTCCAACAAATCAAAGATTCAAATAATAGTGATGTATCGTGGTTATAAGCCCCGATATCATCATCAAGAGAATGAGTATAATCAAATCGTAGGCACAAATCATCTTACTTGATTAGGCTTTCATCTTAATTCCGAAGAAGAATATTAGCCGTTTATGGTTGAGGTAGAAAACCTCTTCTCCTTGCCTCCCTAAATTTTTCTCTAGAATCCTCAATAACCCTAACGATCAATAGGATTATCTATTTATAGAAATAGACACATCTAAATAATACCCAATAGGTTAGAATTCTCCAAAAAAAAAAAAGAAGGGAAATTCAGATAGAATTGTTCCCAGTTTTTTTGACTCATCTTACGAGCCCATTTTGACCTAGTACATTCCAAAACTGGAGAATTCTTATTTCACACGAAAGTGTATCCTGTTAAGTTAGCCTACCAACACTTCTTGATTCACCTTAATCCGATATCATATGACAAATATATTCAAAATACCGAATGCTATGCAGAGTGACTTCTATAGCAAGATTGTAACAATTTTAACTTTTCTTTCTTCAAATCTCTTGGGTTGGGCTTTTATTGCTTGATTTATCTTTCGAGCCTTTATACTTGGGTTGAGTCTTGCCTCTTGGGCTTTAAATACTTCAAATTAAGGTCAATTTCCTCTCATAAGTCCGAATGACCTACACATATACAAACTCATTAAAATTGTCAAGTAGAAATAATTCAAGGACTAACAAATGTATTTTAGGGGACCTAAATATGTACATTTCGACACATGTTAATGCACACATCATGGGCATGCACTATAAGAATTTTCATTTTTGGCGACTAAATTTTTAGTCCCCAAAGGCTTTTAGTGACTAAATTGTTTGGTCGCAGCATTAGTTGCAGAAGAATTGTCGGGAAAGGTAATTGGTGACTAAAATTATTTTAGTCGCCAAATGTATTAAATTTCCGACTAAATTTTTAGTCGCCAAAAGGTTGGAAATAAAATTAAATAGCACATTTTCGGTGACCAATTTTTTTTTTTTTTTCGCCAAAAGCTTCACTTATTGTTAACGACTAAACATTTAGTCGCGAAAAAAAAAATAGTATCTAAATATGTTAGTCACCTAAAGTAAAAACTTGTGTTTTGGCTACTAACATTTTAGTTGCCTAAAGTCAAATTTTTTTGGCTACTAACATTTTAGTCGCCTAAAGTGTTATGTTTTTGGCTACTAAAATTTTAGTTGGCAAATAGTTTTGGTTTTGGCTACTAAACATTTGGTTGCCTAAAGTCACAATTTTTTCGCTACTAACTTTTTAGTCGGCAAAAGTGTTTTTATTCTTCAGCTTTTGTTTTTAGCTACGAATATTTTAGTTGCCAAATGTGTGATTTTCTTTTGGCTACAAAACTTTTAGTCACCAAATGTTTGATTTTTTTTCTTCTTTTTTTTTTTTTTTTTTTTTTTTTTTTTTTTAAAAAAAAAAAAAAAAAAAAAAAAAAAAAAAAAAAAAAAAAAAAAAAAAAAAAAAAAAAAAAAAAAAAAAAACAACACCGAGGAAGAAGATGAACTGCACACCAACTTATTTTATTCATGTCGGGGCTCACCCCGATCACCATTTTACACCAAAAAAAAAAAAAAAAAAACAAAAAATAGA
>NW_021024778.1:1975014-2026639 GCF_004153795.1 Camellia sinensis | reverse complement strand
CCAAACCAGCAGCTGGAGCTGCTGATATATAGGCCAAAGAGGGGGGAAAAGGGGGGGAAAAATGGAGGGAAATGAAGCCAAGTTTCCCTCCAAAAGTTGGTCCCCCTGGATACAGAATTTGGGGGGAAAAGGAGGGTGTATCTGCACTGTACTTGATGCAAGGATTCTGGCCGGCCAGTTATCTAGGGTTTAGGTGGCCGGCCGGCTACCTCCCATGGCCGGTCGGCTAGGGGTCAAAAGGGTCAAGAAGCATTAGTGGCCGGCCACCCCAAAAAGAGAGCCTCTGATGTGTGCACAACACAACCAAGTGATTAAAAACTGGAGACAATGAATCAGGAGAGAGAACAACCCAATTTTCAAAGGGGTTCAAAAGGTTCAAAAGCAATTACTGGCCGACCACCAAATATTGGTGGCCTCCCAGATGTGTACATCACAAGTATGGGGTTTAGGGTGCAAGAAAAAGGCCCAAGGGTGGTCAACATTGACTTTGAAATGAGGAAAAACGGGCGACGGAGGGCGATGGAGGAATAAAACTGGTTGTCTGAACAATTGTTGGCCTCTCGCCCTTCTACGACCTTCTTACCAATGAAACAGAGTCCCTGCCGAAAACGAACCAAAACCGATGCAAAATGAAGGTTCGGGGGCCGAAACGCGCAGCCCGAGGCCCCGAAAATTGACTGTTAGGCACCAGGAGTGGTGTTCGACCACGAAGTTGGTTTTTCGGACTGCAGTGTCCTTCAAAAGGGAGCAAATAAGATGTATGTCGAAAATCGGAGCGAACGGAGGTGGTTAAGTGGTCCCGAACCGAGCACACAGTCAACGGCTACGAAAAACCGGAAACCGGACTCCAAACGGGCAAAATGGCCTACGACCACGAAACGTAGCCTACGGCCACTGAGGGATGATCTACGAGACCTCTCCCTCCCTTCGGGAAGAGAAAACAGAGAAAAAGGAGCCTGGTTCGCAAACCGAGGCAAGACACGAAAGAGCCCGGAAGTCCGGAGGCAAGGCTCGCAGCCGAGACTCTGAAACTTCTGAACGAGTACAATATGCACCATCACCGAGCGCTCAACTGGTGACGTCTGAGTCTCAAGATCGGTCAAAAATGGGGTGTCTACATTAAGATCCATAGTAATGTAAGTAAAACAATATATAAGAATTAACAATTAATTTAAATCATGTGTAAATACAATCAGTAAAAAATAATAATTAATATATGTGCACAAATAATTAATGAAAAAAATGAGTAGTTAAAAAATTTAATTAAACTAATTAATGTTACCAACTTGTGAATACGATACAGAAATTAACTTCTTCTGATAAAAATTTCTTATTGCACAATTGCAATTGTCACTTAGAAATAGCACTTCAAAATTAATTGAGAGTTGAAAAAGATTCAGAGAGTTTAAGAGAGAGAGGGAAAATTATTTGTTGTGAGATTTATTTTGAAAAATGAAGGATATTTATAATAATTTTAAAGAGTGAAATAAATTTATAAATACATATATATACACTATCGTTTGAATTATGACCATTTGTATACATATTACCGTTTGAATCTTTGTAGGACTGTCCTGCTCTTCTTTTCTTCCAATGCAATGTCATTTTGTTCGGTTGCTATAGCAACTAATAGGTCCCACTCCACTTCCACACTACATTTCTCTCTCTTTCTCTTTCTCTTTCTCTATCCCTCTCTCCTCCCCCTATCTTGTGCCATTATTTCAGCTGGCATGGCAGCTAGCCATAATGCCACTCTTATACTCCATATTTCTCTCTATCTCTCTCTCTCTATCTCTCTCTCTCTCTTATGGCTAGGTAGCCTAGGAATGGGTGTAAACTATTATTATTTTTTGTTTTATTTTAAATTATTAATGTTATTTATTTAATTATATAAATTTTTATTTCAATTCTTATAATTCAATTACAGATAATTGTACAAATTATTAACTATTAACTATTATGTTATTTTGTATTTTTTTATTTTTACAAGATTAATCTTTTTATTTTTTTAATTATTTAACCGTTGCAAGTTGTTTTTTATTTTTATTTTTTGAAATTTGACCATTGGTAGAGAAAGGGTTTGATGAGTGGACCGGGCCGCCCTCAGGGTCTGAAATTTTTTAGGTCGGGCCAGGCCACAAATGGAAGGCGCAGGCCCAGGGTACTAGGCTAGGCTCGGGTCGGGCCCACCTCAGGTCTCAGGCAGGTTTTGGGCCGCCCACAGGCCTCGGGTCATTTTTACACCCCTATATAAGCTATATAAAGATCAAAATCTTTTGATTTAATGAGATTTACATTTTACCTTTTTTTAGTATAGAAAATATTTATGTTTATTTTTTACAAAAACAAAAATACTTTTTATTTTCAAAAAAGTTGTAAAAATAGCCGGGGGGTCGATTATTTAGAATATTTTGGATATAACTTATAAATTTGACGTTTTTAATTATTATGAAAAGACAAATAAAAAATTAGAGAGGTGACGCGACTCAAACATATAATTTATTTTTTTATTTTTTATTTATTACAAAAAAAATATATAAAAAAATACTCTGTGAACTGACAGAAATAAACCAATAAGCAACTTATTTATAGTGTTGTTAAACTAAGCCTTAAAGTCAAAGACTATGCTATGCTATGCGCATCTTTAATGGTTAAAGTCAAAATGGCTTTATTAAAGTTATTTTTTGTTTTGCTACAAAAGTTAATTTTTTTGTTATACCACTACAATGAAGACTTGCCATTTTAATACAATCATTTGTCAAATTCAACTATTATGTGTTAAAGTCATTGAATTGGGATGATTTCAATTCAATCCAATCCAACCTAATCAAATCCAACCTTTGGAAGCAGAGCAATGACATACCATTGAAGCATCAATTTTGTGAACCCTAGTCATTTTTTGATTTTAACATGACCAATTGCATAACCATTGGTGTGCATATCGAATACCACACTAGATGATTATGAACCGGAGCTCCACACCTAACTGGGCTATCCAAGAATCGAGATCCTACAACAGTGAGCATCGTTAGAGCAGCCCGGCCGGAGTTGGCCGGATAACCCCTCCAGTGTGGGAGTAAGTGATTAGAGAAGATGAAATGTGCTCTCTAAGTGTAGAGAGTTGTGTTTAAGTGAATATAGTTCAACTCAACTTAGTTGCCTTCAATGTGAAGTGAATGGAATTTATATAGAACCCCTTACTTGTTGCCCAAGATGGTTTCATGAAGCTTTGCTGCCATGCTCCCTTTAACATTGCTCAAGGTGGAGAGACCATCAGGTAGCTAACAATGGATGCATATACTCATTGTAACCATGCTTATAATAGATTACATTCCCTTGATAAACTATTTTCGTGATTCTAGGAGGAGGGGACCAGCTGAGGCGGCAGTCTGCACATGCATGCATTCATAGCTTCCACATTTCTCTAAGAGGTTCCTTCAGCTCGGTATCGTTGTGCCTCGGCTTGGCCTTTTGTGAGACTGTTTGTAGAGATGGGTTGGTCCATTTGGATATCTTTGTATGGGCTCGACCCACTTTGGTTCTGATAATGGGTTCAGCCCATCAGTTCGATCCATAGATTAAGTCCTGTAGCTCAGCCTAGCCTAGTATCGAGGCTGGGCATGCCTTTCCACTGCGAGTTGGGCCCAAGTGCTTGAGGACTTAGGTAGACTGTGTGTTATGGAGATGGGCTCAGTTGGCTAGCCCACGTATTCACCTAACCCACTTGGACTTGGGTTTAATGGATTGGGCCAGCCTAAGGCTTGGATCCAATCCGTTTATATTCTGCCCCTTCATTTGCCCCATAGCTCATGCTAAGGTTCCCCTTAGGGGGAGCTACTATCCAATACCCCAAATGTCGTGTCGCTTCGGATCTGCTCCAGTTCGACCTTGGTGGCGGTTTGATCCTAACACACGCACTCTACATATGTCCTTTCATGGTGACATGTGGCAGTGCGGTACTGGTATGCAGAGATAGTGCGCCGATTTTATACAGAAGGGCATGATTTTGTACCTTCGCCCCAGTTGAGGGTAATAAATGCCCTAGGGCTATCAATTCAAACCCCTTCGTCTATCTCCAAACTTCAAAAATCCCAAAACCCCTTTCATTCTTCTATCTTGGTTCCGATGATGCTCTGACCAGACGCTTATTGCCATTGCTAAAGGTTACGAACTCTGTCATTCTCATTCCTATTCAGAGGATCTTTGTACTTTGCCACTTATTCATCGAGTCACAATAAGTTCTTCCTGAAACTTCTCTTTTTTATTGCTTTTCTGTTCACGTCACTATTGTTGGCCCTTGCGCCATTGTTTCCTGTGGCTGGTAGTATTTATGTGTTTCTTGCTCAGTTATAGTTTTGTCTTTGCCCTCTTACGTCTAGATAGTGGGAAAATTTCGTGCATTAGTAAATACCCTCGAAGCGATGGCCCTGTTCTATCGTTATTAAGTTTTTCTTGACGACGTTATCCTTAACCCTCGAAGCGATGGCCCTGTTCTATCGTTATTAAGTTTTTCTTGACGACGTTATCCTTACGCTGGCTAAGGTTGACGCCAAGCGTATGGGCACAAAGAATACTGCTATCTTCCCCGTTGCCGCTATTGTTGAGGGGGGGTTCAGTTCCCTCTAGACTCGTTAGTCCGTCGTTTCCTACACCAGGTCTAACTGACCCCGATGCAAGTATCTGTGAACCTCTTCCGAGTCATTTGTGGTGTCTCTATTCTGAACAAGCAATTAGGCTTGAATCTCGACATCTGGGATATCTTGGGTTGTTATACTTTTTTTCACAACAAGGACTACAGTACCTATTACCTTCGTGTACGTTCTACTGACTGTCACCTTGTCACCGGTTTACTCGACTTTGATAAGAACAATGATGGTTTTTTATAAGTTGGTGGGAAGTGGGAGTTCCTTGTTGGGACTGAGTTCTAGTTTGAGACGATACCCCAAAAGGATGGCTACCTAGGTCTGAATCCTATGCCACATTTTTGTACTTTTGTTTATTATTTAACTTGTGTTTCATTTGAGTGCTATACTAATGTTATTCCACATCTCTGCAGAGTCTTCCCGTTACCAACGTAGACCAAACCGCGAGAATGCTGAAGCGATCAAGGCCGCTTTGAGATATAAAAAGAGATTTGCCCCTAAACTGTTGGACTATCAAGCAACTTACCAAACCACAATCTTGAAAAAAGCAAAGCTTGCTGCTTCCCTTCTTGATTCTGATACTGAGACTGACACACCCTCCGTTCCTTTAGTTACGAACCGCCACCGCAGCCGAAGTTTATCTGTTGAGAGGACTCCTTCTCTTGCCCCTAGTTTCACAAGAGAAGGATCCATATCCAAAAGAAAGGTGCTGGTGGACCTAGAGGCAGAAGCTTTTGGCTCTTCTTCTGTCCTGGAGACTCTTTTGGCCAAGGCCGGACCAAAAAGTCTAATGGATGTAAAACTAGATGTGGGGGCCTCTAGCCTTTCTGTTGCTGCTGTTGATCCCACTGCTTCAATTGCCGAGAGGGCGAAAAAAAGGAGAAGAGAGACTGGCAAGGCTATAGTTGGCGAGGCTTCTAAGGAGCTCGTTGTGGATGAATCTTTTAAAAAATAGGAATCGCCCATGCTTCATCAAGGTAGGTCCATTTCTACTTCTAACTCAGTTGTTACTTTTAGAGATTTGGCTTTTGATTTGACCAAAACCCTGTTGATGCCAGTAGATATGGCATAGCATAATGAACCTCACGATATCCCAATCTTGAAGGGAACCCTTCAAATGATGACTGTTGTGAGTGATTCTTTATTTCATTTTATGTTCTTTACTGGTTTGTATCGTTTTCTTTCCTGTAATACCTATTTATTTGTTGCAGTGTATCCAGAGGATGCATTTGTCCATCACTTGAGCTGAAGCACTAGAGAGGGCCGTGTTGGAGGCCACCATGAGTGCTGAGAGGTTGACAACAAACTCAGAGGCCAAAAAGGAGGGCTGTAGGACTGCGGAGAGAGAAATGTTCTGTCTGAATAAGGTTGTCTCTTCTGCTAAGAATTCCAAGGAGGCTGTTGCTCGGGTCCAAGCCTAGCTTGAGGGAAAAGTGGCTGAGTTGGAGGCAGTTATAGCTGTGATGGTTGCTAAACGTTCAACTTTGGAGGCCAAGCATTGGCAGTAGAGTTGGGATGAAGCTGGAGCTACCTATAAAGAAGAGATGGCTGTACTTCGTGACAAGTTCTTCTTGAAAGTCTGGATAAGTGCCTTGGCTGCTACCCAAATTCTTGAAGAATCCTCTTTATTTCAGAACGTTCCAGTTCCCTCGAAGTCTCTGGGTCTGAAGATTGCTGCCACCCCTATTACTCCTCCAGCAAAGATTTCTCCAGGAATTGACTCTGCAAACAAGACTCCAAAGAGTGGTGCTGCCAGTGAAGCAATAGATGTTGAAGGGGGTGGAAACCTGGAGATTGAGGCTATGGAAGATGTGGTTAAGGAGGCTCTTGTTTCTTTGGAAGTTGGAACTGCCTCTATTTTTCCTTCCCAAGATGACATGAACAAAATTGTGAATACTACCTGTAGCTTGCTTTTCGTGTTCCTTTCGGATACGATAGCCCTATAGTTCGGACTCCCGTGGTTCTGAATTTGATCTCATAAGTGCAATGTGAAATAGATAAACACAAAAGAGTCCAAATCCGGTAAATATTTTGGAAAATTGATTTTGAATCAAAAATGCCAAAAATAGACTATTTTGCCAAATTACAGAGTCACCACCTAAATGTTTTCCGAAAATTTAGAAAACCCGTGACTCATGCCAAAGGCCACATGTCTGTCATTACAAAAGTGTCTCGACTTGGGGAACTTAGGTATGAGAGGGGAAGGTCATGAATTGAGCACCCTACTCACCCAATTAAAGATCGGCCCCTACTGATCATGATGTGATTCTTATTTACATTATATGCTCTTCTTCTGATTATTAGGCTAATTTTACTATGTGATACACCCAAGTATAGACTAATTTGCAAAAATTGAAACATTTGATTTTATGTGTGTTTGAAAATTATTTTGAATATGTGTCACTTAAAAAGGTAAACTTGTATATACATTTGTCAAAACATCCTAATTTAAGCAATTAGCCTTCATTCACTGGCATTCAAACGGATGTATCATTTAAGCACTTAGCCTCATTGTATTATGCTTGATATGGTAACAATCGCATGCATGCAATATGCTAAAGCAAAACCGCTCACCTAATACTCCAAGGCAAACCAAAAGAAATAAAATGATTAGAAAAATGCATATTCCTAACAATGCAACATGACTAATGCAACACGACTAATACAACTCATACAAAATGCAACTACTAGGCTCGGCTATTAGCATGACATGTGAGTCAATTCAAGGCATGCGAAAAAGCACGTATTCAAATAAGGAATTTGAAATTGACATTGATTAGTATGATGAGCTGAACCCTTATGCATGCAAAATGAGTGGATGCAAGTTATGGAAAATGCTAATTAAAACATGATGCTCTATGCTATCCATCATAAGCAAGTAAATAAAAGGGAGAAAGAAAGAAATAGAGATTGAAAGACATACACACATTATTACAATTTTTGCCCTTATGCAAGAGGGTTTGAATAAATGTCCTGACTAATTACTACGAATTAACTAGCTATTACAAACCAAATGAAACAAATTAACTACACTAGCTAATTATTACAATACAAAAATAAATAGCTATCTAATTAATCTAATGAATTAATTACAAAGCAAAATAACCTAGCTATTCTAACTAATTAATCACTTTACAACATGAATTAACTAACTATTTACAACACAAATTAAGTTGCTATTCTAACTAGCTAATTAATTGCAACACACTACTAGTGAACACAATTTTAATGGGCCCCGAGAAGCGAGGAAGGACTCATGCATGCACGTGGATTTCCACCTGAAAATGCTCTTTGTTTAGCTGCCAGAATACTTTTGTTTTGGAGCCAGAAAAATGTACTGTTTTTACCTCATCCTCTGCTCTATTCTATAGGAAAAATAACACTGCCTGGCTGAAAAAGGTGGCTGGCTGGCTAGAAAAAGTGGTCGGCCGTATAGTAAAGGTGGTCAACCGGCCACTAATGTTTGGTACTACCCTGCTGTAACAGACATAAAATAGAGCACAAACAGAATATTTTTAGGGGATGTTTGTCCATCCTACCTCTCCTTATCATCAAACAGATCAAAGGAGGGGTAGACTCGATTTACAAACCATCAATCGATGCAAACTCATTGCATGATGGTCTATAAAGCAAGGGACAAAAGCTTAATAAACGAAGCTAAAAGACCAACAAAAACCTCTCCTTATCATGATATTGATTAAGGGAAGTGGTTGACATCCACTTCTGAATCATTTTCATCATTAAAAGTATGAAATGACTCTAGACTCAATGGGCTCAATTAACATTCGATTGAACCCCAAACTTGATTTTATTATCTTGTTCCATTTTAGTCCAAGTTTTGTTGCCTCTTTTAATTACCTTTCAATTCATTAGTCATTTTAGTCCAAAATGAGCATTAAGTCCACTAAATAGAGATGAGTGTCTGTAACAGGGCCGCGGGGGGACCTCGCTACAGCTCGGACTCGGCTTTTCGTCAGTCACGGTTCTAAGTCTGAACCAAAGAGTCCAAATCCGGCAAATCGTTTTGAGAAACTGATTTTTGAAAAAGTAGTGCCAAACATGGACTGCTTTGCCAGATACAGAGTCGCCACCTAAATATTTTATTTTGGGAAATTTAGGAAACCCTGACTCGGTGCCAAAAGGCCACGTGTCCGTCATCACCAAAGTTGCCTCGGCTCGGGAACTTGGGTACGATTGGGGAAGGTCACTTCGTGAGCACCCCCGCTCGCCCGGTCATAGACCGGCCTCTACTAACCATGATATCAATTTTTGAAAACATTGTGAGTTCTTGTACCGATTATTAGCCTAGGTTACTATGTGATGCGCACAGCATATCAACTCAAATAGGTAGGTGTCTAGTGACTAAAACACCAAACCTATGAGGACCATTACACTACAAGCATCCTATACAAAGCATAAATGAAATGCATGACCTAAAACAGTTATAAAACAGTCAAAAATAGTGTTAGAATCCACGTGGAAAGGTTTGAAAAAGTAAACTACAATATTAAAGAAATTAAGCTAGTAAACAAGCATAAGAAGGAATTTCCCCAAGACTCAGGAAAATCACAAAATGGGAAATCCTCTCCCTCTCGAACAAAATGGCCATTCAACGTCTCCCAGATCAGCCTATGGACGAGTTCATAAGGTTTCCTAGCTCTCTTGGCCTTAGCCCTGCCCCTCATTTCTTCTCCCTTTCTTATCTAGTCATCTTTGGTGGGCACGTAGCCCAATCCAAAGGCATGTGGGTTGTGTGGCACCTCTGCTAGTGTTGCAACACCTTTCCGCTTGCTCCTTCCGAGCCCCATTCCTGAAACGTGCCGCAGTTTGTTTATGAAGGATTTTTTGGGCCAACATCACACCATTCATGTGTGCCCCACACTCCTTACCATGGATAGCCTCCATGAGGCGCTTCGACTCTTCTCCCTCAACGCGGAGCTTATACATTCCCGGATGACCTTTCTTGTACAGCTTACCTTCAAAAATGATAAATTGGACGGCCAGACGCTATATTCCTCATTTGCCATTGGCATTTGCCCCTAGTGGATACGTCTCTTTCTCTAGAAAATTCCAAATTTCATAGTACTAGAGGTTCTTGTCTTGAACCTTATCTATTACAGCAATAGTCTTGTAAGTAGGCGTGTACTTCTGTTCAATGATGATCGAACGCATCTTAACTTCTAGTGGGATGTCTACTATAGAAGATAGAGTTGCCAATGCATCAGCGAACCGGTTGTTCTCTCTCTCAACATGTGTGTAAATGTCATCTTTTCAAACCACGGAGTTAGAATATCCAGGGTTTGATGATAAACCTTCATTTTCTTTTCTTTGACCTTCCAATCTCTGTTTGCCTAAGAAACAACCAGGTTCGAGTCTCCAATGACAACCTTATTTTCCCTAGTTCTGGTGTCTGCTTCCTTGATGCTTGCCAGTGCTTCAACTTCCACCCATTTGGTGAGATAGTCAGTTGTAATGATGAAAAATCGTCTGTTCCCAATCCCTCGTGCCAAAGGTCCAACGATGTCCAAGCCTCATTGAGCGAAAGGCCATGGACTAGTAAACAGAGCAAGATTTTTGGTTGGCTGATGAATCAGTGGAGCAAACCTCTGACACTTATCACATTTTTGAACATATTGCTGCGCTTCTTGCTGTATCTATGGCCACCAGTATCCATGAGTGAGGGCACAATACCCATGAGTGAGGGTACAGTGCGCTAGTGACCTTCCACCAACGTGGCATTCCCAAATCTCATCGTGAATTTCATAGAGAACATTCTCGACTAGATTTGGATGCACACATAGCAGATATGGACCAAGGTAGGAGCGTCGATATAATTTCCCAGATGGTGAAATCCAAAATCGGAGTTAATCTGTGTCGAATCTTATTGGCCTCTTTCTTGTCTTCGGGAAGAGTGCCAGATCTCAGAAAAACAAGTGTTGGATCCATCCA
Organism: Camellia sinensis; assembly: GCF_004153795.1. Lineage (NCBI taxonomy): Eukaryota > Viridiplantae > Streptophyta > Magnoliopsida > Ericales > Theaceae > Camellia > Camellia sinensis. Next base: position 2,016,047 of record NW_021024778.1, on the reverse strand, counting down.
ACTCGGTTCTAGGTTAGTGTAGAGGACTGGATTTGAAGATGTAATGCTCGGTTTTGGCACAAATTCAAACCAAACTTTTCTAGCATCTTTAGTATCTGATGAGCCAAGGCATGCGAAAGCATCAACATGACTGCTTCTATCCTAATTGATCTGTTCCACTCGTATGGATTGGAATTTCTTAAGTAAATCTCTTGCCTTGTCTACATACATAGTTATTCTTTCATCTCTTGCTTCATAGACCCCTGTGAGTTGGTTAATGACCAACTGAAAATCACTGAAAACCAAGAGTTGATCTGCACTAAAGTGTTCGGCACTGCGCAATCTTGCTAGTAGTGCTTCACATTCTGCCTCATTGTTAGAGGCCTTCCACACAAGCTTTAGAGCTTGCTCCCAGATAAATCCTTTTGGAGATATGAGTACCACCTTTGCCCCTGAGCCTCAGTTATTGGATGATCTGTCAATGTAGAGCTACCAGATGTCAACAATGAAGAGTTTTCATGCTTCTAAAGCACATTGTTTTCCTAGTTCGGTAGTGCGGGACACTTGTACCGAGTTACGGTCCTGAAGATCGATGCTCTGGGCTAGAGCAAATTCGGTGACGAAATCTGCCAAGACCTGGTTCTTGATTATCGTTCTGGATTGCTACTGAATGTCAAACTCACCAAGCTCGATCACCCATTTCATTGTTTGTCCTAAGAAATTAGCTCAGCCGAAGACGGATCTGAGGGAGAACTTAGTGAGGACATTAATGGTGTGACCTTGGAAGTAGTGTTGTAGCTTCCTTGAGGCAATGAGCAGAGTGTAAGCCAGTTTTTCCAATGGTAGATACTATGTTTCAACGTTTAGAAGAGTCTTGCTGACTTAATACACTGGCCTCTGTTCCTTCTCAACTTCACGAATCAGTACTACACTTACTGCATGATTTGAAACTGCTAGATACAGGTACAATTCTTCCCCTAGTTCTGGAGTGGAAAGGAGAGGTGGTGTACTGAGATATTTCTTGAGGTCCTGCAGTGCTTCAGTGCACTCGGAGCCCCATTCGAATGCAGCCTTTTTTTCCAACGGCTAAAAGAAAGACTTCATTTAATCTGATGACTTGCTGATGAATCGGTTTAAGGCTGCCACCATTTCGGCCAGCTTCTGTAGTTCTTTGGCCTTGGTCGGTATCTCGATTTCTTATATTGCTTTGATTTGATCTGAATTTGTTTTAATTTCTCTACGAGTCACCATGTATCCTAAGAACTTCCTTATTCCTACCCTGAAAGTGCATTTCAAGGCATTGAGGTGAAGTTGATGGGTTTTTAGGATGTTGAAAACTTCTCTTAGAGCTGTGAGGTGGTTTGTAAAAAGCTTGCTTTTCACTACCATATTGTCTATGTATGCTTCCATAGTCCGACCGAGTTGTTCTTTGAACATTCATGTTACCATTCGCTGGTAGGTTGCTCTGGCAATTTTAAGGCCGAACGACATTACTTTATAGTAGTAGATGCCTCTAGGAGTAATAAACGTTGTCTTCTTTTGATCTGGGCCGAACAATGGTATCTGGTGATAGTTGTTGTAAGCGTCCAGAAAGCTCATACGCTCATGCTCTACTGTTGAGTCTTCCAGTTGGTCTATGCAAAGCAAATGAAAGCTATCTTTTGGACAAGCTCTATTGAGGCAAGTAAAGTCAACGCAGATTTTCCACTTTCTTTTTTTTTTTGACTGCGACTGTGTTAGACAGCCACTGTAGGTACTAAATTTCTCAAATTGCCCCCGCCACTAGGAGTTTGTCGACCTCCACAATTACTGCTTCGGTATGCTCAACCGAAGATCTCCGACTCTTCTGCACAATAGCCTAAGCTGAAGGGTTAACGTTGAGCTTATGGCAAGCAAATTCTGAATTCAGCCCCGGAGTATCATATGTAGACCATGCGAATACCTCCATATTTTTCCTCAGTAAATCCAGCAACTAAAGTTTCTCATCAGCGCCTAGCGAGGTACCGATAAGAAAGTACTTCTCTAGGTCACCCTCTTTTACTAAAACTTTCTCCAGATACTCTATTATCTTCTTAGTTGGGGTTTCTCCGACATCCTTCAGGACCGGCTGTTCTGCTACTTCAACTATCTGAACTCGATTGCAAAGCTGTTTAGCCTTCATGGCTGCCATAAAGCAATGTTTCGATGCAACTTGGTCTTCTGAGATCTGCTCTACTTCGTGTTCTATCGAGAAGCGGATAAGCTGGTGGTAGGTTGAGGGAACTACTTTCATTTGATGAATCCAAGGCCAACTGAGTATGGCGTTGTAAGGAGATGGTGTGTTAATAACTAGAAATTATATCTGAAGGGTTTTTGTCCTAGCCACTATCCTATCAAGTGGCCACTCAGGTTGTGAATTAAAGCCGACCAGTGGTGCTGCTGTTGGGGTGAGGTGCTGCTCAGAGAGACCGAGATTCCTGAACAAGTCGTAATACATTATATCTACTGTGCTACCCCAGTCTACCAAGACTCGTTTCACATCAAATCGTTTTCCAAATCCCACAGTTATAATCAATGCGTCAGTATGTGGGTGTTGAATACCTTCTAAATCCTTCTCAGTAAATAAAACAGGACAGGACATGAAAGAGGACTTGGGTATTGTTCGTAGATTTTTCGGTGCTAAACCTACTGACATGACTTGCTGAATTTGTACAACTTTTGCAATTTCCTCCTGAAGTGTCTCTTCTCACTCGTGACTGGTTGTGCCATGAATTACATTTATGACCAATCGAAGCGGATGTTCTGCGTTTGGTTCTGGTGGGAGGTTCCCTTGTTTGGTTACTACTTTGTCTGGATTGATGTATTCTTGGAGGTGCCTAGTAGCTACCAAATCCTCCAGGTGTTGCTTCAATGCTCTGCAGTTCTGAGTCATATGCCCCATATCCTGATGATAGGTGCATCTAAGCTTTTGGTTGCGCCGAGATGGGTCTCCTAACATCTTTGGTGGCCAAGTAAAGAACTGTTCTCTCTTGATTTTCTCCATAATACAATAGATAGGTTCCTTGAAGACTGTACCAATTGCTTTCTGGGATTTAGATTGTTTACCTCATTCACTGCGACTCCTCAAGGTTCCCCTCGGTCTGCTCTTCGTCTGTTCCCCCGAGTCGTCGGTTCGGCAGATACCACTTCGATGGGGATCTGATTATCTTCGAGGCGAGCGTACTGCTCAATCTTGGCACGTAAGTCCTTTAGTGTTGTGGCTGGGCATTTGGTAAGTGATTGTCTCAACTTGCTTTCTAGACGCAGACCATGTTTAAAAGACATTACAGTCATTTATTCGCTGCAGACATTTTCTTCCAAATCATTATACTCTTCCCAGTACCTCTTTGCATAATTACGCAATGTTTCCTTCTATTCTTTTTAGAGACCAAACAAGGTGTCCAGCTCTTTCGGGATTTTGGTGTTGGAAACAAATCTGGCCAAGAACTCTTCAGAGAGTTGCTTCCAATCGTCAATCAATCCGGCAAGGAGATGATCGAACCATCAGAGTCCGGACTCTCCCAGGCTGGATGAAACGACCTTGCACATTATTACCTTATTGCGGCTCCATAAAGACATCATTTACTGATAATGGTTGACGTGTGTTAGTGGGTCTGACTTCCCATTGTATGATGTAAATTTTGGTGGAGTGAACTTCTTGAAGGGTCTCATAGCTTCGATATCTGGGGAGAAAGGAGAGGAGACAAGCCGATCCAATGCTCGCTCTGATGAACAGTACGGTCAAGGTACTGAACCTAATGCTCTCGTCTTTGCTTATTTTGTCTATTCTCAATCAACCAAGTACAGAGATCCTGAGAAGGGTACTCTGTTTGTTGGCTAGCTATTTTCTGCCTTTTTGGTTTCTTCCAGTGTGAACCATGGGTGTGGCTGCTCGTTGCTTCACTTTGCACTGGGATTGGCTGACTTCGCTGCCCTAATTCATTTTTGGGGACCTTCTTCACTAGTGGTTCCAAGGATGGGCTCCTTTGGCACAGACGAGAGGTTCCGCGTGGGTCCACTTCTCCGTTGGATCGGCCATCATCCTTTTGAGCTACGCTTTTAGTTCCTGTTTGTCCATTCCCATGGAATCGATGACAAGATCTCTATAATCTTTCTCTAACAGAAAATGTTGGAAAGAACCACCAGCAAAGGGTTATCGATGCTCAAAAGATTCTAGAGTCCGATTGTTGTTTCTAGTCAGTTCCTCTAGAACTGTTGATAGTGCCAGGCCCTTATCCTTCGTCTTCTCCATCGGCGAAGTTGACATAAAGGGTGGGATATCCGCAATTTCCATTGTTGGAATCAGATACAGAACTCAAAGACGAAGGTTCCATGCTCACCACACCAATTGTGCGTACCGAATACCGCACTAGATGATTGTGGACCAGAGCTCTGCACTTGACTGGGCTATCCAAGAATCGAGATCCTGCAACAGTGAGCACCGTTAGAGCTGCCCGACTAGAGTTAGTTGGCCGGATAACCCCTCCTGTGTGGGAGTAAGTGATCAGAGAAGATGAAATGTGCTCTCTAAGTATAGAGAGTTGTGTTTAGATGAGTATAGTTCAGCTCAACTTAGTTACCTTCAATGTGAAGTGAATGGAGTTTATATAGAACCCTTTACTTGTTGTCTAAGATGGTTTCATGAAGCTTTGGTGCTGCCATGCTCCCTTTAACATTGCTCAAGGTAGGGGAGCATCAGGTAGTTGACAATGGATGCATATACTCATTGTAACCATGCTTATAACAAATTACATTCCATTAATCAACTATTTCCGTGATTCTAGGGAGATGAGACCAACTGAGGTGGCAGCCTGCATATGCATGCATTCATAGCTTCTACATTTCTCTAAGGGGTTCCCTCAGCTCGGTACCGTTGTGCCTTGGCTTGGCCTTTTGTGAGACTGTTTGTAGAGATGGGTTGGCCCATTCGGATATCTTTGTATGGGCTTGGCCCACTTTGGTTCTGATGATGGATTTGGCCTATCAGTTCGGTCCATAGATTAAGTCCTGCAGCTTGGCCCAGCCCAGTATTGTGACTGGACTGGCCTTTCCACTACGAGTTGGGCCCAAGTGCTTAAGGACTTGGGTAGACTGTGTGTTATGGAGATGGGCTTAGTTGGTTGGCCTATGTATTCACCTGACCCACTTGGACTTGGGTTTAATGGATTGGGCCGGCCCAAGGCTTGGATCCGACCTGTTTATATTCTGCCCCTTCAATTGGCGATGTTCTAATTACCACTCCATCCATTAGGTGTTTATTTGTCATCTTTTGTTTTTTTGTTTATATTTATAAAAAAGAAATATTAAAAAAAAAACTAAATAGAAAAATATTTAACAACTATTTTTGTTATTATTAAAAAATATAAATAAATTACAAAATTTATGAAATTCTGGATCTCATGACAATCTAATTGGAATCGAGTCTCTTTTAACTCGCCTAAGTAACTCAACTATGAAGCATGCCCATAATTGATATGTTATTAATTGCTTGAATTTGGAAATTACTTGGTTGAATTAGATAATGTAATTATGCTTAGGGAGAAAACCAGTAATGATAACTAAACTCATCATTTGGCCAAACTAACCATGTTAGGGTTCATTTGCTGCACACATTTTTGCTTAAGAGTTAAGAAAATAAAAAATTGCCCTCTCTGTAAATGAATGGCAATAGGGCCACCCATATTAAAGAGAAAAAGTTTTCAGATACTATGTGTTTGGTAACGTTTACGTTTTCAATTTATATTTACGAAAATTTTATAAACTGGTTTTTGTTTATTTTTTGTTTATTTTTAGAAAAACATAAACTATAAACGCGTTTGGTAATTAACAAAATGTTTAAAAAAATTTAAAAATATAAAAAAGAGTGAGAAATGGCAAGTGGTGGCAGAAGACGGTGGTGGAAAGTGGTGACGATGGGTGGTGGGTGGTGGTGGTGGTGGCAGGTCATGGATACTTTAATGATTGTTACAACCTCTTTTTCTTTTTTTGAGAGGGGGGGAAATATTTCCATTGGGCTCTTTCTTTTCTTTCTTTTTTTTTGAGGGGGAGGGGGGAGCAGCCAGCAATTTTATTTCTTTGAACTTGCTAAAAGCTTAATCATATGACAAAATTTCACTGGGTTGATTTGAAGGGAAGGGAACAGTCAGTGCTGAGAAAGTATCTGTAACATGTTTTTATTAGAAACAAAGTAGTTTATAAGAGCATCTAGTAGGGAAGGAGGTAAAACAGCATTCTAAGGTATTTTTACTAGTACAATTAGTTTTCTCCTCTTCTAAGGGTTCTGTATCAAAAAAGACAAAATGTTTATTTTAATTTTGGCTTTTCACAACTTGCTAGCTTTCATTGAGAGGTAAGAGGGTTTCCCGTTAAAATTGCTCCCTTCATCTGATCAAGTACTCTTCTTTTAGTTGGTGTTGTGTTTGTATATTGCATCATATTGATTTTGTTTTGTGTTTGTATATTAGCGGTTGAAAATATAATCGTTTGAAAATATGTTTTAAAAAAAATATATATTTGCAAATGGCATGTCAACATATGCGGCATGTAACGCCCCGAAAATAATACAATAAGATCATCTCACAACAGATATTAAATATGATCTTCTTCCATTCTTAAGGTTTCATTTATTTACAAATGTATAACACATATAGTAATACATTCATAAGTTCTAATCTTGAATTTATAGCATGTGTCATGGCAAAAGATTTTAAATAAGAGTTTAACAGATATAATAATGCCTTATTGGCTACATCTTTCCAAGACAATGTTTGGTTACAACAAAAATGAGTTCAAACTCAATACAAATAAAACTCTAGACTTGTACAAAATAAATACATCAATACAAAAACAGAAGCTTTTGGTTCCAAGTCCTCCCAAACTATTGTCTTGGCGGAAGCATGTCATCAGCACCTGAAAATGATTTTCCACGTAGGGTGAGCCAAATCCTAGTAAAGATACTCTAACACAATGTATGAATCTTAATAGAGTTATAAGATGAATGCATATGCAATACTCGTATCAAAACATTTTATATCTCTTTTCAAAACAATGCTATATCAAATTTGCATCTCAAATTTATGAATTTATTTCCTTTATAATCGAAAACATGGCAATGGACACAACATTGGAAATCTCTAGGACGTGTCTGCAAGTAGGCTACAAGCACTACTAATTTGTCATTTTTATCGATATTAACCGGAAGGCTTGACACCTAACTGCGCTGGTTTCTGGACTTTTACCAAGGACACATAGGTCAACATAATACCATAACTACACTTCTACCCAGATTCACTAAGGTATTCACCCATTTTTTCTCAAAACAACAACAATTTCAATATGTTAAATATGTTACAATGCTCAATGCAAATAGATGAGAAAATAGTTTCAATTCATCTAATTTTCATGCAATTTCCACAACAATCATAACTATTCTCCATTGATAGCCCAAAACAGATATTCCTAAACAAAATAAATAAATTTCAACACAAATATACTTTCCAACATTTCCTATTAGGAATGATAATTCATATCCAACTCCACCACCATTATCATCATTGTTCCAATTCCATAAAACTAACACCAATTCTATTTTCTTTTTTCAAAAATCTAATTTTCAAAATTTAGGGCAAAAACTCCCTTTCTTTAAAAATCAATCTCCATGGATAAAATCCACAATTTAGCATAACCCAACTATTTTTACAAAGCCACAATCATATGCAAGAGCCCAGTTTGAAAATCTCTCTTTTGATTTCAAAACCAAACTCTAAGTTTTATCCAAAAATCCCCAAATCACTACATTGTTTAAAAAAGCAAATAGCTAAGTTAAAAATTATAAAAGAGGTCAAATTAATCCCTACCTCAAAGACAAGGACCAAGAAGAACAAGAGTTGAAACTTGACAGAGTTGAAAACACAAACTTCTCTGGTTAAAACGAAACCTTCGACGTGCTTTACCTTTTTAGCAAAGGGACTAGGATGGAGAAATTGGTGGATCAAGGTGTATTTGGGCCAAATATTCAAGAACTATAGAGAGAGGGAGAAGATTTGAGATTTAGAGAGAAAGAGGAGTGAAAAAGTGATCTAAAAAATGATTTTTACAACCTGATATGCGCGCAGACTGCTTGAGCGCATGAATGGTCACTCGAGCGACTAGATACAACAAGTGAGACTGCTCGAGCGAAGAACACAACATTCCAGTACTTTTGCAGGCCTGCAAAAGTACTGAGAATTCCAAAAGACCGCTCGAGTTAAAACACCACCCTCCCAGTACTTTTGCAGATCTGTAAAAGTTTTAAGAGTTCACAAGGACCGCTCGAGCGAAGAAGTCAAAATATGGGTAAAATTCCTTTAAAAAACAAGCTACCAACCTATTCTAAACACGACAATGATACTCCAATAGCCAAACTCAATGAAGTACAAGATGAATAAGGACATGAACAACCAAATAGACCAAGGAATCTCAGTTCCAAAACAATAAACGGGTTGGGTTTAAATCAGAGTCACTATACAGTCTGTCATAAAAAAATTATTTATTCATTTATCTATATTTATAATATTTTTCTCTTAAAATTAGTTAAATTAATTTGATTGATTAGTTAAAATAAAGAATATGATTGGAGTGTATACTAATTAAACTAGTTAGGCAAAATAAATAGAGTAATTTTTTGTGTATTTTTTTAAGGCATTTTACCTCTTACCCTTGGAGTTGCTCTAAGTCATGAAGTTGACAAGGGTAAGGAAAGTTCTTTTAAGAGCAATGTTAAAAATAGTTAGATCTTCCCCAAAATTGAATGGCTAAAGTAAAAGAATAGTCAATATAAGGGGATGAAGTGTAAATTATCCATTTTTTAAAACCAAATAGTCCAAGCCATGGTTTTCTATAATTCTCCTTCCAAATAAACCGACTAATTAAAATGAGTCTGCCAAAAGAACATGGTCAATGAGGCTAAGTATCCGATTACGGCATTCTTAAGCTATAATTAGTTAGGTAAATTCAACTAGATCCTATTTTAAATATTAAAGCTTTATTATTACACGTCACATTAATCTATTAAAAAATTTGTTTATGGAGTATTATCCTTGATTATTATATCCTACAAACATTTGATAGCAGAAATTAAAAGGAACAAGAGTTGGAGTAGGAGTATAAAAAAAAATTACTCAAACCATTTAAGCCAACCAAATCAGTCAAAAAGCGTTAGCTTTGGTTGGTTTCTTAGAAGCCAACGGTTTGTTTGATTTTGAAACAACGAAACAAATTCAAATTGGTTTGATTCTGATTCTAATATTTTGCAAATTTACCAAAACCGATCAAACCATTTTAATACACTGGGTTACAGTTTTTAAGAGGAGATTATAATTTATTTTAATTTGAGAATTTGTATCAGATTATTTAATACATTTTTTACTTATAACTTATTAGGCAGAAATAATTTAAATAAGTTTAAAAAAAAAATCTAATTGTTTAAAAGTTGGAGAAGAGAAGTTTTTAATTTCTATTTTCTAATTATCAACTCTAACATAAAAAAAACTCCACCAACCACTACACACCCATTGGGTTTATGGCCTCATTGGAAGATCGTTTTTAATATCAACCTGTTTATGAGCTTGTAATTTTTGTTTGGATAAATTACAAATATACCCCATAAGATTTGTTTAAAATATAAATTATTTTTTGTAGTTTGAAAATTTACAAATACTTTCCTGTCAGAATTTTTTAATTAACAAATTTAATTAAAAAAGTAAAATTTCTAACTATTCACCTATACAATAATAAAATTATCTGAATTATTAATTAAAATAAAATTTTAACATTATTAAAAATTATTAATTAACTTAATGATTTATTAATAAAATGACCTATTTATTATGAAATTAGAAACTTTATCGGGCATAATGTAATTTTTAAAATTACAAGAAATAATTTATAATTTAAATAAATCTCAAGGTGTGTTTGTAATTCACCCTGATAAAGATTTAGTTGACTGAGTCAATTTGTTAAGGGGAAATATCAATTCAGAGTAGATGTGTAAAAGTATTGTTAAATTAATGGAAAATTTTACATAAATTAAAGTATAAAATCAAAAAAATTTCATTAATTAGTAATTAATTTTTTAAAAGACCATTGTACTGTGATTATCCCATTTGTTAAAAACTTGAGAATGTAAATTGTGATTTTTATTTTGTTTAATGAATTTGTACTTTTGTTAAAATATGTGAGCTAGTGATTTTTGTTTTGATAAAGGCTTGACAAGTCATTTTGTGAAAGACTTGAGATTGTGAAGTTGATTTTGATTTTGATTTTGTTAAATAAATTTGTACTTTTGTTAAATAATATTATTAGTTTGTGATTTAATTTTCACAAACACATCTGGCTAAAAGCCAATTTTTTGGGTTTTTAATTTTTTTTTTTTTTTGAGTCACATCACATTTCAACTTTTTTACACATTTTTTTTAAAAAAAGTAAGAGAAAAATAAAAACAAACTTTTAACTTACCTTCCCAAAAATAAGCCCTTGTCTTTAACAAATTAAATGCAGTTTACTCATTTGGGTACTTGAGATTCTGAATTATGATTTTTATTTTGGTAATCAAATTTGTACTTTTGCTAAAAGACATTAGCCTCTTTTGGAAAGTGGATTAAAAATCACTTCATAACTTTTAATTCATTTTGGATCAAATCATCTATCACATTTTTTATACGTTTTTTCAAAAAAAAAAATTAAAAAAATTAAAAAGCTAATTTTTAACTATCTTTTCAAAATAATTCATTATTAGCAAGGTGCCGTTTGGTAACACTTACGTTTTTAGTTTTCTGTTTATATTTACAAAAATTTAAAAAACTGAAATAAAAATTTGTTTGGTAAAAATTTTTATTTATAAATCATTGGTCTCAGTTTATAAATTTGGCCAAAAAATGAAAACACAAAAAATGTGTTTCCGTTTTGAGTTTTGAATTTTTTTTTTTTTTACCACCCAACACTAGCCCCCCCCCGCCACCATTTTCCACCACCGCCTTCTACCACCACCATCCACCCCCCACCACTGTCAATCAAAGGCTATTGTCTACCGCTTTCGCAGTCATAATATGTTAGAACCCTTTTATAAGCCTAATATGCTATCTGAAGCTCATGATCAAGATGTGATGCTCCCAGTGCTTCAAGCCAAGGGTGATAAGATACTTTCACTGCCTTCTCCAAATCTTTTTCACAATAGTGACAGTGATCTAGTGCCATCTTTGGCTCAAATGACTGAAAATTTGGTGATCTCTGGTATGCAAGATGTGAATGGTGGACTGAACCTACATTCTGAAAGGCCTAATGCATTGTCTTTCATTTCTTTTGTCATCATTCTCGTGGGCTTTGTCACATACCGCTGTGCTTTAGTGACTAGAAAAGACATTGAGTCGAATAAGCAGCCCAGTTCTTTAAATGCAAGAACTGTGTCTCCAAAAAGGAAGAAGAATCGGAAGTCAGGAAAGAATAGTGGCATTGTTGAGGACAAAAACACCTCATATGGTGATGGATATACTTCCTCTGAGAGTGGTAACAGACCATGGTTGAAACTAAACACATCAGTGCATGGTGACACAGATGGACGCACAATTGGGAAACTATTTGTCTCCAATGTAGAAATTGCTAAGGGGAGCAATGGTACCATTGTCCTTGAGGGAATTTATGCACCGCCACCAGCCCACCACCACCACCCACCGTCACCACTTTCCACCGCCGTCTTTCGCCGCCACTTGTCATTTCTTACTTTTTTTTTTATATTTTTTAATTTTTTAAAATATTTTGTTAATTACCAAACGCGTTTGTAGTTTATGTTTTTCTAAAAATAAACAAAAACCAGTATATAAAATTTTTGTAAATATAAACTGAAAACGTAAACGTTACCAAACACACTCCAAGTGATTTTGTTTTTATAAAGAGAATAATTCATTATGAGCAAGTGATTTTGTTTTTATAAAGACAACAGGTTGACTTCTTTTGTTAAAGATTTGACATTGCGAATTGTGAGTTTTATTTTGTTAAACAAATTGTACTTCTCTAAAAGATTGTGAGCTAGTGATTTTGTTTTGGCAAAGTCTTGAGAATGTGGCTGATCAAAAAAAAGACTTGAGAATGTGAATTGTGATTTTTATTTTGTTAAACGAATTTGTACTTTTGTTAAAAGATATGTGCTTGTAATTTTGTTTTGAAAGGCTTTGTTTGGCATGTGTCTGTTTTAGTTTAAAAGTCAAAAAAATATTAAAAAGTCAAAAAATTTATAACTTATACCAAAAAGTTAAAGATTTTTTTTCTTTCTATTTTTTACATATCTTTTCGTAAAAAATCAAAAAAATTATTCCAAACATACTAATTTTTTTACCTCATATTTTAACTAAAAAATCAAAAAATTACTAAAAAATTCTGTTCCCAAACGAGGCCTAATGATGACTCATTTTTTTAAATACTTGAGAATGGTTTTTATTTTGTTAAACAAATTTGTACTTTTGTTCAATGCTATTTGTGATTTTGTTTTCATAAGGACTTGTCCACGACACAATTTGTTAAAAGACTTGAGATTATGAATTGTGAGTTTTATGTTATTAAACAATTTTGTACTTTTGTTAAAAGATATTTTTATGGTTTGGTTTCATTTTAAATTTTATGAAATTGTAAATAATAAATGATTATTTGATTTAATTTTAAAATGTAAGTTAAAAATTAAAAAAAAAAATTAAATAACTAAAAACTTATTTAATACTAACTGAATTTAGAACTACTTAACAAAAGCATCAATGTGTACTGTTATATATTCTTGCAACCACCATCGTCAACCCACTACCACTATTGTCACCTTCCACTACCTTGCCATTGTTATCAAATATACCACCATCATTTCACTACCACCATAGTCATTGGCAATGTTTGCTCCAGCTTATTTTGAGCAGATTACTGATTTTGGCTTTTAAAAGCTATAAAAGACTGTTTGGTTAAAATTAAAGCCAACAGCTTGAGCTTCCATAGCTTTTTTTTTTTTTTTTTTTTAAAAAGTTGGAAATCAGAAGCAACTGGGAGCTACTTCTGATTGTAGATTATGCAGAGGGAGAGTTGGAAGTATTTAAATATCCTTAGTGTTTTGAAGTATTTAATCTTATAACACCTATATATATATTCTTTTTAGCTATAATCTTCTCTCTGGCAAGAGAAGAACGCTGCAACAAGCAGCAAAATGCAGCAGTAAGACGTGCGACTCTAGTTCACTTTCGGCGACGTATGGCTCTGGTTTGTTTTCGGCTTTGGTTTGCTTCTGGCGATGTGCGACTGTGGTTCATTTCCGACTCTGGATCTCTTCTCTCTTCTCTCTTTCTCTTTCGCTTTCTCTATTTGCCTCTTTTCCATCATCTCTCTCGATTTTTCCTCTTTTCTCTTGCTTTGGATTTGGCATGCATGTACATGTATGTATTGTTTTGGTAATTTATGATTTTGTCTATTTCAAATTTGTTGAAATTGGGGAAAATAAGAATATTTAGGATTTAGGAAAAATTTGGGGAAATTTTATTCATTCTTTGATGTTAAAAATTTGTGTAGGATGTTGACTGCCATTGCATTGATTTTTGGTTTATTTATGTTGGAGATGTGAATTTGATATTTATGTTATACAATTAGTATCTTAAAATTTGAAATGTTTTGAAATTGATTTTTGAACAATAAGACTTGTTTGTGCTAATTAAATTAGTACTCCAGAGTCTTAATTCTCTATATATGATTTGGAGGGCTCATGTATGTTCAAAACTAAAACAAAAAAAAAAAATCGTGAAGTGATTGGCATGTGCCCTTGAACCCAATCATGCTAGTATCTCTTTCATGCTTTGAAGGAGTGCTTAACATATATATATATATATTCCATCTGATATTCAGAATTTTTTTTGATCCCTTAATCACTAGATGAACTTGTATGATGCCTAAGATCATAGATGCTCTCAAGAACACAGATTGTAAGGGTTTGTTCAAACCATTGTTGCAATTCAAGTGTTTTTATTATTATGGTTTGTTTAATAGAAAATGAGTACCCAACTACCATCACAATCTCCAATAACTACAAAGAGCAAGGGAAAAACTTCCCAAAACTCCCAACCCACACAAGGTTTAAAGGCACATTGGGACACAAAATCCACATAAATTTTTGTCAAACTTTGTGTGGAGCAGGTGAAAGCAGGTCACAGACTTGGTACACACTTAGATAGGGTTGGTTGGGAAGCAGTTATTAACAAGTTCAAAATTGCAACTGAAAGATCATATGTTCGCTTTCAGCTTAAAAATCATTGGGATACCTTAAAAAATGAGTGGGGTCATTGGAAAAATCTGTTGAGAGGTAAGACTGGGTTGGGGTTAGATCCCTTGACTGGAGCTATCATGGCATCTAATGATTGGTGGAATTTAAAGCTATAGGTCAGTAAATTATGTTAATTTTTTTTCTTACTCACCTCTACTTGAGCTTTATGATTTATATATTTGTAATTATTTGTCCATATTTTGTTATAGAGGTATCTTGATTCAGCCAAATTTCTTGAGAAGCCATTGACATTAGCCGATGACTAGGACATACTATTCTCTGATGTTTCTGCAACTAGTGAGTGGACATATACCCCAAGCTCTGGAGTGTTTCTTGACATTGAGGGATCTCACACCCCACTTGGTGATGATATTGATACGGAAATCCATTTGTCTAAATTGAGCAACCAATGTCGTCGCCAAAAAGACGGTCCATCAAAAAAGCAAAAGGGAAATAAAAAACAATCGGCTATTGGTGAGTTGAGTAAGACACTTAACCGCATTGTCAATGTTATGGAGGCATCATCTTCAACTGGTACACAAAATGCTGCTATACAAAATCCGCACACAATAATTGAGTGTTTGGCTAAGATTAGCACAATCTCTGGCATTAGTGAAGACGATGACCTTTTAGTTTGGGCTGCAAAGTTGTTCATAAAACTCTCACTTCGTGAGTCTTTCATGGCTTTGTCTAATGATGTATTGCGTTTGAAGTTTATTAATCTTGAAATTGTTTTGGAAAAGGCTCGCATTCTTGGTTATCGTGATTAGTTCATTGTGCGAATGTTTTTTTTTTTTTTTAATAAAAAAAAGAGACATTAGGACTATCTTCAATTGAAGGAGTGCCTGATGTTGTATTTATGTTTGCCTCATGGGTAGATTTAATTTGCGCTTGCACAAGTGGAATAGGAAATATTATTGCAAGTTGAATTTGTCTACTCACGGGTGGCATAGGAAGTATTATTGCAAGTTGCATTTGCCACTTGTGTGCCATGCGATTATTTTTCCTTGTAATTCTAGGTCACTAGCTTTAACTATTATTAGTCCATTTGCCTACAAGATTGGAAAGCAATTTTAAAAAAATATTATTTTAAATGATGGTCATTGCAATGACACTATTTATATATACTTTCATAGTGAACTTGTTTGCCACTCCAAATTGTTAAACAACCAAGAGACATTCCAATCTTTGCAGGTATTCTACTGATGTTTGTCTAATTTTATTTTTTTTATCTATATATATCCTCTAATTTTATATTCGTTTTACGTGTTAAATTAATATCTTATTGAATGAATGTGGTACATGTTGGAACAATCTTCTGTGTAAAATAAATAACTTGAAAAAAAAAATTACTTACAGAATTTATTTTACCGAAATATAAAAGTACAAAAAAAGATTAAGTCGAGTGTGTGACACTCTATCCTTAAAACAGATTCGCCTCGCTTTGGTGCTTACGGATAAAAGGCGTTTATCTCCCAGGATACAATGATCTACACAAATTGTAGTAGCACTTCAAACAATTTGTACGGCAAATAAAACCTGTGTTCTATACTCTCTTAATTTTTTCTAAGAACTAGTATGAAGAGAATTTATACAAAGGAGCAAAACCGGGGAGGGAACCAAGAGAATTTCATATTTTTCAGCTGTAGAAATCTGCTGGAAGGGCCTGGTATTTATAGCAGATTGGTGACAAAACAAATCTGTCCGAACAGATGCAATTTTGAACCGAACAGGTATGACATTTGAAAGTACAGATACAGCTCAAATTTGAATAGATTTGCAGCAGTTTGAATCTATATAAATGTTGGCAGTTTCTAGCAGCTTTAAACCTATTAAAAGACAGTTTATCTGTTGGGAATTTCGGACTGAAAGAGGCACAACTATGGATAGAAAATTTGAATTCAAATTCGGTGCAAATTTTGAATTAATTTCCCACATGAATTTTTTAAAAAAATTCAAAAAAAAAATTTGTCCAAAAAATTAATATTAGAACCGACCCAACCCACACCCGCGCCCGGCCCGATACAGCTCCACTTAGCAGACCGGTCGAACAAACGGATGGCGCCAGTGGCGCGCGCGCATGTGTGATAGTTTGAGCCAAGGTTCAATTTGTCCATAACTCCTCCATTCTACAAACTTAGGGTTCTCCTTAGGGCCCAACCCAAGTGTTACCTCCTAGAACTTATATACACACATAAATTCTCTTAAGTTTCCAATGTGGGATAACCATTTCAAGGAAACCCATATTTTACTTCTTCAATTGTCCATTCCACGAACCCGAAAACGATGTCAACTTCTCATTCACTGATAAATGATTTTAACGAACCATTTTCACTGTGTGACTTACCATACGGTAAGGAACACGTCACTTTTTTGGACCTACCTTAAAAGACGTGTGGGCCTTATCCAAATTTGGGCTCAAAGTTAGCCCAAAATAAGCCTATAAAACCCTATTTTTCCAACAATCCCTTACATGAATGGAATTTGACGGAGAGAAAATACAACAACATGATCTAATTACAGAGAGTACAGAAATTGGGAATATTTTGCAAAGGATAGGTAGCTTTTGGCTTTGAACCGTCCCTTGTGAGACACTATCGAATTTACTAGCTAATCAGTGAACAGGATGTCTTGAACTGTTCAGCCATTTGTGTAAACTAAGACAATAAAACTTACACAGTATATTACCAGACACAGTTTAGTTCTCATTATTGTGTTCATTTTGGCCCTGAACAACTTGGTCTTTCATGAGTGCTCTAGAGAATTATAGCCCTTCACAAATCTCATAGGACCAGCCCAGTTCACACTCATATAGGTGATTTTTATGAAAAGTATCCTGCCATACTCCACTAGGTATTCATTGGTATAAGAATCATTAAAAGTTTTACTTAACCTAAAACACTGCAGATATCACTATTTCATCATAGAAATGGGTAGGAGTTTGACTCCCCAGTGATCCTTATGAGTCATACACAACTCGATTGTCCCTTTGAATCTAGATCTTGGGATCTCCAGTCAACTAGGTTAGGTTATCGTTGTGGTAACTCTTATTTAATAAGCGTAAGTCTCGTTCCCCTCGATGAATTCTCAACTAACTCTCTTGCTAACCCTTTGGTTAGTGGATTCACTACGTTGTCTTTAGACTTCACATATTCCATGGAAATAATTCCATTAGAGAGTAGTTGTTTCATGGTGTTATGTCGACGACGAATGTGTCGTGACTTACCATTATACATGTGACTCTATGCTTTACCAATTGCTGATTGACTATCACAATGTATGCATATAGCAGGCATCAGTTTTGGCCACATTAGAATATTTTCAAAGAAGTGGCGAAGCCATTCTGTCTCTTCTCCAACTTTATCTAAAGATATGAATTATGATTCCATAGTAGACCTAGCAATGTAAGTTTATTTGGAAGATTTCCAAGATACAACCGCACCACCAAGAGTAGAGACATATCCACTAATGGATTTTGAGTCTCTAGTATCCAATATCCAGTTTGCATCACAGTATCTGTCACGACCCAAACCTGCCCCTATAGGTTTAGCGTCGTAACCAACAAGTAATCCTTGGATTACCGAAGGCCTCTTCACGGAATAACATATAATTAGGGGCTATGGAAGCAAATATACAAAATATACATAGTCCATAGAGCTGTGCAGACATATATGGGAGAGAAATTTTAAACCTTTTACAAATATACATGATGTCATAATGCAGGTCTTACGTCACATCCAATACAAAAGTAGCCAAAAAGGACTTAGCCCAATATACACATAACAAAAAACTTATTCATACTTCAAAGAAGATAGGTCTTAAACATATGCCATTTAGACTTGACTTGCTCACAAAAGGGAACCTCCATGAAGGCACAACGGCTGACAAAATAGAATCTTAGGCCATCAACTCTAGGCTTGGTCATGTTCCTGCTCACCTACATACATAATAACAAATAGTGAGCTGGTGCCTAGTGAATAATAACATAGTAAAGATTTTACTGAATGATGTCCATATCTAATAAAGTCTTATACATGCTCATTTGTCAAAGCAGAAACAGATTCATATGCGTAGTCATATTCGTATTCAAAGTTCGTACATTTCACATGATAGTACGTGGCACATTCATTAGCATTAACAAATTCGATGACCCATGAAAGGATGGCCGTAAAGGCATTCCGATGACTCATGTGCACAGAGACATTTTCAATGACCCATAAAGGGATGGCCATAAAAGTACACCGATGACCCATAAAAGGAACGCATATTATATGATGCTAAAGATGTGACGAATACATTTCAGAAACTTAGACAATCATTCATTCATATAAAACATAGTATTTCAGAAAACTGATTATTTCATATCATTAGAAAATAATTAAAGTCAAACATAACTTTATAGAGTTATTACTTATAGTGGTTTATGTTGTCACTAAGCTTCGGACGTCCACCTAAACAAAACACATAACAAAAGCACAATTGAAGCACTATTTCATTTTAATTTAATCCCCTTTATGTGTTTCTAGCTTATTTCATGACTATGTGAGTCCAAATGGTTCCTAAGAACACTCGGAGTGGCATGAGAATGCAAATATGCACTTAAAAGAATTAGTCAAAAGTTGCTGAAAATAGGGTCTCCGCTCGAGCACAACTTCCTTCGCTCGAGCGGGGGTTCAAAAATAAGGGTGGTCGCTTGAGCAGTCTGCAAACTTGGCAGAAGTACTGGTTGCGTGAAATTCTCGCTCGACAGTCGCTCGAGCGGAAGACTGAGTAAAAGGGTCTTCACTCGAGTGCCACTTTGGTCGCTCGAGCGACCTGTAAACTTTTGTAAAACTTCTAGGAGCTCGATTTTCACGCTCGAGCGACACTTCCCTCGCTCGAGCAGACAGTGCAAATTTTAGAATTTCTATAACTGTGTTTGAACTTCAAAGTTGATATTCCAAAGGTTCCAAACTCGTGTTTTAAGCACAAAAACATAGGAAAACTTTATAAAACATGGAAACATAGTTAATTTGGAACCAATTGTTCAAAATCATGAACCAAATTCCCAAAATCTAGCTTAAACCATGAAATTGAAACCATGCAAGAGAGGAACTCTTTAATCTCTTTGTAAAACTTGACCAAATGGTATGAAAAGTGTAGGAACATGAAAAACTCCTCAAATAAATGTGTGAGGGTTCCATGCATGTAGAGAATTTCATGGAATTCAAACTCATTCACGCATGCATGTGTCCAATCATGTTCAATTCTTTCATAACCAAGATGATCTTAGCATATACCTTCTAAATTAATGCAAGTGGTCTCATAGCTTGGTGAATTCATTTCTTAAATGGATTATCTACAAGAATTGAGTGTGGTTTCCATACCTAGAGCTAAATTCAAGTGCAATCCTAGCTTAAGTCGTCAAGTCTTCCACAAATTCTCCTTTCTCTATTTCTAAGGTGTTGAGTTCTTCCTCTCCCTTCCTCAAAATCTCAGCCAAATCATGTATATGTGAGGTCATAAGCTTAATGGACCTATTTATATGGTATGATTAGCTTAACCTAATCAAGGTTGATTAAGGTTAATTAATTAGGCTTATTTCTAACTAAGTTCAATCAGTTTATTTTAATTATTTTGATCTAAATCAATTTTCAATTGAAGTTGCCATGAAATTCTAAAAATTTCATGTAACACATAAACCAAGTCAATTTCGGGATCGGATGCCGGTAAGGCCTTCAATTCACAAAATAAAACAAAAATCCAAACAGATATTTCTACATTAGACAGATATGAGCACAAATAATGCAACACATGCAATTTCCTCATAATTTCACCTTAATTACTCATGTTTAAGCATAATTAATCATGGTTAGCAAGCTAATCACAAGTCGGGATTGTTACAGTATCTTTCAAGTACTACTAGATATCTATTATAATTAAGCCCAATGTTACGAGTAAATGAGAGATATCTTACAGCCCTTATAATTGCTTTCCATTGTTCTACTCCTGGGTTACTCATATATCTACTTAATTTACTTACTACATAAGCTTTATCCGGGCGAGTGCTGTTCATCAAGTACATTAAATTTCTAATAATTTGGACATACTCTAATTGAGAAATACTTTCCTGTACATTCTTAGAAAGAAACAAATTAACATCCACAGGTGTTCTAACAAGATGATCATCATCTTTGCTAAATTTGTCAAGTATTTTCTCAATGTAATGTGATAGTGACAAAGCATAACCTTCTGATTTTTTGATAATTTTCATACCAAGTATTACATCAGCTATCCCCATGTCTTTCATGTCAAAATGTTTATTCAACATTTTCTTGGTTGTTTGAATTATGTCATTATTACTACCTATGATGAGCATATCATCCACATAAAGACATACTATAATATAACCGTTGTTTGTGTTTTTAATATAAACACATTTGTCATATTCATTAATTTTGAATCTATTTGACATCATTGCCTTGTCAAATTTCTCGTGCCATTTTAGCCAAACACTCCCACACTTTTAAGTATTTGTAAGATGATACTCTCCCACGCCACAATTCATAAGGTGTTTGATTCACTTTCTTTCGAGGTACTTTATTTGGTATATAATTAGCAAAAAATATTGCTTCCCTCCACAAGTTCTGAGGTAATCTAGAACTTATTAACATGGCATTCATCATTTCTTTTAAAGTCCTATTTTTCCTTTTAGCAATTCCATTTTGTTGAGGTGAGTAAGGAGCAATAGTTTGATGAATTATTCCATATTCTTTACAAAACATTCATATTCACCACCTCCATCACTTCTAAGTTTTTTTTATTTTCTTATCAGGTTGATTTTCAACTTCATTCTTATATTGAATGAAAATTTTCAAAACTTCATCCTTGGTTCGAATTAAATACACATAACTATATCTAGTATAGTCATTTATAAAAGTGATAAAATATTTTTTCCAACCTCTAGTTTGAATTGATTTAAAATCACAAATGTCACTATGAATTAATTCAAGTAGCTTCGTACTTCGTTTAATTGAATGAAAAGGAGTTTTAGTTAATTTTGCCTCAATGCAAATTTCATATTTATGATTTAAATTAATGTCAAATTTAGGAAAACATTATATATTAATTAATTTATGCAAAGATCCACAATTAACATGTCCTAGTTTACCATGCCATAAATTTGAAGACTTAAGCAAATAAGAAGATGTATCTTTATTAATAACAGAGGGTACAACAACCATTACATTCTTTTTGAAAAAGCCATCAGACATGTAATCTTTTCTTACATACATCCAGTTTTTGGTAAGTACAAATTTGTCACTTTCAAAAATTAGCCTAAACTCATTTTTACTCAACAAAGATCCAAAGACTAGATTCTTGCGAATGTCCGGTACATGAAGTACATTATTGAGAGTGAGTTCCTTTTCAGATGTCATTTTCAGAATAATTTTTCCTTGTCTTTTAACTTTAGAAGTTGAGGAGCTTGAACTAGTCTAGAGAGAGTTGATGTTGCTGTACGTTACTACTCTCTCAACATCATGGAACGCCCAACAACCACTAACCCACGTCTTTCTCCTTCCATCTTGCCTTGACCACTTCCATCCTCCACAATAATAATAATAATAATAATAGATAGATAGATAGATGTAGTCAAGTTTAGTGTTTAAATATGATTTATGGTTTGAATATAACCAACAAATCGCAATTAATTAAACTGAATTTGGTCATAATTGACAGAGCACAAGCGACAAAAAAAATATTTATCGTATCAACTACTTCAAAATAATATAACAAAATATAAAAAAAAATTAATTTAATATTCGCAAAATCTATTTTACCCCCTTGTGGTTTAACCCAATAGTACTTGACCCCCCTGTCATTCAAAAATAGTCAGAAATGTCCCATCTGATTTTGGACTAAAATACAATACTAACTCCGTTAACGACGAGTGCATAATGACAATAGTACCCCTCTATTATATATATGAATATTCTCTAGTGCAAAGTGACATATTAACTAATTAAAAATCACTTATTAATCTAAATAGGAGATTTGTTGATAGACCCTCTGGTATCTAATTTGTCATTCAAAAAAGCAAGAATTATATAGATCCTTTCAAAACCTCTTAATATTTTAAACTTATTTCTTTTACTATAATACTCTCATATATATATATATATATATATGTGTATGTGTGTGTGTGTTTGTGTGTTTGTGTGTTTGTATCATATTGCAGTTACTCTCCCTCATCTCAATCTTTCTTCCCTCTATGTCGCTCTTATCATTGCTGCTCTCTACTGATGCCACCGCCACTCTTCACAGGTACCACCGCTGCTTACCATGGAACTCTTTCTCTACCGTTTTAATTGCTACCGTCACTCGTTGCATCCATAACCTCAGATCTAAGATCATTCACTGTCGTCGCCAGAAAATGACGATTCCTGACGATTCGCAAACCTAGGATCTGAGATCCTTCTCTCTCTCTCTCTCTCTCTCTCTCTCTCTCTTCTACTTCTTCTCATGATCATCAGTTTTCGAACTTTGTCTCATTGTTTCTCTTTCTTCTTCTCATGATGCTCTGTTCTTTGAACAGTAAAATTTTACTCTAGTTCATGATACATCACTCTTCCGTAAAGCTATTCTCGTAGCTTGTTTCAAAGTAAAATTTTACTCTGTATCCAAAAAAAAAAAAAAAAAAAAAAAAAAATTTTACTCTAAATCAAAGTGAAATTTACTGTGATTCAAAATAAAATTTTATTATCGTTAAGCAAATCAACATGTTGTTAAACACGAGAAAAATTTTATTGTTACAAAAAATAGAGTACATACTAAATGAACGAACCAGAGTTAAATTTTACTTTTAGATCTATGAACAAACAAACAAACAAAAAAAAAACTCTTGATTTTTCATTGCAATATTTCAATTTTTTATTTTTTATTTTTTATTATCAAATCTAAGTTTTTTTAATCTCAGATCCAATGTTATTGAAAGTTCTAATTTTTTTTTTTTTTTTTTTGTCCTTTTAACAAGAAAAAAAAGTTAGAAGGAGTTTATGACCAAATTTCACATACTCTAAATTTCACAACTTAATTTATGTAACTTAGTTTATAATGTAATATATATATATATACACACATATTTATATATAGTGAATCCAGATCCATATCCACCATTAACATCCCATCCAAGAAAAGAAAGCACCAAAATCTTACATTACTTTGTTGATTATTTCATTGATTGATTGTTTTTTCTAACATTAGATGTATAATGTGATGATCTTGATGTTGATCCAAGAAGAGTAACAGAGGAAAGAATACAAAAAGGAATTAATAATACCATTGGGTTCACAATCAATGTAATTAACAATGCCTTCAAAAGTCTATACAACGTTTCCTTTGCCAAATACATTATTGAAGCTCTGCTATAAATTGATTTCAATGGTGAAAAGTGGAAAAGTCACAAATAGATGGATGGAGTCGGTAAATTATTTTGCCGAGAAGGTCGTTTTTGCCTCGGGTGCTATTTTTTTTTCATATTGAAGCTCTTTGAGATGAAGCAAATCTTCCATACTATAGTGGGCTCTCAAACATGGAGATCACACTCACGGAGGCATTGGGAGAGCGTGACAGGGCAACCAGGGTGAGACCAAGCAGTGCGTAGGCTTACATTATGTCAATTTTTAATCTTTCACATGATTATGTAAAGTGTCATTCCAAATCATATTATGCTTGATTTCTTAGTATTTTACATGAATCATGCAAAAAGTGTCATTCCGAATCATAATATACTTATGAGAGATCTTGAAATTTTTTTATTTTTTTATTTTTGAAACAAGACTCTTTACGCTATAATTTGAGAAAAATTAGACGTACGTAATTTTAATTTCATGTATCAACGGACTATTTTATAGTTTCAACCCACCACCAATAATTAGGTCACCTTAGAATAAATTTGTTTCTATATTAATCAATGAATTATGTATTAAAAATGGAGAAACTAATAGTAAATTAATACAATTTGTTTGAAAATTTCTCCACAAATGAAAGAAGAAGAAAAAAGAGAAATTTACCTATAAATCCTATTTGTTGAACTTATGATCCAAATAGTCCCATATGTTTTTTAATGTTCCATTTGGTCCTTTCGTTTGTGAAAAGACAATAGTGCCATCTAGTATGGGTTTTTAGTGTAAGCGTGGCAAGTGTAATTGATTGCGCGCGTGTTACATGGTTATTGGGTTTGGGTGATGGGTACGTGCATACCGGGTGGGTGTCACACAACATAAGAGCGCATTAAGGGTTATTTTGCTTTATTGGTTATGTGGGTCAATTGGCATGTGCCACACAACACCAACTCGCACACACTATCCACCATATCATCAAATTGAAATGAGGCTTGCAAACTGATAGTAGCATTGGTATTGCCATAGCAACAAATCAACATTACATGTGTCTCCATACCTTGTCATGGGAAAAATAATTTGAGAAAATCACATTTACAATGCAATACACATCGATACACACACCCACACACCAGGGAAATGCCCTCGTCACCAAACCACAGTAACACGACGCCCACCCCAAAAACAGAACACACTAGCAACCCTGCTCCGCATACCCCTCACAGTCACACAATCCCCCAATGTAAAGAAACCAATGCACTGCTACGGAGGTGCCGACTTGCAAACAAACGGAGGTGCCGATGTCTGAACTGCTACGTATGTGACACCAGCGTCTCTATCTCCCTGACAATGGAATACAAATCAATACAATCACAAATAGGATGCAAAAAACATAGACACACAACCCACACACCATGAAAATGCACACACCAGTAAATACATACACACAAAAACTACACATCAAAAAAATGCACATACCAGGAAAATGCACATGCAAAGAAAACACATCTGCACAACCACACCCATCCTAAAAACATAACACACAAACCCCTCGAAACACACAACCCACAGTCACACAAGCCACACACCAGACTGAGTCAACGTTGCAAAGAACGAAACATCAACGGAAGCTTTAACATCGGTATGCCACCAACACAAAAAAAATCGACGTTGCAAAAAAACACTGTGAAACACCGCACCGACACACAACCGTCACAGCAAAACACCGCGAAACATCAATTTTTCTAGGCAACCAAACAAAAAAGAACCAATTTTCTTCAATTTTCCATAATTTTCTTAATCTCAAGTAAACAAACCCACAAAAATTACTCAATTCTCAGGCAGTTGAATTGGATTTACCTCTTTGGTTTCCTGAATTTCTCTCTCTAGGGCCATCGAACAACAGATTGAGTCTCAAATCAAAGGAATTAGGTCAAGTTAGAATTAGGGTTTCAGAGAATAAGAAAAAGAAGAAGAAGAAGGGGAAGGACAACGAAAGATGAGAGGCAGAGAGAGAGAGATGAGATTGCATCAACTGATTTCTATATAAGATGCCATTGAAAATTGGTGTTGGGTTTGTTGTTGTAGGGTTGTCCTAAGTGTAATTCCCCAGCATGTTTGTGAGAATAAGAATTACAATGGAATAGCCATTAATGGACAGAGAGAGAATATGAAAGAGAGATTGAGAGAGAGAGAGTGAGAGAGAGAGAGAGAGAATTATTATGTGGAGTGGTTTGTTTGTTTGCTAGACGTATGAGTTAACAATCAAACACATCCAAATCAACAAAATGAAGGGTATAATCGTCCACGCCACAACGCCATACATGGAAAATAGGATCAAAAGGAATAAATCTCTCCACCTCTAGGACTTATCCGATCAAAAGTTTAAAGTTGGAACTGATTGGTATAATTGTTTATGAGATGGGATTTAGTGGTAAATAATCCAAGAAAAAAATAGCAATATGAAAAACACAAAAATTGGAAACGCCCCTTCTACCTAATGGCTTTTCCAATTTATTTTCGCATTAATTCTAGTAAATAAAAAATTCTAACAATGGAATATTTATAATTTCCAAAATTATAAGGACAACTTGTATTTTAAATAAATCTTATAATATTGTCATCTTTTTTATATTAAAATATATATTTAAGATTGTGGGGCTTGTTGTATTGAAATATGGTTGTTAAAAAAATGACCAAAATGGAGTGTATTGAAAGGACAATAAGAGACATAATTGAAGACAACTAGGGGAAGGTTTTGCATAGCAGCCACATACATTAGTGCTTGGCTAAGTCCCATTGACAAGAGCTAGTTGTTGGTAGTCCTAAAGCAATATAAGGATTATTTTGCGTGGTCTTATAATGAACTGCGTGGATTAGATAGGTCATTAATGGAACACAGGCTCCCTATGAAGCCTAATTTCAAGCCACACAAGCAGAAACCAAGGTGAATGAGACTTGAAGTGGTTCAAAAAGTGAAAGAGGAGATTCTTAGGCTCCTTAAGGTAGGTTTCATTAGAACAACCAAGTATGTTGAATGATTGTCTAATATTGTGTTTGTGGTTAAAAAGAATGGCAAGATGAGGGTATGCATCGATTTTAGAAATCTGAATTTGGCAACTCCAAAAAATGAATACGCCATGCCTATAGTTGATCTATCGGTAGACAGTCCAGCAGGGCACAAGATTTTGTCTATGATGGATGGACATTCTAGTTACAACTAGATCTGCATTGTAGAGGAGAATGTCCACAAGATAGCATTTAGGTGTCCTGGAAATGTTGGCACTTTCGAATGGGTGAAAATAATATTTGGTCTAAAGAATGCTGGGGCAACATATCAGAGGGCAATGAATACTATCTTTCATGATCTTATTAGAGGATACCTAGAGTGTTACATTGATAATCTTGTTGTAAAGTCTAAGTCTATAGAGGAACACGTGGTTCACTTGGTAGCAGCTTTCGAAAGAATAAGAAATGGTAGACTCTCAAACGGTAATTTCTTAAGTTCAAAGTTTTCAATTAATTTTGCATGATATTCATGCTGAGGGTATGGCTCTAAGCGAGTCTTTTCAAGTTGTTGCTTTAGTGGAAAAATTACCACCAGTTTGGAACGATTTCAAAAATTATTTAAAACATAAACGCAAAGAGATGACCATGGATGAACTTATTGTAAGACTGAGAATTGAGGAAGATAACCATAAGACTGAAAAGAGAAATGGGAAAAAACCCATTGAGTACAAGGCTAATGTGGTTGAACAAGTGCCCAAATCACATAACAAAAAGATGAAGTTTGTTGGAGATGGTCCTAAATAAAGCGACAACAATGGCAATAAGAAATTCAAAGGAAAATGCTATTATTGTGGCAAGACCGGACATCGAGCCTCTGATTGCCGCCGACCTAAAAAGGATCGTGGAAGTACAAGCAAGAAGACTACCAATCAAGCCAATGTGACAGAATTAGATTACATCGCGGACGGGGTAAATGACATCAATCTCTTTACTATGGTGTTTGAGGCTAATTTGGTTGGAAATCCCAAGGAATGGTGGGTTGACACAGGAGTAACTCATCACATTTGCGCGGACAAGAAGATGTTCACTACTTATAATGAGGCTACAAATGGTGAGCAACTATTCATGAGAAATTCATCTACTTCTGTTGTGGCTAGACAAGGGAAAGTAATCTTGAAGATGACATCGGGGAAGGAACTAACCCTCAACAACGTGCTGCATGTACCAAACATTCGAAAGAATTTAGTTTATGGTTCTTTGTTAAGTAAGAATGGTTTGGAGCTTGTATTTAAGTCTGATAAATTTGTATTAACAAAGAGTGGTATGCATGTTGGTAAAGGATACATGAGTGATGGTCTCTTTAAGTTAAATGTAATGACTATTGTACAAAAACTTTCTATTAATAAGAATAACACATCTTTTACTTATATTCTTGAGTCAAATTTATGGCATGATAGATTAGGACATGTAAATTTTGATTTTTTGCGTAGATTAATTGGTTTGGATTATATACTAATGTTTGAAATTAATCCTAATCACAAATGTGAGATTTATGTAGAAACGAAACTAACTAAGACTTCATTTAAATCGATTGAAAGAAAAACCGAACCTCTAGAATTAATTCATACTGATGTATGTGATCTTAAATTTGTTCAAACTAGAGGAGACAAAAAGTATTTCATAACATTTATCGATGATTGCACAAGATATTGTTATGCATATTTATTTAGAAGTAAAGATAAAGCCTTGGAAATATTTAAACTCTACAAAACAGAAATTGAAAATCAACTTAATAAAACCATTAAAATGGTTAGAAGTAATAGAGGTGGTGAATATGATGCACATTTAAATGAATTTTGTGTACAACATGGCATTATTCATCAAATTACAACACCTTATTCTTCACAGTAAAATGGAATTGTTGAAAAGAAGAATAGAACTCTTAAAGAATGATGAATGCCATGTTACTAAGTTCAGGCTTACCGCAGAACTTGTGAGGGGAAGCAATATTGTTTGCTAATTATGTTCTTAATAGAATACCCCACAAAAAAACCAACAACACTCTTTATGAATTGTAAAAAGGTCAACCATTTTTCTACAAATACTTAAAAGTGTGGGGGTGTTTGACAAAGGTAGAAGTTCCTATTCTGAAAAAGACTAAAATAGGATAAAAAACAGTGGATTGTGTGTTTATTGGTTATGCTCAGAATAGTAGTGCATATCGATTTCTGGCTTATAAATCAGAAATACTTGATATAAATGTGAACACTATTATAGAGTCAAGGAATGCTGTATTTTTTGAACATGTTTTTCCTTATAAAAAATGACAGGAATTAAGTTCACATAAAAGAAGTTATGATTGTACACAAAGTCAAGAGACTAATGACAATCAAACGCAAGAGACTAGTAATGGTCTCGACCAACAGGATTTAACTGATGTTGAACCAAGAGAAACTAAGAGAACGAGAACATCAAAATCCTTTGGTCTAGATTTTCTAACATACCTGTTAGAAAATGAACCCCAAAGCTTTAAGGAAGCATTGACAAGTCTTGAAGCACCTTTCTGAAAAGAGGCTGTTAATAATGAAATTAAATCCATTATGCAAAATCATACTTAGGAATTGGTGGATCTTCCACCCGGTTCTAAACCTCTTGGATATAAATGGATATTCAAGAGAAAAATAAAAACAGATAGTTTAATAGACAAGTATAAAGCAAGACTTGTGGTAAAAAGTTACAGACAAAAAGAATGTCTGAACTAGTTTGACACATATTCCTTTGTGACAAGAATAACATCCATCCACATGCTTATTGCTATAGCAGCGTTGTATGACTTAGAAATAAATCAAATGGACGTTAAGACAGCTTTCTTAAATGGTGATCTAAATGAAGAGGTCTATATGAAGCAACCTGAAGGAGTTGTAGTGCTAGGGCAGGAAAAGAAAGTTTGTCGGCCTATAAAATCTTTTTATGGATTTAAACAAGCTCCTAAACAATGGCATGAGAAATTTGATCATGCTATGCTTACTAATGGGTTTAAGATAAACAAATGTGACAAGTGCGTCTATGTTAAAAACACTGACAAAGGTTATGTCATTGTTTGTCTTTATAAGGATGACGTGCTTAGCATTGGAAGCAGTTAAAACATGATCAAATTAACTAAGCAAACGCTAAATAAAAGATTAAATATGAAAGATATCGCAGATATAATATTAGGAATGAAAATTAATAAAATATCTGATGGGTATGCATTATCTCAATCTCATTATATTGAAAAAATTCTTGATAAATATATCAAGGATGATATGAATGTAGCAAGAATACCTGTAGACATCAGTCTTTATTTATTGAAAAATAAAGGTGATACGGTGTCTCAGCTTAAATTCTCCCAAATCATTGGAAGCCTAATGCACCTAATGAATTGTACTTGTCCTTATATAATTTATGCTGTCAGTAAATTGAGTAAGTACACTAGTAACCCCGGAAAAGACCATTGAAAAGTAATCATTCGGGTTCTTAGATATCTAAGACTTACCCGTAATCATGGTTTGAACTTTACTCGATATCCTGCAGTACTGGAAGGCTATTGTGATACCAATTGGATATCCGATACTAAAGATTCAAAATCCACTAGTGGATATATCTTTACTCTAGGGGGCGTTGTTGTTTCTTGGAAATCCACGAAACTAACATGCATCGCACGATCCACAATAGAATCTGAATTCATTGCTTTAGACAAAGCAAGAGAAGAAGTAGAATGGTTTCACCATTTTTTAGAAGACAATCTAATGTACCCAAAACTTGTGCCAACTATTTGTATTCGTTATGATAGACAATCTGCAATAAGCAGGGCACAAAATCATATGTACAATGGTAAGTCACGACATATTCGTCGCCAACATAATACCGTTAGGCAATTGCTCTCAAATGGAATAATCTCAATAGATTATATAAAATCTAAAGAAAATATTGCGGATCCGTTAACAAAAAGTTTGACAAAAGAGCAAGTGTATAGTTCATTCGAGGGAATGGGATTAAAGTCAATTACATAAGAGTCATCGTAATGGTAACTCTACTTAAATAACTGGAGATCCCAAGAACTAAGTTCAAAGGGACAACTGAGTTATGTGTGGCTTGCCAAAAATCACCAATGGATTAAAATTCCCTACCCATTCATGTGGTGAGAGTGATATCTGCAACATGTGTTGTATGCAGGGGTTTAAGGATAAACTTTGCTTTTAATGATTACTTATATCTTGATTTAGGCATAAAAACCAAGACGAATATAAGAGATACTCACAATAAGAATCACCCATATGAGTGTCGAACTAGCGCCGGTTCTATGAGAATGAAAAGGCTAAGTTCTCTAGAAACACTCATGAACAACCAGGAGCGTTCAAGGCCAAAATGAACACAACCGTAAGAACCACAATGCGTTAGAAGATATTTTTTATGAAATCTATTTTCTTGGCTTACACACACAGCTGAACAATTCAAGGCATCATGTCTATTGGTTAGCTAGTAAGTCCGATAGGTTATCACTAGAGAAGGTTCAAGGTTGAAAGCTGTCTATCCTGATGCAAGATATTTTCGATTTATACTCTTTTGACAAATTCTACATATTGTTGCATTTTTGTTGTCATCAACTTCCATTTATGTGGGGGATTGTTAGAAATGATTTTGGAAAAAACAATTTTTTTCTCAACTTTGGTATAATTTTTAGGTAAGACCCATGCGCCAAAGTTGGCGGGTCTAAGTGGTAACGCGTTCTATGCCACGTTGTGATTCACGTAGTATATTTGGTTGCTTCAAACCATTATCGAGTGAATGGGAAATTGAAGCCAAAGTTAGCTCCATGGAAATAGAGTTTTTGGTGAAATTTTCATAAAGGTTTAAGTTAAGGGTTGTCCCACATTGGTTTGGTAGGCAAACTTTTGTGGGTTTATAAAGTTTGGATTTGGAACTTGGGCTAGGCCCCAAGGGGCACTCAAGTTTTGTAGAGATGGAGGTTATGGACAAAGTGGGCTAGACCTATTCGACCCAAAATAAACACGTGTGCATGTCGCCGTCCGGTTAGTCGAGCGAGCTGGACTGGGCTTGGGTGCGAGTGCGTGGTGTGAAGTTGGGTTAGGCTTGTCCGGCCCAATACTAATTCTTTTTTAGCCAAAAACATTTGAATTTTTTTATTTTTTGTTTGGAAAATAAATTCTGTATAGGTTTTTATTTCAAATTTCGGTTGAAAAAAAAAATTCAAATCTGGCTTACACCTCTTCAAATTTTTGTACAAGTTCATATATGTCCGCATAGATTCAAATCTGTTCAAATTCAAAACCCAAACAGTGCCATATCTATTCATTTAAACCGAATAGGTCTTGTACCTATTCTAACAGATTTGCTACTTGTTCATTCAAATCTGAATAGCCACCTTTGCACCTATAAATAGACAAGTCTCTCATTTCGATTTTCATTCAATTTTTGTCCTAAATTCTGCCATTGCTCTCTCTGCATTTTGCTACATTATTTTCTTGTGAGAATAAATACAAAGTGTATTCGTTGTGCGAATAATTTGTAGTGCTGCTATTATTTGTTGTTGATCATTTTATCTTGAGAGATAGACGTTCACATTCTGAAAGTATCATGGAGAAAACAAATCTGTTTTAAGAATACAGTGTTAAACACTAAACTTGATCAAAAATTTGCTCGACAAATAAATAAGGCAAGTAATTAATTTACTTTTTGTTTATTTATTTTTATCAGATTCTGATTTTGTTTTTGTAACAAAACAAGAATCAGTTTTTTATTTTCTTTTCTTTACTGGTTTGATTTTTATAATCAAACAGTTTCTCTCCTTTCTTTAATTCTTGGAATACAATGAAGATTGTCCAACATATTTTATTTTATTTATAAATTGACATTTAATATTTTGTTTTCTCAAACTCGAATACAAAAGTGGTGAATCTTATGATTTAGACCAATAATTACTAATTTGGAATACCACCTAGACTTGTTATTATTGTTGATTTCATAATTGAATAATGTGGGTGTTGATTTTTGACCTCACACAACCAAACAAATCTCTCTACCGAGATCTAGGAAATTTAGTAGGACAGCACACGACAATATAGATTAAGCCAATTACCTACACACAAGAAAGTAAGAAATGCCACGGTGACTCATCCACCCAAGAACACTCTGACAATCAAGTCAGTATCTTATCTGACAAAATATCAACACAATTACACAACTCACAAGTAAAAGCATACATTAGAAAAGAATACCTTAAATCCACAGAGTGCCTTACTTTTATAGTCAACAATGCCTTATCCCCTAGAAGTATCATTTTATGGGACTCAAGCATAACTCTTAGTTAAATAAGAATGATCTCACCTAAAAGCCCCCATCTTTATCCAAAACGCTAAAAATATGTCCCCACAAATAATATAAATTTATTAGTTTTTTTTTTAAAAAAAAAAGTATATATATTAAAATTTTCCTTTTGTTAACAATTTTTTAATTTTTTTTTTTTTACTACACTTATTTTAGACTCCTAAAATAAATTTCTGGCTTGTTCCTGCGAATCACATCAATATTTTTGGTTTTGGACTTTAATTCATTGGCATTTTTAGAATTATCAGTACATTTGGTTTTGGATTTTAGTTCATTGGCATTTTAAGAATTACGGTTTGCAATAGTAAGTTGAATGCCCAAGTGTTTGTTTAAACGAGGAAGGGTTTTGCGGTTTTTTTTTCAAACAATTATTTTTCTTAGGTTATGTCCTGTGCATTACCTGTTCAAACTATGTATGGGTCACCGCGCTTTGAATGAATAATTATTATTATTTTAAAATTTAAATTGATTATGTACTCAATCAATAGTAAGGCTAAGTGACTTTAAAAACACAGTAATAATGGATAAATTATAAAATATTATGAGTTATGTTAGAAATTTTAAATAAATTATCAAATTTTTTATCAAACTTCTCACTAGGATCCACACAAATCACATGTGTGTGGGTGAAAGGTTTGGTAAAAAATTTAATAATTTATTTGGGATCTATAATATTTTTCAAATATTATTCGATATGTGGTATTTGAGATTTATGTGATAATTTTTACTTTGAACGTTTGACTTACTGTTTTATTTAATAAATTCAATCTCAATTAATACCTTCTAATTTGTTCAAAAAAATAAAATAAAAACACAATACCTACTAACAATTAACAGGACTAGTTCGATTGACCAGAACCCTTCTATTTCATTAGAAGAGTTTCTTTGTATTTGATAATATGTTATATTTAATATTTATTATTATAATTGTAATTCATTAAGTTCCACTTATAATATTTATATGATTTAAGTATATTAAATATCTGAAAAATTGGTGCACTACATCATAAATTTCAATTATTTATTATAATTGTAATTCATTAAGTTCCACTTATAATATTTATATGATTTAAGTATATTAAATATCTGAAAAATTGGTGCACTACATCATAAATTTCAATTATTTATTTATTTATTTTTATTTTGTTTGTAACTTCTCCATAGTTTACTAAAGTCAACCTAAAAGCATTGTTCTACACTTTCTTTTTAGAACTCATGTGTTTAAAAAAAGGTTATTTTTATTTTTTATATAATAAACAAAACGGTGCCGTTGTGTTGTCAGCCCCATGCTGTGCAGCACCTACCCCGCTGAAGGACACTTTTAAGTTGACCTTTTTTTTTTTTTTTTTTTTTTTTAAAATTTTAAGTTATTTTTTGACTTTATTAAAATAGTGGAGAAGTTATAAACAAAAACAAAAACTAAAAAATAATAATTGAAAGATTTTTGGAAAATATATTCAAGTGTACCCAAAAATAAAAACAAAAACAAAAATATCTCAATAAATTGACACAATTGAAATGTTACGACCCCATCTAAATAATAACAATAAAAAGAAATGTTATGAACGAATTAAAATGAAATACATATTTTAGAGGAGCCAAAAGTATAATTAGCTTTGTTTTTGCTGATGTGTATTTTTTTTCCCCAAAAATAGCTTTATTTCTAGCATAAAATACTTTCTCATGGCACTAACTGAAAAATTGAAAAATCCCCTAGATATTAATTTGTGATTATATATCAATTTTAATGAATAAATAGCAATCTTAATCAAACAATCAAAGACAAATCAACACAACGATTTAACGTGAAAAAATTACAATTGGAGTGTCTCCAATTGTGATAAAAAAAATCAAGAGTAAAAGTCACAAAATAATATATCAAGAAGATATAAAGAAATTATACAAGTGTACTCTCAATTACCTAGCGAATCCATGCCCAAATCGAACCGACCCCTATGTGCCTCTTCTAGCCCCGTCTTCACCTCAAAATTGTCTTGCCCAACGTTGAATCCACAACGCCGATGTTAAATCACGACGATGAGCCACTCTGGAATCCACCAAAGCTTGAGGTCCGAATTCTACGGAATCCACTAAAAAACAACACTCTCTTTTGTATTGAACGAAATAAACAATCCTTTGATGTATACTTTTCAAACCAGATATAAACTCTAATATTCAAGAAGAAGATCTACAAGCCGTAACCTAAAATCTGACTGAACTACACCTTTTATAGCAAACTGTTCCGCGATCTTCGCTTGAGCGCAAGGATGGCCGCTCGAGCGAACCTTGTTCGAGCGCAGGAAAGTTCGTTCGAGCGTAAATCCCAACTTCCAATACTTTTGCAGATATGTCAAACTTCTGAAACCAAACATTCTCTGCTCAAGCGCACAAATGGCCGCTTGAATGGACAAGCAACTTCGACTACATTTTTGCTTTTGGCTTCGAGGGCGCTGCCCCTTGACCCCGCCTAGGCGCTGCCCCAAACCCGTCAAGGGGCGCTGCCCCCTGGACTCCCACGATCTGACCGGGCAACCTGATCTCCGACATAGTCAACGAAGTGGCAAATATGATAGGATAAGATCACAAACTCCTCTGCATAGGCATAATTTAGGTTGGATTCACATCTAAAACTCATAGCCTCATTGAAATAAAAAGATCGAATAATTACAACTGAAAGGAGTTTTGTCAAACGGGATTGCCAAGAATAAAAACCTAACAATCTCCCTCTTTGGCAATGCCGTGACAAAACCAATCTAACAAATAAAATCCTAATCACTCCAACCCATTACAGCCAACCAAAATAAACTTTTTTCTCAAGGTTATGATCTGCAAAATAACTATCAGTGCCACAATCTCCAAAACAACTATTAGTACCACAAGAGTATATGAAAAAACAATAGACATATGACAAGATCATCTTGAAGCATGAGATCAAAATATGAATAAATACAAATTGGAGATTTTAAAAACATGTAGCATGAAAACATGAAAACTAAGACACATGTACCCAACACATGCACCCAACACATGGCATGAATACATGAAATCTTAAAACACATGCACCCGACAACATTTCTCCCCCTTTTTGTCACGAATTGACAAAAGAAGATCAAACAACAAAAGCAAGATCAAAAACCACACAAGCAGGGACAAGATGATGGAAAAATTAATAACCTGCAAGAAGTAAGCAATAAACAAGCAGTAGATAGCAACCACAAACCAATCTATCCCTTTGGCAATGCCATGACAAAACCAATCTAAGAGTACCCAAGCCCCCCCTCACTAAAAGCAACTACAAACACTGAAAACAGTGAACAAGAAGAAAAAGACAAAAACAAAAACAAAATATGGTGAAGCAAGCAATGAATTTCTGATTTGTATCTTAAAACACACAAGATTATCTAAGAAACACAATTACATGAAAACACAATATGCTTAGCCTCTAGAAGATTCCTCATAAAACAAAGTGATGCATTATGTGAAAAACATAGATCCAATGATAAAAGTGTATGTGTGACTCTTGGAGTTCGACAAACACAATATTCAAATCCTAGTAGTGATTTGATAGCTGGACCTCTGGCAAGAGAATCTAAGCACAACTAAGGAAAGTCAAACCACTAGAAATCAAGGAGTATTTGGTGAGTAAAAACGGAGGCTCCCCCTCAATCAATAAATCTTTTTTTTTTCCCCTTTCTTTTGCACATTTTTTACTTTTTCTCTCTTTTGCATATTTTTTTCTTTTTTTTGCACATTTATTGGCGGCTGACACGCTCAAGAATATGGAAACCAAACCAGAGAAGCATGGATATAATAAGGATAGCCTGGTTGGTGACTCTGAGGTAACCTTTTCCTCATGGCTGGACTACAAAGACCTGAGGGGAAAGCTGTGGAGATGCAAAAAGATAGAAGGTAGTTAAGAGACTCAACATTATCCATGATGTGCTAGTATGGGTCAATTTCTCTAGACAAGCAAAAGATACAATGCTAGAAGTCCATAGAGAAAAAAGATCACTAAGGTAGAAGACTCCGATATTTGCTAATCCAAGAGTATATACAGAATGAGACATACTAATCAAAGAACACGCACTTTGAAATGAGTAATGACCACAGAAAGCACACACATATTAACATGTAATAGATATTCTCATCAATTCTAATATGTCACAAGAATTTCTCAAAAAATTCAAACTTGCAAAACCATACTAAGAAAATCTTTTTGATTTTTTTTTTCTCTTCCTAAAATAAAGCAAGAAAAAAAATGAACAAGCACACACTAAATAATACCACACATTAAATGACCCAAAAAGAAAAAGAAAAAAAAAACACACACAGAGAAACCCAAAAAAAAAAGTAATAATAATAAATGAATAAACAACTTAACACAAGTCAAGTTTTTTCACCCAAACCGCTTTAGTATCAACAAAGTTGTAAGAATTGCGAATCTTAGGTGGTCTCTTGACGTTGTGGTTCCCTTCCCTTTCAATGGGAACCCGTCTCGATGTGGTTTCCAACTTTCTATTCCTAGGTCTAGGCAAATGCACACTCACTCCATGTTTGGTCTTAAGCAAATCAAAATAGCAAGGTTTATTATGACCCTTAACCTCATTACGACCAATGAAGTGTCTCTTACCCCACGAGATGTTAGAATTTCTTCCACCTCTATGAGACACTCTCCCATGCAATTCATAACAATAAGGGCGAATATGACCATACATACCACAATAATGACAAATAAAAACAGGGTATACCTTCTTTTCTTTGACCTTGCCAACTCTGGGAAGATTGAGAAGTCTTTCCTCTCGTTGAATCTTGTGCTCCCCCTGCCCTTGAGTTCTCGTATCATAAGATGTGGATGCACTTTGTTTTTGCTCTTTCTTACCACCAAAGCCAATGTCACTCTTGTCAGAACAAATTTATTGAGACCTAATCATATTCTCCAAAGTCTTTGATCCTTTGTTCCAAAAGCCAATGGTTTCCATAGCACACTTGAGCTCTTTTTCTTTCTTGATGATTAGCTCTTCTAAGGCACCTTGAGACATCTCTAGAGTTTCAATCTTTTCATAATATGTTGCATAGATTTGTTATAGCTCATTCCTCTCTGTCTTACAAGTCAAGTTTTGCACAAAAGACTTGTCGATCATTAGATATCTTGATGGCATCATTCCTAGCCTCGGAAATCTCCTCATTTAGTTTGAGATTCTCAATTTCACATGCTTTGAGTTTCATAGTGAGTTTTTCATTCAATTTAGATAAGTTTAGAGATTCCTTATACAACTTTTCATAAGCTTGCTGAAGTTCTTCATCATCACTCTCCAAGGATTCATCATCAGTGGCATTATCAACCGGCTTCTTCGGATACTCTATCTGTCCTTCAATTTCATAAGCCGCCATGAAAGCAAGGAATTATTCACGCCCCTCTTTGCCTTGTGCTTCGGTGTTATTTTTATCTTTATCAGACTTTGATTCATCATCTCAAGTGATAGTGAATGCTTTCTTCTTCCTCAAACGAGTAGGGCATTCTTGAGCAAAGGGGCCAAATCCTTGGCATTCATAGCATTGGACTCTTTCAGATTTCCCTTGTATCTTTTCTTTCTTTTTCTGGGTTATAGAATTAATTTTGAATTTATATTTACCTTTGGATTTATGAGTTGACTTCAAAAGATTAGGATTCTTTTTCAAAAAAGACTTTTTAAATTGTTTACAAAAGCATCTGTAATCTTGGAGTCAATCTCATAATCCTCATTAGAATCCTTTCCAACTGTATGAGCACTACTCAAAGCAATATTGTCTTTTTGTTTCATTTTGAAATTTCTATGTGCCTCATAAGTTTGCATATTTCTAACCAAATGATCCAGCTTAAGATTGTCAACATCTTGAGCCTCTTCAATAACCGTAACTTTTGGTTGGAACCGATCGGGTAAGGATCTCAAAATTTTTCCCATAACCTTGGATTCAAAATTTTTTCCATAACCTGGAATTTAAAATATCACTTAACTTCGCATAAAATTCATCAAAAGCTGGAATTTACAATGTCACTCAACTTCATATAAAATTCATCAAAGGTCTCACTATCTTTCATTGAAAGGTTTTCGAAACTAGTCGTGAGCCTTTGAAGTTTTGAGCGTTTAACAGAAGGAGTGCCCTCAACGATCACATCCGAGCTTTCCAAAAAGAATAATTGGATCCGCCAAGTAGGGGTGGTCGAACCATAGAATTTCCCTCACGAATTTAATCCATTATCACAAATCAAACAAGATCTCGCTCTAATAGATTTTTAAAAAAAATATAGCGACCTGCTTTGATACCAATTGAAAAATCTAGAAATCCCCTAGATATTGATTTGTGATTATGTATTAGTTTTAATAAGTAAATAACAATCCCAATCAAACAATCAAAGACAAATCAACACAACAATTTAACGTGAAAAAAACAAAATTGGAGCGCCTTCAATTGTAATAAAAAAAATCACGGGTAAAAGCTATAAAACAATCCACTAATAAGACATAAAGAAATTACACAAGTGTACTTTCAATTACCTAGCGAATCCATACCCGAATCGAACCGACCCCTATGGGCCTCTTCCAGCCCCGTCTTTACCTTAGAATTGTCTTGCCCAACGTTGAATCCACAACGCCGATGTCGAATCACAACAATGAGCCACTTCGGAATCCACCAAAGCTTCAGGCCCGAATTCCATGGAATCCACTGAAGAACAACACTCTCTTTTGTATTGAACAAAACAAACAATCCTTTGATGTATACTTTTCAAACCAGATTTAAACCCAAACAATCATCAAAGAAACTAGCAAAGAATCTTCAGATATAAACCCTAATATCCAAGAAAAAGATCTAGAAGTCGTAACCTAAAATCTGACTGAACCACATGTTTTATAGCAAACTGTTCTGCGATCTCCGCTCGAGCGCAAGAATGGCCGCTCGAGTGGACCTCGCTCAAGCACAGGAAAGTTTGCTCGAGCGTAAGATCCCAACTCCCAGTACTTTTGCAAACCGGTCAAACTTCTGCAACTAAACATTCTCCGCTCAAGCGCACAAATGGCCGCTCGAACGAACAAGCAACTTCGACTGCATTTTTGCTTCTGGCTTTGGGGGCGCTACCCCTCGACCTCGTCCGAGCGTTGCCCCGAACCCGCCAAGGGGCACTACCTCCTGGACCCCTACGAGCTGACCGAGTAACTCGATCCCCGACATAGTCAGCAAAGTGGCAAACATGATAGGATAAGATCATAAACTCCTCTGCATAGGTACAATTCGGGTTGTATTTACATCTAAAACTCATAGCCTCATTGAAATAAAATGATCGAATAACATTACAACTACAAGGAGTTTTGTCAAACGGGATTGTCAAGAATAAAAATCTAACACTAATGACTTAAACCATAGGAACCACTTTACTGCACAATTAATTAATAATTTATGAAATTAATATAAGATTAGTTATCCAATTAGATTAATCAGATACATAATTCTCTCTTCTCTATATTTGTTTTGTAATAGATATAAAAATATATAATATCAATTATATATATGTTTTATGTTATTAGTTATATGATTTAAAAATTTGTCAATTTTTTTAAGTTGAATGGTCATTTGTATCTAATTCAAATAATAAAATTTATAATCGAACAATAGGACATGAGTCCCATGATTAATAATTACAATTCTAAATTATAATCTGTCTAACTAAACAGGCCCTGAATACTAAAACAACACAAAACAAATATTTTAAAAGAGAAATATTATATGGTTTCTATCACATTTTTATATCAGTGTCTGTCTATGTAAATACTAATGATTGATTATATTGTTTAAAGATAAAGATCAAAAATTAATAGAAACAGACAAATGATATTTGGCCAATACCTCGATAATATAAAAGGTGAAAAAAAAAAGGGCAAATTACATATACACCCCTCGAGGTTTGG
>NW_021024778.1:1914597-1967536 GCF_004153795.1 Camellia sinensis | reverse complement strand
GTGAGACCATTAGTGTCTCGTTTGTAATCGTTTGGAATTATTTGGTTGATAGTGGATTTGGATTTCGATCCCGTGGACGTACCTCACATTGAGGGAACCACGTAAAATTCTTGTGTTGCCTTTGATTTAATTTTTCCGCATTAGTTTTTATTCCCATTGATTGATTTACTTGTGGAGAATCACATCGATTTTCCCTAACAAATTCTAGTTCGAAAAATTTGAGTGTTGTTTTCACTGAATATGTAAATAATGAAAAAATTACAAATTACGAATTCCCTTAGTTTCTTAGTTGATCTGAGGGACTACCTAACGGAATGGGTTAGAATAGGCTTCTCAGCTGCAACAGCAAGTTATTCTGAGAAACATATTATTAAATCGTAGTCATTCAATTCGAATGCACTAACTAGTCCCAGTTCCAATCCCAGTCTCAATCTCAATCCAAGTCTAATCAACAAAAAGCGACTAATAGTGGGATTGATGGTAGGATCATTTGGTTTGGTTTGTGGGTTGGCTTTGTTTGTGTTTGTCTTGTGGATGAAAAGGAAAAGGACAGATGAGGAGGTTGCGTTGGATAATGACTTCGAGGCAGCTATTGGGCCAAAGAAGTTTTCATATGGTGAGCTGTTTCGTGCTACAAATAACTTTGCGAAGGAACAGATACTTGGAGAGAGGGAGGATCTGGTAAGGTTTATAGAGGTATCTTAAAGGAATCCAACTCCAACGTTGCTGTGAAGAAGATATCAAGGAAATCAACACGGGGAATGAAGGAGTATGTGTCTGAAGTGAAGATCATTAGTCGGTTGAGGCACAAAAATTTGGTGGAACTATTTGGTTGGTGTCACGAGAAAAGAGAATTCCTACTTGTTTATGACTTCATGGAAAATGGAAGCTTAGATGGGCATCTCTTCAATAGAAAAAGCTTGTTGACATGGGCAATGAGGTACAGAATTGCTCAAGGCTTGGCCTCGGCATTGTTTTACCTACACGAAGAATGTGAACAATATGTGTTGCACAGGGATATAAAATCAAGTAATGTCATGCTAGATTCAAATTTCAATGCCAAACTTGGGGATTTTGGATTAGCTAGGCTTGTCGACCATGACAAAGCTTTTCACACAACACGTTGTGCAGGAACTTGGGGTTACATAGCACTTGAATACCGAGTTACACACAAAGCTAGTAAAGAATCAGATGTTTATAGTTTTGAAGTTGTGGTATTGAAGATAGCTTGTGGAAGAAAACCTGTCGACTTGAACGTCCCAGAAAGTCAAATGACATTAGTGGAGTGGGTTTGGGATCTCTATGTTACTAGTAGGCTTCTCGAAGCAGTAGATCCGAAGATATGTGCAGATTTTGTTTGAGAAGAAATGAAATGTTTGATGGTTGTTGGGCTCTGGTGTGCTCACCGCAATCACAATTCCCGGGTTACAATTAAGCAAGCAATTCAAATGCTTAATTTTGAAGCTCCATTGCCGAATCTCCCACCTGAGATGCTTGTGCCAACATACGTTACACCTCCGGTGAATACTCCTTCACCTAATGTTTCTTGTACCCATGGCTCTATTACTTTTTCTGAAAGCAGTCGATTCTAGTCTTCAAGCTATAGTTACCACGAGGAAGGGGGCTCCAGCTTCGGCCCCCTCTTTCCTCATTCTACTCCCATTTTCTTCTTCCATT
Source organism: Camellia sinensis (assembly GCF_004153795.1). Classification (NCBI taxonomy): domain Eukaryota; kingdom Viridiplantae; phylum Streptophyta; class Magnoliopsida; order Ericales; family Theaceae; genus Camellia; species Camellia sinensis. Next base: position 1,965,859 of record NW_021024778.1, on the reverse strand, counting down.
TTCTTCGCCTTTCTACTTAAATAACCTTAAAAACTTTGTCTTTCCAACCATCTCCCTCTTTGTGAGGTGTTCTTCACCGGATTTGCCTTCTCCCTCCTCCTTCGCCTCACTCCAGCGCCGTCAGTACCTCACCGCCACTAAATCTGCCACCACTCTTTAGACATGCCATTTCCAAGCCTCCACGGCCCTACCATCGCTTCTCTAGCTCTTCATCATCTCTACCTAATCTGCCTTCGACCGTCGTTTTCACCACCTTCTTTCCATCGCCGCTTTTGGGATTGAAGATTTTTCCGATTTTGCTTTTTTTATTTTTTTGGCTTGGGTTCCATCAATGGTGTGATTGCAGCTTACTCTTTCTGTGAGTGTAGCCTATGTTTTTATCTTAGACTTGCCCTACTGTCAAACTTTTATGATCGATGTCTACTTCGCAGAGTGGGTTTTATGTCTTGATTTATTCATAGCTTCTCCTTGGGCTTTCTTTTGAGCATTTTTATTTTGTTTGGTGTAAACTTCTATCTTGTTGATATAGATCCCTTTATATGTGTCGTTTGACTTATTTCAATAGAAATTTCTCTTGATAAAAAAAAAAGAAACTATAAATGCCACACAAATTTCTCTAAATTCACCTCATTCTCTATAGCTGCATTAGCATTTTTCTTCTTGTAATGATTTGTGTTCCAGAAGGCTGTAGGTCATCAATTAATGAGTTCAAATATCAAAATGGTAGTAATTAGACTACAAAATTACATAAATGAGTTGCACACTTATTTCATTTACATTAACTAAAACGGTATTATTACCATTGCCATTTGTTAAGCTTCTAATTTCGATCAAAACAATAATGTGGCCCACTGTTTTGATAACATTTTAAAAGTTGAGAATTTTAATTAAAATAATTAAAAATATATGATTTAGTTTGTTAACAGAGTCAAATCTTAGATTTTTTTTTAATTTTTTTCTATATCTATAGACCGCCTAAACTCTTTTCGTGCGCCCCCCCCTTTCGGAGAGGGGGCAAATTGGTCGTACTACTACTACAGTTCGGACTCCCGTCACAGTTTTGAATCTAGTCTCACAAAGTGCAATGGAAGACTGATAAATCACCAAAGAGTCCAAATCTAGCAAATCGTTTTGGAAAATCTATTTTAATCAAAAAGTGCCAAACATGGACTACTTTGCCAGATTACAGAGTCGCCACCTAAATATTTTGTTTAGGAAAATTTAGGAAACCCCGACTCGTGCCAAAGGCCACGTGTCTGTCATCACCAAAGTTACCTCGGCTCAGGAACTTGGGTACGCGAGGGGAAGGTCTTGAAATGAGCACCCCCGCTCGCCCGATCAAAGATCGACTTCTACTAAACATGACACGCATAGCATATAAGTATAGACTCAATCGCAAGAATTAGAACAAAACAACTCATGTTTGTTTTTGAAAATGGTTTGAAAATGCCACCATCACGGTGGGCTAAAGCGCGGATTTGCCACCCTCAAGGTGGACTTTAAAACAACATGATTTCGCTACTTCGCAAAGTGGGTTTAAAACACACATTTGATGAATTGTCCCAATTCAAGCGATAAAGCCTTCATCCACAGGCATTCATGCAATTAAACACTTAAGCAAATAGCCTCATGGAAAGCATGTTGTCATGACAACATTCACACTCATGCAAGTATGCTAAAGCGTAAACACCTATGGTGTACTCCAAGCCAAAACAGAAAACCAGTTAGAAAGATGCATGATCCTAACTATGTTAGATGCCTAATGCAGCACATGCAAAATGCAACTGATAGGCTCGGCTATCTAAGACGGCATATAAATGCAACACTCGATAACATGCTTTGAAATACGTATTCAAATAGGTATTGAAATACGATGCAGTTTGAATGATGCGCCGAGCCCGGTGCACGTAAGACAAATGAATGATGCATGCATGCATAGTGTAGACGTCCCCGAACGCCCCGGGAGGGAATCCCATTTTGTTCATTTGGGCTTACTACAGTTCGGACTCAATGTCACAGTTCTTAATCTGATCCCGCAAAGTGCAATACGAGATTGATAAATCACCAAAGAGTCCAAATCCGGCAAATCGTTTTTGAAAATAGATTTTTTTGAAAGAGATGCCAAACATGGACTGCTTTGCCAGATACAGAGTCACCACCTAAATATTTTATTCTTGGGGAATTTAGGAAACCCTGACTCGTGCCTAAGGCCACGTGTCCATCATCACCAAAGTTGCCTCGGCTCGGGAATTTGGGTACGATTGGGGAAAGTCACTTCGTGAGCACCCCCGCTCGCCCGATCAAAGATCGGCCTCTACTAACCATGATATCGAGTTTTGAAAACATTATGTGCTCTTAATCTGGTTATTAGCCTAGATTTACTATGTGATGTGCACAACATACAAGTATTGACTGGATCACCTGAATTAGAACAAAACATCTCATGTTTGTTTTTTTGAAAATGGTTTGATGGTGCTACTCGTAAGTAGGCTAAGATGTGGATTTGCCACCCTCGGGTGGGCTTAGAAAAAATGATTTTGCCACTCTCAAGTGGGCTTAAAACTTGCATTTAATGAATTGTTCCAATCTAAATAACCCAACCTTCACCCACAGGCATTCAGGCAGTTATATCACATAAGCAATTAGCCTCATGGTAAGCATGCTATCATGGCAATCACTCACACACATGCAAGGATGCTAAAGCATAAACACTTACCGAGTACTCCAAGCCAAAACAAAAGCTATGTTAGAAATCCATTCATGATCCTAACTATACAGAAATGTCTAATGCAACACATGCGAAAATGCAACTACAATAGGCTCGGCTATTCTAAAATGGCATATGATGATGCTACAGCTAACATGTATTCAACTTGGAATTGAAATACAAATGCAGTTAGTATGATACGCCGAGCCCGGTGCATGCAAGACAGATGAATGAATGCAAACATGCTATCATACTGTATGCTAATTGAAACATGCCCTAATCTAACCATCATAAGCTGGTAAATAAAAGGGAGAAAGACGTGGGGTTGGAAGACATACATCACACGCACGCACACTTATTACAATTGTGCCCTCGCTCGGAGGGTCCGAACAAATAATACAGTCCGAATAAATAATTACAGTCCGAATGAATAATTAAATATTACAAAGCCCTAATTAATTAACAAATTAACTAGGAACGCAAATAAAATAGTATGCAAATGCATGGACCACCTCAGTTCTGTTCCGAATAATGAAAGATGCATGCTCAAGTTGCCTTGCGCGGAAATCTATTGTGATGCCCCGATTCGCCTCTGTTTACAATTAATCTCGGAATGCTATGCGAAGCTCTAGAAGGCTGCTGATTTCTGATTTGCTGCAACAGAGAGCGAGAAAGGGGCACGGCAAAGTATTTTCACATATGTATGCACACCTCGATCCTCGTGCCACCAATCACGCATCTCGATGCATGATGGCCGAGGAGTCGAATTGCACGACTCAATGTAAAATGAATGCACATGGAAACATAACAAGGCCTAAACTCCATCATGGGTAATCCGGAGTGTCGGCGATCGGGAATTGAGACACGTTCCGAAACGTCCCTCGTTTCCCGTGCTCGGGCTAACTCCTATCCCAAACACAATGCAAATGAGATGGCATACACAATGCGACTAACATATAACCTAGCATACGCAATGCTATGAAATGGCATACACAATGCTCTAACATGCAACCTAGCATACGCAATGCTATGAAATGGCATACACCATGCACGATGGACTTACACCAACATGAGTGGACCTCAGCCACGCTCACATAAGTGGCCATTAGGATGGAAATGAGACAACCGAAACACATGCAAACTTGCACGGATACAAAGGACCGACCCTAAGGCATAACATACCACTCTACCAAAGGATGGCAAGGGATGCAATATGGCATAGAATAGCATAAATTACAGCTCTGAAACAGCATGCAATATGGTCCCGAAACATGCAAATATATCACACAATGCAAGCTAGGGGGCCCGGGTACCGAAACTAGTGAAGTGCGTTACACTAGAGGTACCCAAAGCAATGTACCAAAGGCAAAACCAACCCCAAACAGACCCTAGGCAGGTCTGAAACTGTGGGGAAATGGCCTAAAATGGTGGCTCAACATGCAAGAAAATGGAGCTCATTCAATGGTCCGAAAACAAGGCATTCAAGCCCGACTCTCAAGTACACTTAAAGAGATGAAAACATGGCAATATGACATTCATATAGGCTCTGAAATGTGATGTAAAATGGCCTCAAAACATGAACACACCTCAGCACATGCATGCAATGGACCTCAAATCTCAAAGTTAAGCATGGGTATTGAACTACAAGCATGCAAAACAAACATTATTCAATCATGAGACCCAAAAATAGAGCTAGAGCAGTCCAAAATAAGCACAATATCAGTTTATGACATGGCCAAAAAGTGCTAAAATCAAGGGCCCACAAAGCATGCAAAGAAAGCTAGTGAACCATAAGTTGTTCTATAACTATATGAAGCATATGAAAGATCATTAAACCAGCCAAAAATAGATGTATTCCATGCCAAAATATGCCCAAATAACCACTAAAACTTAGTCAATGCATGCAAAAAAGATGAGCTCCTTTGGAAGGCCATGCAAGGGGTTACTCTACACCTATATGATGGACGCATAAAAGGTCAAAAAAACCTCTGGAAATGAGTTGTGACAACCTTAAAACTCACCAAATAGGCCCTGGAATTGGTCTAGGAAGCATGCAATGAAAGGTCCCTTTGAAAGGCCTTGAATATGATTGCTCTACACATGCATCATAGACATAAAATATGGCAAAATGGGCTCTGGAAAGAGCTAATGCAGACCATAAAACTCACAAAATAAGTCTTGGAATGTGACTTCATAACATGCAAAATGGAGCTCCTTTGGAAGGCCAACAAAGCTAGTGAAGAGAATAAGGGGTGAGGGGTCACCCCTCTATGATTTTGAAGCTCAAAGACACATATTGGCCACTGAAAATCCACAGGATTTCAGTGGCCAAAAGGCCAAACCAAGGCCAATGCAAGTGCTCTAATGCATAGCCCTAAACATAAGGAAATGGAGCATGCAAGGGGGAAGATGACCCCAAACAGAAAAAAGTCCTTCAACAAACATGTTTAGAAGATCAAAACAAAACTTTTTCCAGTTTATGTCGAAGTCCAAAAATGCTTGCAAATAAGGCTAAACTATGGAGCAAAATAGTGCCAAAATGGGAGAAATAGAGGCTTACCCTTGTAGCATAGCAATGCAGCAACTTCTGGACCAATAAAGGGAGCCTTCAACCTCTGAAAATCAGTCCCAAGGTGCTTGAATGGATGATGGAGGTGGTAGGCTTGGAGGTGTAGTGTAAATGGCCAAGAATATTAGGGTTTTGGAGGCTTGAAGTAGAGAGATGGAGGGGAAGTGTAAATGCTCCAGCCAAATTTTTTTCTAACCCTTGCAAATGGAGATGAGGGTTCATTTTTATAGAGGAAGAGAGCCAAGGCTTCTTGGAGAAGCCTCAAGAAAGGGTCAAAGCTTCTCAAAGAAGCTTAAGCAAAAGGGTCAAGCTTCTTGAAGAATCCATCAATGGTGCCGACCGACCGTCCATCAATGGTGCCGACCGACCGTCCATCAATGGTGCCGACCGACCGTCCATCAATGGTGCCGACCGACCGTCCATCAATGGTGCCGACCGACCGTCCATCAATGGTGCCGACCGACCGTCCATCAATGGTGCCGACCGACCGTCCATCAATGGTGCCGACCGACCGTCCATCAATGGTGCCGACCGACCGTCCATCAATGGTGCCGACCGACCGTCCATCAATGGTGCCGACCGACCGTCCATCAATGGTGCCGACCGACCGTCCATCAATGGTGCCGACCGACCGTCCATCAATGGTGCCGACCGACCGTCCATCAATGGTGCCGACCGACCGTCCATCAATGGTGCCGACCGACCGTCCATCAATGGTGCCGACCGACCGTCCATCAATGGTGCCGACCGACCGTCCATCAATGGTGCCGACCGACCGTCCATCAATGGTGCCGACCGACCGTCCATCAATGGTGCCGACCGACCGTCCATCAATGGTGCCGACCGACCGTCCATCAATGGTGCCGACCGACCGTCCATCAATGGTGCCGACCGACCGTCCATCAATGGTGCCGACCGACCGTCCATCAATGGTGCCGACCGACCGTCCATCAATGGTGCCGACCGACCGTCCATCAATGGTGCCGACCGACCGTCCATCAATGGTGCCGACCGACCGTCCATCAATGGTGCCGACCGACCGACTGTCAAAGGTGCCGACCGACCATCCATCAATGGTGCCGACCGACCGTCCATCAATGGCGCCGACCGACCGTCCATCAATGGTGTCGACCGACCGTCCATCAAAGGTGCCGACCGACCGTCCCTCAATGGTGCCGACCGACCGACCATCCATGGCCGGTGGCAAGAAACTAGGGCCGGTGGCCTTAAGCCATGGCTGGTGGGTTTAGGGAATGGCAAACAAGCCACTCTCGACCCTCCAAAGCAAAAACCAACAAGTGTTTGGTCCAACCAAGCACAAAACAAACAAGTTAAGAGATCCTGAGGTAGGGCGCTCGGCCGAGGCCTCCGGGAACTCAAAACGAATGAACATGGATGATCATCGAGTGTTCAAACGATGACATCCAAGTCTTGAGGACGGTCAAAAATGGGGTGTCTACAGTTGCCCCTCTTTGACAGAACTCGAAAGTCATAACAATGACGGAAGTGAATGTCAAAGTCCAGAAACGACCTATTTTTGACAAGGCCGAAGACTTAGACAAAGCATACAAGCTACAGATAAAGATATGCGCCCGAAGGCGGGGGCAAAATGCAACTGACAATGCAAGAAGCCGAACATAACTCATGATCAAGTAAAGAAAGCTGTAATGAAGCATAACAACGCAACAGTTTTAAGCAATCTAACATAAATCCAACTACATTACAATGCAGAAAGGATGCAAGAGAATTATTCAATTCTCGATGCGTTTCACACGGAGAATACAATACCTGTGCGGTTCGTCTGGTCGCTCCAGCCTCAAATGAACCGTACATACAATATCGTGCCTGTAAGAGAAAGAAAACTTAACAGGTACAATATTGTTAGCAGTATGCATATCAATGCAATTGAAAGTGCGTGACGACGAAAACCGAGTGAGAAGCATAACAATGTGACTCGGGGCAAGCATAACAATGCTATGGAGGCATAAACACATGTAAGTAAAGAACACGCGACAACGTGCGCAATGTGTAATATTAGGGACTTGAACACATGTGAGTAAAGCAATACGCGACAACGCATGCAATGTGCATAAAAACGGAACTTGAACATATGTAAGTAAAGCATAACGTGACAACGCATGCAATGTATATAGAAAGGAACTTGAACACATGTAAGTAAAGCATAATGCGACAACGCATGCAATTTGTATAGAAAGGAACTTGAACACATGTAAGTAAAGCATAACGCAACAAGGCATGCAATGTGTATAAAAAGGAACTTGAACACATGTAAGTAAAGCATAACGCGACAACGCATGCAATGTGTATAGAAAGGAACTTGAACACATGTAAGTAAAGCATAACGCGACAATGCATGCAATGTGTATAAAAATGCGAAAAATGGGCATATTCAATTGAAACATGGTAAAGACATGCTATTCATGATGTTGAGATGCAACCTGCTGGGGATGAGGCATCACTTTGACGCGAGACGCGTAACGAGCGTGCTCTAAAACGAAACAACGTAATATGACATGATTGAAGCGATTTGTGAAATTTGCAAGATACAAAAAGGATACGGGAAGGGATGCTCCTTGCACACATCGAGCATCGCTCATAGAAGACACGGCTTGAGGTCAACTCGAAGGTCTACTAATGTTCAGAAGTGCGTCTTCTTGCACTGTCTCAAGTAATGAAGGTGCCAGACCAGATAATTGACCCGACCAAGGGCGCGGGAGATACATCGATCTAAAGAGAGGTTACCGGTATCAAACCCGATACTCTGTGGCCCTGCTCTCCTTTTCGCTTTACTTTCCTTTTTTACTGGTAGTTTAAGCACATTGCACTGCCTCAGGCAGGTTTTCGAAACCGTATATTTTTTTACAAAAGATACGATGGAAATGAAACAGCTATTTTGTCCACGAAAAAGGTATTACATTTGCACTTTTCATGCATCGCATCGCATGGCATCACATAACAATGTGAATGAATTTGAACTTGGTTTGAAAATTGAGCACTTGCATCGTAATAATCAGGTAGTGAACCGACTTACAACTTGATAAGCAAAACAAAGAAACTCGATAAGCTAGCCAAGTGCGAGTACGACTCGATAAGCAACACAAAGACTTAAGGAATGTGAAATACAATTTGATAAGCAAATTCACAATAACTCGATAAGCATATGGGCGTGACGCCGTAAAAATCATCATCGGAGGGCATTGGAAGTTGTGGCATTCCCTAAATTCTCAGCATGTTCAACTTCTAAACAGCTGCTGGAGCAAGAGGGAAGACCCTCGGCCATAAGGAAAGGACACCGGCCTCGAGAAATGGCCATCGGCCAACAGATTTGACCAATCGACCAAAAGTTGACATCTGTCCTCCACTCACACCTTATTCCCTGCAAAAACCACCAGAATGTTGACACCTGTCCTCCACTCACACCTTATCCCCTACAAAAACTACCAGAATATTGACACCTGTCCTCCACTCACACCTTATCCCCTACAAAAAGCCTCAGCTTCGTAGTTTTTCTCAATCCAACACTGATTTGCTCCAAATGGAAGAGTTTCTTGCCCAGAATCTCACAGCTTGGATTGCCAACTTGGATGGCTCGAAAAAGCTGAATTTTCGGGCTTCGATATAAACGCACTATTCACTCTGAGTCATACTCCGCCGCACTTTCCGTTTCTCCATGCCGCGGCAAGGTTTTGGAACCCGGTAACATATGTCTTTAGCTTTGGCGGGCAAGAGGTATGTCCTACCTTCGAAGATTTCCAAGCTTTGATGGAATCTGAGCACAACGAAGATGTCTTACCTCAGCTTCACTTTGGCCATGCCCAAGCCTTAGGGCAAATGTGTGGGCTCACAATGCACGATGCTCGATCTTTAATTTGTGACGGAATGCTGGATGTTCCGAGTTTGATTTGTCGTTTTTCTGATGCCGGTGACCGTGGTGACCATTATTGGCAAGGTTTTCGGCAACATGCCCTTTGTTTGTGCATGCTATCTCATTTCTTGTTTGCCTCAGGCTCCGGAGGATCTAGTGTCCGGCTAGTCGAGGTTGCTCAAGGCTTAAAGGAGGGCAAGAGCTGCATTGCCATGACTCTGGCCGAAACATTGATGGGCTTGGATGCCTTTTATCACCGAGAGACGACCAGATTCGCGGGGAGTCCACTACTGCTGCAGGTAATGTTTCCCACCCTTTCTCACATATATATTGCTCACATCACTCGGCCCTCAGGCTCAGTTTTTCTCACAAAACCCTTTTCTTTCTTTTCTCTCATCGTACATCTCTCTATTCTTTATTCTCTCATTTTTCATCCGTCCCCAGGTATGGTTGATGGATAAATTGCAGGTTGTGGACTCTTGCCCAGCCTACTCAGCTCGTGGCTACTTCTTCCGACAACGACTAGTCGATGCCCTTGATGAGGGATGGTGGTTCGACTGGATGTGCAATTTGTCTGCAGACCACATTGCTTGGCGCTGTCCTTGGCTCAATCTCCCGGCAATGAGCTATAGCATGTCCCGACAGACCAGGATCTAGTTGATTGGTCTGACTCACTGTGTGTTCTACTTTTCGTTTCGGTTCCGGCGCCAGTTCGGTCATGATCAGACTTGCCCGCCAGAGGGAATAGAGTACCCAGCTACATTCCCAGTCCGAGGTGCGCAGCTTGCTCGGTACACGACAGCATGGAGGACTAGAGAGCTCTTGGCCCCCGCTCTCACTTTCAGTTGCACTTTGTCTGATGAGTGCTTGGATTGGCTCAATGAAGAGGCACAGGAAGGGACCACTTTGGCATCAGAGGCTCCGACCAGCTCTGGGAGGGGGCGCAGGAACACCTGACTTAGCTATGCCCCGAATTTATTGCTTTATTAGTACTTTCAAGTTTTCTTTATGAATGTAATAAAAAGCAACTTCAATTTGTATGCAAGAACAGGAGAACTTTGTATTGAAATCAATGAAATTGAAGGTTGTGGGTACTGAAAATTTTCTGCTTTGGTCCAAAAATGGTCTAAGTTGTAAAAAGATTAATTTTGAGCAAAGTCAACTTTTATTAAAACTTTTCAAAACCATTTTCGATATGGATCAGAATTGAACATACCTAAAATCTGTCACTGAGATGCACAACCTCAGATCCTAGCAACTGGAAAGTTGCCCCTAGTCTGAATAGTACCGCAATACTTCATGGCAACGGAAAGTTGCCCCTAGTCTGAAAAGCACTGCACCGGAGGTCATAACCGAACTCTTGAATGCTGAATAGACAAAGATGACCGAGATGATCAAATGGACAAAATTGATCGGGGAAAAGTTTATGAACTTCAGGACAAAGTTGCCTACGTATCCCAAAGATGGGAATCAAGACTTATGTAGTTCAGGCTTGGGTTCACTCGAGTATTTTCACTCTCCTTTTACGCTCTAACTTTTGCTAAGGTCGCCCTTTGCGGGTTTTCAACCTTGCGAGCTCAGTTTTTATAATTTCAAATTTTTTCATGCTCTAATTTTTGCCTAGGTCGCCCTTTCGGGTTTTCGGCCTAGCGAGCCTCTCAGGGGTAATATTTCTTCAACTTGTCCATATTGATCGGTTGTGAGAACTCTAGGCCATCCAGGTCCATCAGAACCACAGCTCCACCTGACCAAATTGACTTGATGATGTAGGGGCCAGTCCAATTAGGTCTGAACTTACCCCTAGGGTCGTGAATGGGAGCTCGGTTGTCCTTGAGCACCAAATCTCCTTCCTTTAGATTCCTGGACTTAACTTTCTTGTTGAAAGCCCGGGCAATTCTGCGCTGATAACCTTGAACATGGTACAGTGCTTTCAGTCTTCTCTCATCAAAGAGCATGAGTTCCTTAAATCTACTCTGTTGCCAATCTGCTTCGGCTATCTGACACTCGGCCAGTACTCGCAAAGACGGAACCTCAATTTCAATAGGCAGAACGGCCTCCATCCCGTAAACCAACGAATACGGAGTCGCTCCAGTAGAAGTTCTAATTGAAGTTCGGTAGCCCCACAGAGCAAACGGCAGCTTATCTGGCCAGTCCCGGTAGGTTTCCACTATCTTCTGTAGTATGTGTTTGATGTTCTTGTTGGCAGCCTCAACTGCTCCATTGGTTTGCGGCCGATATGTGGACGACTTATGAAAAGCCGCATTGTACTTCTCCGACAAGTCAATCGCTTCCTTCTTGAAGTGGGAACCATTATCTGAAATAATCTCGTTTGGGACCCCATAGCGACAGATGATGTTGTTTTTGATGAACTTCGTAACATGTGAAGCCTTCAACACCGTATAGGATTGGGCTTCAACCCACTTCGTGAAATAATCTATCGCGACCAGGATGAACTCATGCCCATTTGACCCCTTCGGAGTAACAGCCCCGATCACATCGATTCCCCAAACTGAAAATGGCCATGGCGAAGTCATGTTGTACAGCTTCGACGGCGGAATATTCATGCGGTTTGCATGGATCTAACACTTGTGGCATCGCCGAACAAAGCTGATACAATCCTCCTCCATGGTGGAATAATAGTAACCTTGTCTAAGGATCTTCCGCGCTAGCATTACCCCGTTCATATGTGCTCCACATTCTCCTCCATGGATGGCCTTCATAGGCGCTTCGATTCTTCAACTTCTACACATAGCTTATACATTCCCAGATGACCTCTCTTATACAGCTTACCCCCGCAGATGATGAACTGAACAGCCATTCTTCTGATTGCCCTTTCATCCTTGGCACTTACCCCTGGCGGATATGCTTCCTTCTCCAAGAAATTCCAAATGTCGTAATACCAGGGGTTCTCGTCCTGAACCTCGTCTATGGCCGCAATTGATTCGTATGCCGGCGCAAACTTCTGGTCAATGATGACTGGACGCATCCGAACTCCAAACGGGATGTCTATCATGGAAGATAGAGTTGCTAATGAGTCTGCGAACCTGTTGTTCTCTCTTAATAGATGAGCGAAGTTTAGCTTCTCAAACCGAGGAATTAATAAGTCCAAGGTTTGGTGATACATTATCATCTTTGCCTTTTTGACTTTCCAGTCTCCTTTTGCTTGAGGCACAACAAGGTTTGAGTCCCCGATGACGTCCAACCGTTTTGCCCCTAGTTCCAGGGCTGCATCTAGACCGGCAATGCATGCCTCATATTCTGTTTCATTGTTCGAGACTTTGAACCAGAGTTTGAAGGCTAGAGGGATACGAGAATTGTCGGGTGCTATCAGCAACACCCCTATCCCATATACGTACTGGTTTGACGCTCTATCAAAGTACTCAACTGCTTCACTCCTTTTCACCGGATGATCGGCTAAGAATTCTGCTACTGCCCTTCCCTTGACTGACTTGCGCGTCATATATTTCAGATTGAATTCGGAAAGCAACAGTAACCAACGAGCTAGCCTACCCGTAAGTGCCGGTTTCTCGAAAAGATATTTGATGGGATCGAGTCGTGAAACCAACATTACAGAGTGAGCTAACAGGTAGTGCCGCAGCTTCCTGGTGGCCCATACCAAGGCTAAGCAAGCCTTCTCCAACGGTGTGTAGCGAGTCTCATACTCTAGCATCTTCTTGCTCAGATAGTAGATGGCTCTCTCCACCTTGTTCTCTGATTCTTGCGCGAGCATACAGCCCATTGTGGTCTCATTTACTGAAAGGTACAATATCAACGGTCTCCCCGGCTCTGGCGGTGACAACACGGGTGGGTTCTGTAAATATTCCTTGATCTGCTCAAAAGCAGCTTGGCATCAGCCGTCCCACTGGAATTTCTTTCCTTTCTTCAGGAGACCGAAAAGTGGTTCACAAGTCAAGATTAATTTTGAGATAAACCGTCTTATGAATTGCACTTTACCCAGAAAGCCTCGCACCTCCTTTTCAGTCCTTGGTGGTGGCATTTCTAAGATGGCCTTGATTTTGGAAGGGACGACTTCAATGCCCCTTTGTGTAATCAGAAACCCCAACATTTTTCCCGCTGTAACACCAAACGTACACTTCTGAGGATTCAGCCGCAACCGAAATTTTCTGATCCTTTGAAAAAACTTTTGCAAGGCGGTGTAGTGGCCCTCTCTTTCTTTGGACTTGACAATCATGTCTTCTACGTACACCTCAACCTCTTTGTGGATCATGTCGTGCAATATTGTGGTCGCGGCCCGTTGATATGTAGCTCCAGCATTCTTCAACCCAAACGGCATTACTCTGTAGCAATATGTCCCCCACGGGGTAGTGAAAGCAGTTTTCTCTCGATCTTCAGGTGCCATCACTATCTGATTGTAGCCTGAGAAGCCATCCATGAACGAAAGCAAAGCATGCCCCGTCGTGAAGTCTACTAACTCATCGATATGCGGTAGAGGAAAGTCGTCCTTCGGACTGGCTTTATTCAAATCCCTGAAATCTACGCATACCCTGATCCTGCCATCCTTCTTCAGCACCGGAACAATGTTGGCCAACCAAGTCGGGTATTCAGATACTAGCAGGAACCCTACGTCGATTTGTTTGGTGACCTCTTCCTTAATCTTGAGGGTCCAGTCTGGGCGAATTTTTTTGAGTTTTTGCTTGATGGGTCGGGCCTCGGGGTCAAGAGGGATCCGGTGCTGTACAATCTCAGGATCGATTCCAGGCATGTCTTCGTAGGACCATGTGAAAACATCTTTGAAATCTTTTAATAAAGCGACTAAGCGCTCGCGTTCCTCCGAAGACAACGTGGACCCGATCTGGACCAGCCGCGGGTCCTCTTTAGTACTCACATTCACAGTAGTGATTTCATCCATTAAAGGTTTAACAAATCTTTCCTGCTCTTATTCAATTAAGCGTTGCAACACCGGAGGAATTTATTCCTCGTCGTTTTCATCAAAATTTTGAAAGTCTGAGTTAATGCAATAAATCAAGGGCACAGAAAAGTACTCAGAAATCACAGCCACATCATTCTCATTAAGCACATCCAAATCGTCAGATTCTTCGATTACAACAGACTCAAAAGAGAAAGAAAAAGATGACCTGGACAGGACTGTGGTATCCAGGTTATCACCCCCAGGAATACCGAACTCAGACTCAGTCGAGTTGGAACCTGATTCCGACTCACAAGACTCGGTGGAATCAGATTCCGGCTCACTACCTGACTCGGTGCTGCTTGACAAAAATCCCTCTTCATACTGCCAGATGAGAGAGGGTGCGATAGATGCATCCAAAATGTTTGCTGGTAGGCCCACCGCCGTTCCATTCCCGATCATGCTTACCGAGAAGTTATCCCCCAAGCACTTCTGTTCGATCGGAGGATCTGAAAGTAGACACGCCAGTGCTACCTCTATTTCACTTTCGGCGTCCTCATACTCCACTTTCTTGCTCTGCTCGACCTCAGCTAATGGGTCTGTGTACTCTTCGGCAACGTCATCCCCGGGTAACTACAGATCAAAGAAGATCTCAAAGCCTGGTACGCGCTTCCTTTTTGCATTCAACCACGGCTCTAGGAAGCCACAAAACGGAAAGTCCTCCCCCTCCCGGACGAAGTGTCCGTTTAGGGTACCCTGAATGGGTTGGTACATTAAGTCAAAAGGCTTCCCCGTCTTCTTCGCTCTGGCTCTCCCAGCCATCTCTTTACCCTTCCTTATCCAATCCTCTTTGGTGGGCGGATAACCCAAGCCAAAGGTATGTGGGTTGTGTGGCACCTCGGCCAATGCTGCGACACCCTTCCGACCGCTCTTTCCCAATCCCATCCCAGGGATATGTTGAAGCTTGTTCATGAGGTATACCGATTGAGCACTAACATACACCCCCTCATTATCAGCCAAAATGTTCTGCACGACCCGGGCCTTAGCCAGAGTGAAACCGGATAAGAACACATCCTCAATATCGTGCTCAATTTCTAGGACTGGTGTAGACACCTCCAGTGGTGGATGGATCGATGAATTCCCAAAAACAATGGCTACTCCCTTTTCATGGGGGTATTTCACCATTTGATGCAAGGTAGAAGAAACTGCCTTCACTTGATGCAACCACGGCCGCCCCAAAAGCATATTGGAAGTTGTAGGGACTTCTAAGAGATGGAAGTCTATTTCGTGCTGTCCCGGCCCAACCTTGGTCTGGATTTTCACTGTTCCCATGACTTCTCGGCTTGTGTTGTCATATGCCCGAATCACCTGGGCTGTCGGCACAAAATCTGCGGTCTTTAAACCGATTGCATATGCAGTCCTTGCTGGGCACACATTGATGGCAGACCCTGTGTCGACAAGCACTACGGGTATCCATTTGTTTCTGCACTCCACAGAAATGTAGAGTGGCTTGTTATGGTTCGCACCCTCAGGTGGCAGTTCTTTGTCAGAAAAGGTCAACATCGGGGTAGCTCCTCCCGGAAAAACTAAGCCCACCAGCTGTTCGGGCGTGGTGTCTATTGAGAGCTTGGCCTTGTCCATGGCCGATAAGACAGTTTGTCGATGCACTTGCGATGCCATAAGCAGTCCCCAGATGGAGATGTCTGCCTGTATCTTTTTCAACTGCTTTAGTACGACCTCTTCTTCGAGTTGCTTTTCTTTCTGCTTCTTTGCCTCTTTATCTTTCCCAGATGCCTCTGGCTGGTCTAGGTGCGGGGGCTTGAAATACCGCCCGCTCCTGGTCATATGATCGACTTCGCCGACATACCAGGTATCATCTGGCTGGTTACTTCCCCAATCCTTGTCCGTGTGCGCAAGACATAGGTCATCGTCCTCCCACCACATTCCATCGGCAGCCGACAGACACCTGTCCGGCTCTGATATGACCGTTCTCGTACTCACAGTACCCTCCATTCATATGCTCGCAGCATTCTCTGTCTCTGTGCACACAGCAGTTTCAGTCCCCACGTGGGCCTTAGCTTTCCTGATTCTCTCAGAATCCTCAAACCTTTCTTGTTCCAACTGTGTCAGTACAACTGGCTGTTCATCAATTCCTGTATTCAAAATGCTACAATCCTGAGCGAAATTCTTGACACCGGCGCTCTCCAGCGATTCATTTTGACTTCCGGCCCTTCCGGCCACAACTGATATTCTCGCCCCTGCCAGGCCCTGTTCTGGTTAGAATTCTTCCACAACATCCGGTTGATCATCCAGCCACCCGGTAGCCTCTACCAATTCCTCAAAATCAAACCAGTTGACTGTCGTGTCCCCTGGATCTTGGTCATTGAAAAATTGGAGGTTGGCAAAGTCCTCTCCCACAGCCGCCAAATCATCTGCCCCTTGCTCAAATCTATCCCCCTGGATCACACACAGCTCTGCCCTCTCTGGCAATTCTACACTTGGCCTAGCCTAGCCTGCTGACAGAATGTAATCACTCGGATTGTAGGCTTCCTCAGCGAGACTCCCAGACTGCTCAAACCTTGACTCAACAATCCCATCCTCCTCTGCAATCTCCCCTATTCTGTCTTCGACAGTCACCACCATTGGTTCGGGTTGGGTTCTGGAGATGTCCAACATGCACAAGTCAGTGTAGTCGGGAAAGAACACCTCCGGCTTAGGTAGGTGGGAAGGAGTGATATAGATGCTAGGATAGTAAGACACGACTCCAGTCTGGATGAAGTTGATACGTTTGGGAGGTGGAGCTTGGTTATGCGGAAGGAGAGGGTTGGTTGTGACGTTGGGTTTTTCTGGAGGCAGGATCACCCCATTATCGATGAGATCTTGAATCTCATGACGTAATCGGTAGCATTGGTCGGTGTCATGACCGTGCTGTTGGTGAAATGCGCAATATTTGGCTAGGTTGTGGGTAGGGGAAAGTTTTTCCGGTAATGGCCGTGGCTCTAGGGGTTTCAGGTGCCCCTTTCTGATTAAAACCCCTAAGGCCTTGGACAAGGACATGTATAGTGGGGCAAAGGCTCTTTGGCTTTTGGGTTGGTATTTGGCTGTTTGTGTATTGCTTCCGGACAAGTCGGAGAAAGGTGTGGCTGCCATGGGTCTTGGAGGGGGGATGGTGGTGACCATGCTGACTTCCGAAGCCCTTGTATTCGCAGCACTGCTTGTTTCTGCGTTGTTGTTGCGGTTGAAAGTCCTTCGGGGCTGCTCCTTATCTTGGTCAATCAGACCCTGTTTCATTGCATCTTTGATCTGTACTCCTATCTCATGCAGATCAGAAAAGGTAGGGAAGGGGAGCACGATCATTTTTTGCATCAGTTTCGGCTGGAGATTGCTCACAATCATCCGGATTTGATCTTTGTCGGTAGGCCTCAGGGTTATCATTGAAGCCTTCGCCCTCCACCGAGTTACGAAATCCGAGAAGCTCTCCTTAGGCTCCTGCCTTGTTGTTTAGAGATCTCGGGTTGTATTCTCGATTTGGGTATTGTAAGAGTATTGCGCAATAATGGCCTCGGCCATTTCATCCCAACTCCGCTTGACATCATCCTCTAATTTCGCATACCAGATAACGGCTACACCCGAAAGGGTCCGTCCGAATAATGAAAGCTTTTGCGGTCTGGTGAGGCCCATCGGCCGTAGTATATCTGAGAATAACCGGAGATGCACCATGGGATCCCCAGATCCGTCGAAGCGATCGACTTGCGGCATTTTAAACCTATCTGGCAGCGTTATAGCCACGTCGGTATATCCATCCTCGATATCCGGGATAGCCTTTACCCCTTGGGATTTCTTGAACAACTTCTCGAGCTTGCTCAATTTCAGTGATATAGGGTCTACTTCGAACTCGAAGGGCGAGTCCGAATGATTGATAGGCGTATGTGTCTTAGACAATTGAGGTAGAAGCAGGGGCGGAGCTGGCCCCGTTAGAATGTCTGTGTCCTCCTGGATGGTCTGGACATTTGGCAAGATGTTCTGGGCATTCGGCAGGATATTCTGGACAGTTGGTGTCTGCTCAGGTAGCGGGACTCCTGGTGGGGGAGGAGCTTGATGTGAGGCTGATGCTCCATTCTGCTGTTGCAGTCTAGTGATGAGCTCGACTTGCTGGGCCATGATTGTGGCTTGCTGTTTAGAGAACTCCGCTTGGCGGATAGCGTCCTCCTGCATTTGCTTCATACTCTCTTGGAGCTGGCGCATCATTTCTTCCATTCCGGCCATGTTCTGCTGATCCTGCTGACTGACTGGTATGTTTATCTCTATGGCAGAAACTGAGACCTCGGTCCGACTATTCACTGCTAGGGTAGACCACTGCTCTGGTAATCTCTGCTCAGACACACTGCGTTTTCTCAGCCTCCGTCTGATAACCGGGGGTAGAGAATGAAACACCGGCTGTCCGTCAACCCGATCCTCAGATCGATTGAGTCGGTGACCTCTTGTCCAGGGTGCTTAGGGAATATCTGCTTGGTCTGAAGCAATTGTGCTAAACTACCCCCTAGCAAAAAGATATATAAAGCAATAAGGAAATAAATAACCAGACAAACGGACAGCATAACGGCTTAAAATAAACACACAACACACAGTTGGGCATCACAGCACACGGTTGATGAGCTGAAAATACTGTTCTCAAACACTGATTATTATCGCCGAATCACTGTCCCCGAAAACTGAATTTGATACTCGCAGATAACTGATTCTCAAACACTGAACTGATGCCCGCAGGCCTGATGCCCAAACTCGCAAACTGATACATGCATTCCTGTAGAGACGCACTCTAAAAGCACATAACAGATAAGTGAGAGCCAAAACACCCCTATGTTGGTGTAGGGTTTCCCTGTCCTATTTTGTCAGGAGCTAGGGTTTCACTATGCACGCAGCGGTTTTAAACAACCTACAATCAGGTAAGCAACCTGTCCTAGCTTTGGAATGGTCACTATGGATTCCAAATATGCACTAGGTCGAATGGTCAAAAAGGGTGCCCCGGTAAAACCGGGGTTTGTGTTCCCATACTGGCAGACCGCTGGCAAACCGCTCAGGAATAGCAGATGGCAAACACGGTGTCCTAGGCGCACCAATGTAAATGCAATGCAAAGAAACACATAAGTTTAGTCAAAACCAGATATCATGAGTTCTCGTCAAGTTCTCTAAATCCCAAGCGGAGTTGCCAGAAACTGTAGACGTCCCCGAATGCCCGGGAGGGAATCCTGTTTTGTTCATTTGGGCTTACTACAGTTCGGACTCAATGTCACAGTTCTTAATCTGATCCCGCAAAGTGCAATACGAGATTGATAAATCACCAAATAGTCCAAATCCGGCAAATCGTTTTTGAAAACAAATTTTTTTGAAAGAAGTGCCAAACATGGACCGCTTTGCCAGATACAGAGTCACCACCTAAATATTTTATTCTTGGGGAATTTAGGAAACCCTGACTCGTGCCTAAGGCCACGTGTCCGTCATCACTAAAGTTGCCTCGGCTCGGGAATTTGGGTACGATTGGGGAATGTCACTTTGTGAGCACCCCAGCTCACCCGATCAAAGATCGGCCTCTATTAACCATGATATCGAGTTTTGAAAACATTATGTGCTCTTAATCCAGTTATTAGCCTAGATTTACTATGTGATGCGCACAGCATACAAGTATAGACTGGATCGCTTGAATTAGAACAAAACATCTCATGTTTGTTTTTTTGAAAATGGTTTGATGGTGCTACTCGTAAGTAGGCTAAGATGTGGATTTGCCACCCTCGGGTGGGCTTAGAAAAAATGATTTTGCCACTCTCAAGTGGGCTTAAAACTTGCATTTAATGAATTGTTCCAATCCAAATAACCCAACCTTCACCCACAGGCATTCAGGCAGTTATATCACATAAGCAATTAGCCTCATGGTAAGCATGCTATCATGGCAGTCACTCACACACATGCAAGGATGCTAAAGCATAAACACTTACCGAGTACTCCAAGCCAAAACAGAAGCTATGTTAGAAATCCATGCATGATCCTAACTATATAGAAATGTCTAATGCAACACATGCGAAAATGCAACTACAGTAGGCTCGGCTATTCTAAAATGGCATATGATGGTGCTACAGCTAACATGTATTCAACTTGGAATTGAAATACAAATGCAGTTAGTATGATGCGCCGAGCCCGGTGCATGCAAGACAGATGAATGAATGCAAACATGCTGTCATACTGTATGCTAATTGAAACATGCCCTAATCTAGCAATCATAAGCTGGTAAATAAAAGGGAGAAAGACGTGGGGTTGGAAGACATACATCACACACACGCACACTTATTACAATTGTCCCCTCGTTCAGAGGGTCCGAATAAATAATACAGTTCGAATAAATAATTACAGTCCGAATGAATAATTAAATATTACAAAACCCTAATTAATTAACAAATTAACTAGGAAAGCAAATAAACTAGTATGCAAATGCATGGACCGCCTCGGCTCTGTTCCGAATAATGAAAGATGCATGCTCGAGTTGCCTTGCGCAGAAATCCATTGCGATGCCCGATTCGCCTCTGTTTGCAATTAATCTCGGAATGCTGTGCGAAGCTCTAGAAGGCTGCTGATTTCTGATTTGCTACAACAGAGAGCAAGAAAGGGGCATGGCAAAGTATTTTCACATATGTATGCACACCTCAATCCTCGTGCCACCAATCACACATCTCGATGCATGATGGCCGAGGAGTCGAATTGCACGACTCAATGTAAAATGAATGTACATGGAAACACAACAAGGCCTAAACTCCATCATGGGTAATCCGGAGTGTCGGCGATCAGGAACTGAGACACGTTCCGAAGCGTCCCTCATTTCCCGTGCTCGGGTTAACTCCTATCCCAAACACAATGCAAATGTGATGGCATACACAATGCGACTAACATACAACCTAGCATACGCAATGCTATGAAATGGCATACACAATGCTCTAACATGCAACCTAGCATACGCAATGCTATGAAATGGCATACACCATGCACGATGGACTTACACCAACATGAGTGGACCTCAGCCACGCTCATATCAGTGGCCATTAGGATGGAAATGAGACAACCGAAACACATGCAAACTTGCACGGATACAAAGGACCGACCCTAAGGCATAACATACCACTCTACCAAAGCATGGCAAGGGATGCAATATGGCATAGAATAGCATAAATTACAGCTCTGAAACAGCATGCAATATGGTCCCGAAACATGCAAATATGTCACACAATGCAAGCTAGGGGGCCCGGGTACCGAAACTAGTGAAGTGCGTTACACTAGAGGTACCCAAAGCAATGCACCAAAGGCAAAACCAACCCCAAACAGACCCTAGGCTGGTCTAAAACTGTGGGGAAATGGCCTAAAATGGTGGCTCAACATGCAAGAAAATGGAGCTCATTCAATGGTTCGAAAACAAGGCATTCAAGCCTGACTTTCAAGTACACTTAAAGAGATGAAAACATGGCAATATGACATTCATATAGGCTCTGAAATGTGATGTAAAATGGCCTCAAAACATGAACACACCTCAGCACATGCATGCAATGGACCTCAAATCTCAAAGTTAAGCATGGGTATTGAACTTCAAGCATGCAAAACAAATATTATTCAATCATGAGACCCAAAAACAGAGCTAGGGCAGTCCAAAATAAGCACAATATCAATTTATGACATGGCCAAAAAGTGCTAAAATTAAGGGCCCACAAAGCATGCAAAGAAAGCTAGTGAACCATGAGTTGTTCTACAACTATATGAAGCATATGAAAGCTCATTAAACCAGCCAAAAATAGATGTATTCCATGCCAAAATATGCCCAAATAACCACTGAAAATCAGTCAATGCATGCAAAAAAGATGAGCTCCTTTGGAAGGCCATGCAAGGGGTTACTCTACACCTATATGATGGACGCATAAAAGGTCAAAACCACCTCTGGAAATGAGTTATGACAACCTTAGAACTCACCAAATAGGCCTTGGAATCGGTCTAGGAAGCATGCAATGAAAGGTCCCTTTGAAAAGCCTTGAATAGGATTGCTCTACACATGCATCATAGACATAAAATATGACAAAATGGGCTTCGGAAAGAGCTAATGCAGACCATAAAACTCAAAAAATAAGTCTTGGAATGTGACTTCACAACATGCAAAATGGAGCTCCTTTGGAAGGCCAACAAAGCTAGTGAAGAGAATAAGGGGTGAGGGGGTCACCCCTCTATGATTTTGAAGCTCAAAGACACATATTGGCCACTGAAAATCCACTGGATTTCAGTGGCCAAAATGCCAAACCAAGGCCAATGCAAGTGCTCTAATGCATAGCCCTAAACATGAGGAAATGGAGCATGCAAGGGGGAAGATGACCCCAAACAGAAAAAAGTCCTTAAACAAACATGTTTAGAAGATCAAAACAAGACTTTTTCCAGTTTATGTCAAAGTCCAAAAATTCTTGAAAATAAGGCTAAACTATGGAGCAAAATAGTGCCAAAATGGGGGAAATAGAGGCTTACCCTTGTAGCATAGCAATGCAGCAACTTCTGGACCAAGAAAGGGATCCTTCAACCTTTGAAAATCAGTCCCAAGGTGCTTGAATGGATGATGGAGGTGGTAGGCTTGGAGGTGTAGTGTAAATGGCCAAGAATATTAGGGTTTTGGAGGCTTGAAGTAGAGAGATGGAGGTGTAAATGCTCCAGCCAAATTTTTTTCTAACCCTTGAAAATGGAGAGGAGGGTTCGTTTTTATAGAGAAAGAGAGCCAAGGCTTCTTGGAGAAGCCTCAAGAAAGGGTCAAAGCTTCTCAAAGAAGCTTAAGCAAAAGGGTCAAGCTTCTTGGAGAAGCTAGAGCAAAAGGTTCAAGCTTTCTCAAGAAGCTAAAACAAAAGGTTCAAGCTTCCTCAAGAAGCTAAAATAAAGGTTCAAAAGGTTCAAGCTTCCTCAAGAAGCTAAAACTGAGGGTTCAGCCAAAAAAAAAAAAATCGGCCAACAAAGATGGCCGACCGACCATCAAAGGTGCCGACCGACCGTCCATCAAAGGTGCCGACCGACCGTTCCTCAATGGTGCCGACCGACCGACCGACCGTCCATGGCCGGTGGCAAGAAACCAGGGCCGGTGGCCTTAAGCCATGGCCGGTGGGTTTAGGGAATGGCAGACAAGCCACTCTCTACCCTCCAAAGCAAAAACCAACAAGTGTTTGGTCCAACCAAGCACAAAATAAACAAGTTAAGAGATCCAGAGGCAGGGCGCTCGGCCGAGGCCTCCGGGAACTCAAAACGAATGAACATGGATGATCATCGAGTGTTCAAACGATGACGTCCAAGTCTTGAGGACGGTCAAAAATGGGTTGTCTACACATAGCATAAGGTATGCTAATCGAAACGTGCCCTAATCTGACCATCGAAAGCAGTTAAATAAAAGGGTGAAAGACGTGGGGTTGGAAGACATGCACACACACATGCACCCTATAATATTGCGCCCTCGCAAAGGAGGATTTGAATGAATAAGCTAAGCTAAACTAATCAAACTAATCTAATTAAAATTACTAGATTAATTATTAAAAATTAATTAAATTACAAAAAAAATGTACATTAATTAAACATGTAAAATGCTAACTCCACTGCCTCAGCTCTGTTTGAAGAAGTTAGACATGCATGCATTCGATTTTCGCCATGAAAAGCTCTTCGGTTTGCTCTTTAGAGGCTCTGTTTGCAGGGTGTCTTCAAGAACTTGGTGCACAAACTTACCAAAACAATGCTGGGGAGTACACCAGTGGCCTGCCGGCCATGAATGGTGGCTGCCAGTCACCTGCCGGGCAAGAGTGGGCCTCTGCTGGCCAAGGGTGATGCCTTGCCGGCCACCAGTGAGGCACTGCCAGCCACTGGCTTGTAGAAACAACAAACTGCAATAGAGTATAAAACAGAGGAAAATGGAGGGTCTCCCAAGGGTATGTATGTACTATGCTACTCCTTATCATCTCAAAACATCAAGGGAGAGGCACTATTGGATCCAAAACCATCAATCAAGCATTCACAATGCATGATGGCCAAAGATCCAACTTGTACTCATTTAATAAATGCAAGACAAACAAGACTCTAGGACCATTGCCTTGTCATGGAAGATCAAAGGTAATGGAGACAAAGGAGATTGGCTCATTTTCATCACTTTGAGTATGAAATGGGCCAATCTACCTTGTGTTCAATATAACGTCTGATTGAACACAATGCAATGCAAATACAACATGCTTATCTTGGCATGTTTTACTTGATTCAATTCTTGTTTACACATTTTACCTTTACCAAGCCATTGTTTAGTTGGTTTGTCCAATGTGGAAGTCCTCTAATGAGAGAGAGAGGTCAATCAAAAGATGACTTAAGACATGAGAGAAACCATGCCTTTGACTAGGAGGAACCCCCTGTAGACACCCCATTTTTGACCGTCCTCAAGACTTGGACATCACCATTTGAACACTCGGTGATCATTCTTGTTTGTGTTCGTCTTGAGTTCCCAAAGGTCTCGGCTACGTGCCTTGTCTCAGGATCTCTCGACTCGACTGTTTTGTGTTTGGTCTTGCACCAAACACTTGTGTTTTTGCTTTGGAGGGCAGGGAATGCCTTGTTGGCCATCTCCACACTCCACCGGCTATGGCTTGAGGCCACCGACTGTGTCTTGTTGCCATCAGCCAAATGTTTGGCCGACCGACACTCTAGATGGTCGACCGGCCATCTATTTTGGTCAAATTGCATTTTTGACTGGCCGACCACTGTTCATCTGCTTTTGCAGATATTTTTATGCCAACTGTGCTAGCTGGCATACACTTTGTTCCCCTCCATACACGTGTATAGAGGGATCTCCCTTTTGACTAGCTTACTTGAGAAGCTTTGCAAGAGGGAAGCTCTATAAGAGGAGGCCTCTTCTCCCTCCATTAGGGTTACAAAAAAAATCTAGAGGAGTTCTGATATTAGGGTTAGGTCATAGTGTCTCTATCTTATCTCTATATTTCTTTCTCTCTTTTGCCTTGTGTGTGTTTTGTCTTACTTTTGTGCACAAACACCTAGTTCTACACCTTCTCTTGGTTGCTGAGGGGCTAGAGGGTTGTTCTTGACTGGTTTTGAGCTTTGAGGACCAGCTGAAGCATCATTCTTGAAGAAGGTCAACAAGGGTAAGAACTTACCCCTTTTTACCCCATATTTGCATAGTCTTTTTCCCTATCTTACGACTATTTTTAAACTTTGTGTATAACATATAAAATCCTTGTTTTTGTCTGCTCTAAATAGTTGTTTAAGGGTGTTTTAAGCTTTGGGATTGTTTGACCCCTCTTAAGCCTTGTTAGGCTCTATTTTTGTGCCATTTTGGTGAGCTCCGGGACCACCTTGTTTGGCCCTTCTCACCACTGAAATCTTGAGGGATTTCAGTGGTGAGGATGGTGGTTTAGGGTCCTAAGAAGGAGATGGTCACCCCCTCTCCTTGTTGTCCTTAAAAAGGGCCATTTTTGCCTCATGTGTGAGCACCTAGTTTAGGTCCATGTTGGCCATGCCTTAACTGTTATTTGGTAATATTTTTCCATATATTACCTCTGTTTCATGTTGGTTTAAACACACCTTGCATGCCTTGCATACATGTCATGTAATGCCATCATTTTGCCTTAACATGTACTTAGCATGTAGATTACCATGCTCGCTTGTTTTGGCCAAGCTTTGTGAAGCTTTTAGGCTTGTTTTGCCATGCTTAAGGTCTGATGCAGGTTGTCTTAGCCATGCTTGCCATGCTTCGTATAGCCCCTTTGCATTTTAGCTTGTTGGCTTAAAGTGTATGAACCATGAGCATGCATTACTTGCATCATTTTTAGTGGTTTAGTACCACTTATCATGTCATTTCAGTCCACTTAACATGCTCGCATGCTTGCATTTAATGCTCCTTTGATGCTTTAAGAGGTTGTGTTGTACACTCCATGTTTAAGCACTTGTGCATGCCTCCATGGGTAGATCATTTAGATGCCATCTAAGTGGTTTTTGGGGCTTGCCTTAACATGATTTGGGACTGATTTGATTCATTTTGATCATTTGCTTTATATGTCACATGATCATGATTTAAGCCCTTTGGCTTGTCTTGGATTTTGGGTTTTATTTGCATGCCATGTCTGTCTTGTTTATTTGGTTTGGCACCGTTCTTAACATGATTTTCAAAGCTTAATGTGCATGCTATATGTCCATGTTTCCATCCTCTTAAGTGTGCTTGAGAGTTGCCCTTCAATGCCTAAGCGTTGGTCCTTGTGTGCATGCATGCTTGCATGTTATTTGGTCATCATTCTCTTAGCATTTGGCCACTATTTTGGGCCTAGTATAAGGCTATCCAAATCAGTTTAAGACCACCCCTTGCATGTTAATGCATGCTCACCTTGTGTGTTGTTGCATACTTGTGTATGGTTGCATGATTGAATGAAGTCACATGCTTACTTGCATGCTTGAACATCTACATTGTATCTTGTATGCTTGTTGATTAGCATTGATGCCTCATACCTTGCATTTCATTTGATATCAAAGTGCATACTTGGTTTCTTGGGCCATCACGCATTGAAATGCGCGATTGGTGGTCCGAGAATCGAGAACCATGTCCCTTTGAGTCATAAACATGATAGGGGATGTGTTGGTGCACACATTTGCTTGAAATGCATTGCCATGCCCTGTTTTGTCCTCTGTTGCTGTCGAAACAGGATTCTGCAGGAAGCTTTGGCCGGCCGGCCATCTATACTACCGACCGACCAAATATGGATGGCCGAGAGCCCAACAAATGGCCGATGACCATCTTGCTATGGCCGGTGATGATTTATCTTAGCCGGTGGTGATCCACAATGTCCAGAGAGTGTTCCTTGAGAATTGTGCCATTTTCAAAGGACAAAAACAGTGGAAACAGAGGCAACTTGTGCATGGTGGTGGGTTTCTGAGCGGAACCGAGCGCGCATGCATTGGGTCCTCTTCCCGAGGCTGCTTTTACTGTCTTATTAGATTAGTTAATTTGCTTAACTAGTTTAATTTGTCTATAATAATCAATTAGCTTGTAGGTTAATTAATTGTATTATTCTTTTGGTCCCTCCGAGCGAGGGCGAACTTATAATAAGTGTGGGTGCGTGTGTGCATGTTTTCCAATCCCCACTTCTTTCTCCCTTTTACTTACCTGCTTTGATGGTTAGTATTAGGACATATTTGATTTAACATACCTTATGCTATGCATGCGTGTGTCATTCATCAGTATTGCATACACCAGGCTCGGCGCATCATGCTAACTGCATAAGTAGTTCAAATCTAACTTGAATACGTGCATTAAATAGTTGCATTTCACATGCCATCCTAGGATTAGCCGAGCCTATCCTAATTGCATTCTGTATGCATCGCATTAGGCACTTAACATGAACTAGGATCATGCATATGATTACTAACTAGTTCATTGTTTTGGCACAGAGTACTAGGTGAGCATTTATGCTTTATCACCTAGCATGAGTGTGAATGTTAACATGATAGCATGCTTACCATGAGGCTACTTGCTTATATGATATAATTGCTTGAGTGCCTGTGGATGGAGGTTGAATTACCTAAATTGGAATAATGCACTAAAACTGTGAGTTTTGAGCCCACTAGATAGTGGCAAAACCATCTTTTCTAAAGCCCACTTGAGGGTGGCAAAATCTAGATTTTAGCCTACTTGCGAGTAGCAAACCATTTTCAAAACAAATATGAAATGTTTTGTTCCAATTTAGGCGATTTGGTCTATACTTGTTTGCTGTGCGCATAACGTAGTAACTCTAGGCTAATAATCGGAATAGAAACACATAATGCTTTCAAAACAAAATATCACGGTTAGTAGAGGCTGATCTTTGATCGGGCGAGAGGGGGTGCTCATAGCTGACCTTCCCCAATCGTACCCAAGTTCCCGAGCCGAGGCAACTTTGGTGATGACGGACACGTGGCCTTTGGCACCGAGTCAGGGTTTCCTAAATTTCCCAAAATAAAATATTTAGGTGGCGACTTTGTATCTGGCAAAGCAGTCCATGTTTGGCACTTCTTTTCTAAAAATCTATTTTTCTCAAAACGATTTGCCGGATTTGGACTCTTTGGTTCAGATTAAGAACCGTGACAATTCGAGAGTCTGAACTGTAGTGAGCCCAATATGAACAGAATGGGGACTCATCCTCCCAGGGCATTCGGGGACGTCTACACCCTCAAAAGAGAGTTAAAGCCATTTAAGCACAAGCCTCAATCCCAAGCTTAAACACAACTTTAAGACTAACCAAGCCTCAAAACAAATCAAAAGTGAAGAAATGAGGGACATGGCAGATATTTTAGTGCTGAAATGGCGTGATAAATAATGCTAGAACATGCAAGCAACACGTGCACAACATGTTAGGGGCCAAAGCATTGAAACTAGTGAAGGACACAATACTAGAGGCATGCAACACAAAGCTCAAAAGGGACCAATAGTCCAAAGCAGTCCTAAAACACCCTAAATAGAGTTCTAAAACATGCTTGAAATAAGCTAAGAATAACTATATTAAGAGGTCAAAACAATAGGACATGCTAGGCAATTTAGCACAATTGCACTACAAGCATACAAAGCAAAACTCATGTGATCAAACTAGCTTAAAACAGAGCTTAATCATGCCAAAACAAAGGCCTAAATGTGCTGAGATAGAAGCATAGATGGCAAGAAAAACATGCACACATGTTAGCTCACAAACAAGGCACAAAGCACATCTCTCAAAAGCAATGAAAGAGTGGAATATGTGAGAGTGTAACAATGATGTATGTTCTGAAATCACATGTAAAATGATGCTATGGCATGCAAATACCTCAAGCAAAGCATGCTAGGGGCCTTAAAACACAAAGCTAGTAAAGGCTATTTACACTATAGCTATACAAAACAAAGCACATATGATTAAGACCATCCAAAACAGAGCTAAAGCATGCTAAATTAGTAGCAAAAAACATGCTGCAGTCAAGCTAACGCATGCTAGAATGATGGGCTAACTCATTAGGCATGCTAGGCTAGTAAGCAAGATTACACTACAAGTGCAAGAATCAAGCAACAAGTGGCCAAACCAGCCAAAAAGAGAGCTAAAACATGTTAAATTAGAGCCTAAAACATGCTTGAACTAAGCTACAAAAAGGTAGAAAGACATGCTCACAACTTAGGCCATCTACACTTGTAAAGAGGATATGAGGAGGGGGGACCACCCCCTCCTATTTTGGTCCTCAAAACCAACTTTCTACCACTGAAATTCCTCTGAATTTCAGTGGTTAATAGGCCAAGAAAAGATTGTTTGAAAGGCCATAAAAGATAGCACAAAGCTTAGCAAATAGGCTACAAAAGAGGGTGGACTACCCCTAACTCCAATAGGGCCTCAAATTACCATTTTTAACACTTAAAAATAGAGGTTTTTGTAGTTGATAACTAGGCCAAAAATAGCATGTAAAGGTGGCCAAACACTTAACCAAAACAAAGCTTAAAAGGGACAAATCCTTACCTTTGAAGCACAGGAGCAAAACAGGTATATCTCTGAGCTAAAACCAAGCTTTAGACCTCAAATAGAACCTCCAAGAACCTTAGCTCCAAGGTGAAGGTATTTGGCTAAGGGTCTCAATACAAATATGTAGAGATTTCCCACTTCTAAGCACAAAATTAGAAGAGAGAGAGGATTCTAGAGAGAGAGGCAAAACTTTTGCTCACAAAATTCTATAGAGAGAGAGAGATTTTAGAGAGAGAGGCTTCCAAACTTTCTAACCTTGCAAAATGATAGATATGGCCTTCATATATAGCAAAAACAAGAGCTTGGTCGAAAATATCTGATCTAGAGATAGCTGAAGCAGTGTGGAGACAGCTGGAGGTAAAAATCTGCAAAAACAAAATGAGTTTTTCCATTGTTGGCTGGCAGGGGATCATTGATGGCCAGCACTACATCATTTCTGGCCGGCAAGGACCATCAATGGCCGGCACTACATCGTTCATGGCCGGCCCTCTTCACCAGTGGCCGGTAGAGAAAATCTGCTCTCCAGGTCCAACTTCAAACGAGCATAACTCCTTCATCTGGACTCCTTTTAAGGTCATTCTTGTGTCTAAATTGAAGCCCCAAAAGTAATTTTTCCAATGGCATTATCCTCACATCAAAATTCCAAGTGTGCAAAACATTATGATCATTTTAGTGAAGCTGCTCAGTTTCGATCCTACCCAGATTCATGCCTAACTTCTCCTCAGCTAGTTTCTTCTCTCCTCTCCTATTTTCTTCAACTCCAAACCCTTAAACAAGGTTTTTTTTAGAGATTTCACCTCTCTTTCATTCATTTCCACTTTGTCCTTGCTCGGTTTACCGAAAAGCGCAACATTTAGCGAAATGCGAGCCTCGGAACATCGTAGAAACTTTTTCAAAAATGTTTTGAATGAGAGGGTTCTAAGGTCTAAAATATTTATGGTCAAAATCATTTTGGTCCAAAAGGGGTATGAAGTTGGGATTTGAAGCTCCTTTTGTCGAAGAAATCGAATCTTTGCACTGCACATCTTTCATCAGCAAGTAAACAATCAGTAGCGTCCAAGTCTTAAGGGCGGTCAAAAATGGGGTGTCTACAATATCTTTTAATTAAATTGGATGAGATTACGTAATAAATTTAAAAATTTAGCTTGCCACTAGCAGTCGGCTTGATCAAGTCTACAATGGAAATTTGATCACAAAAAGTTAAAAATTTCCAAATAAATGTATGGACCACATCTTTCTGCATAATTGGTTATTCCTTATCTTGCGATCAAGTTTCTCAAGTCTCTTTATCATTTACCCATCTCTTAACATAAAGTCATATGCCCTATCTTTCCATCAAACGTAATATTTCTAAAAACGACTATATCCCAATACCGGTGAATAACTTCTCACATCACAAAACACAATGTGAGTTATAATAGGAGTTAGGCGTACATTAGTGGTAGAAAATGCTGCGTCTATTTATTTTTAAAAAAATTTAAGGATACTTAATCATTTTATATGAAATGAGTCTTATAAAATGTCTTAATTTTATCATTGTATTTAATTTTGTAATCAAATCTGTATATTATATAAGGAAAAAGGGGTTTTTTAGTGAGGAGTATTGTAAGAGTTTCAATATCTCATACTAATTTTCTTAATTTTCTTAATTTTAAACAATTAAAAAAATCTCCATTAGCTAGCTAATTAGTCCATGATTTATTTGATAATCCCACACCAGGAGAAAAAGAAAAAAAGTGAATTGTTTTACTCATATAAAGTCAATCCTATATTCTCATTTAATATTATAGTATTGAACATGTTTCAATTTAATATAGTTTAAATTTTAAAATAAAATTTAAGATTTTTAATTAATTAACTTTTGTGTAAGTTGGTTGATCTTTTGACCTAGCCAATTACATTTTTTATTTGACTGACTCGTTGATTTAACCGCGATTTTAGTAGTTTTATCAAAGTATATTGATTAAATTTGTCTGATTCGAAATAAACTAAATATTGATCTGATTAAAGATTGAACAACTGAAATTGCTTGATTAGAAATAAACTTCTTGTCCAAATAATTGTAAACTTTTATTTTGTAATACCACATCAAAAAAAGAAAGAAAAAGTGAGTTGTTTTACTTATATAAAGTGAATATTAATATTATAGTATTGTGCATGATTTAATTCAAGCCAGTTTAAATTTTAAAAATTAAATATCATTTAAAGTTTTAATTAATTAATTTTTGTATAAGTTGGTTGGTCATTTGACATAACCGATTAGGTTGAACCATTTTCAGTGAAGAGCATTATGAGAGCTTTAATATCTCATACTAATTTTCTTGATTTTATTAATTTTAAACAATTAAGAAAATCTCCATTAAGCTAGCTCATTAATCTATGATTTATTTGATAATCTCACATCGGAAGAAGAAGGAAAAAGTGAATTGTTTTACTCTTATAAAGTGAATCTTATACTCTCATTTAATATTGTAATATTGTGCATGTTTCAATTTAATATAATTTAAATGTTAAAATAAAATTTAAAAGTTTTTATTAATTATTTTTTGTGCAAGTTAGTCGGTCTTTTAACTTAACCAATTAGGCTAAATCATTTTTTATTTGACTAATTTGTTGGTTTAACCACGATTTTAGTAGTTTTATTAAAATATATAGATTAGATTTGTTTGATTCGAAATAAACTGAAAAATGAACTGATTAAAGATTGAACGATTGAGATTGCTTGATTAAAAATAAATTTCATGTCCAAATAATTGTAAACTTTTATTTTATAATTCCATATCGAAAAAAGAAGGAAAAAATGGGTTGTTTTACTTATATAAAGTGAACCTTAATATTGTATCATTGTACATGCTTCAATTCAAGCCATTTTAAATTTTACATTTAAAATATCATTTAAAAGTTTTAATTAATTAATTAATTTTGGTATAAGTTCATTGGTCATTTGACCTAACCGATTAGGCTAAAATGTTTTTAGTTTGGTTGATTAGTTGGTTTAAGAGCGATTTCTCATACTGATTTTCTTAATTTTAAACAATTAAAAAAATTTCCATTGGCTAACTTTCACTTAATCATATAAAAATAAAATTCTAATTAGTTTATAATTTATTTTATAGTCCCATATCTCGAGAAAAAAAAAGTGAGTTGTTTCACTTATATAAAGTAAATTTTATACTCCCATTAAATATTGTAGTGTTGTACATAGTTCAGTTCAAGACAGTTCAAATTTTAAAATAAAAACTCTAATTAGTCTATGATATGATTTATTTTATAATCCTACATTGGGAAAAGAAAGAAAAAGTGAGTTGTTTCACTTATATAAAGTGAATCTTGTACTCCCATTTAATATTTTTAATATTGTAGTTGTGATATCCCTGTTCCGTAATATGTTAATTGGTCCTTAAAATGAGTATGATTATGTGTTTAATATGATTTTGTGTGCAAGTATGTGAAAATATGTGGTTTTGAATTTCTATCTGTTTACCATAGGAATATCTGTTTGATTATCTGCTTTCGAAATTAAATTGAAGGCTTTATCGGCCACTGAAACCAAAATTGATTGCGCCATTGTGATTGGCATAATTTTTAGAGCCTACGGTGAAATTTAATTAAAAATTGATTCGGATTAGATTAAACTGATTTAATTAAGGAATTTGTGCCCAATTACTTTAATATTATTATAAGGGAAATAGTGGAAATTGTTGTATAAGGGCACTACACCCTCATTTCTCCTCATTTGTTGCATTTTGGCTAATCATAAACTCAAAGAAAGAAGAGAGGGCTGGCTTAGAGAGAGAGAGAGAGAGAGAGAGAGAGAGTGTAGGAGATTGAGGTTTTGGTCTTGAGGCTTGGAGATTTTGGAAGATTACTCAAGAATTTGCTATAGATTGGAAGAATTGAGCTTCTAGGTAAGTGAATCCATGAGTTTAATGTGTAATTTTGTGTATTCAAAGTGGATCAATGATCAAGAGCAAGGATTGAAGTGTAATTGAATTGGTTTTGTTGAATTGAGAGCCAATATGTGCATGCATGTAAGAAATTGTTTTGAATTTGCATGTTTGAGCTTGAAATACATGATTCATGTAGAGTTTTGGTTAAAGCTCATGTTATGATCACCATTTGTATCATCTAAGTTGGGAATGAGAGTAATACATCACATGCATGTACAATTTATGAGGATAGGAGCTTTGAATACATGAATGTGTTAAGATGAAAATGAGTTTGGTGTAATTTGAGCCATGCATGTGTTTGAGTCATGAAATTGAGCTCTATGTTGATGTGTTTTAGTGTTGGTACCATGTTAATACAAGTATATGTGAAATTGGAGCCATAATATGCAAGGAATGTGGTTGGAATGTCGAATTTGAGCTCAAGAACATGTTCTGGATTTTCAAGAATTTTGATGTCCGCTCGAGTGGGGAAACCGCCGCTCAAGCGTGAATTTCGTGCTCCCAGTATTTTCTGCAGACCATGATGTCCGCTCGAGTGGGGAAGCCACGCTCAAGCGGGGAGCTATGTAGGGTGGACTTCCTCTCGAGCGTCCAAGTTCCACGCTCGAGCATAAAAATGACATAACTAGTACTTTTGCAGACCTCATGGGTCCGCTCGAGCGGGGACCTTGTTTCTGAAAATTTTGTGTGATCGTTCTGTGTTTCGTTTTCTGTTCTCTTTCACTTGCAAATACTTTTAGGCATGCATTAAGCATTGTAATTGAGTTAAAGAGATAAGAATGAAGCCTAAAGAGGAATATGTGAATTAAAGAAGGGATTGAATCGTTTGTGACCCATATGTGTAATATGATGTGTAGGGTCAAGCTCCAGGGCAAATCCACGAGCCGATCACTGTGAGTAATATCTGATATCTAAAATATGTTGTTGTCCAAATTGCTTACTTCTATGTAAGTTTTATAAGTTCATTGATTCGTTTGGTGGACAATGGTTGTTATACTAAATGAATGGGCCAGAGGCCGTTTTGATAAGAATGAATGAATGGGCCGAAGGCCGTTTTGACATGAATGAATAGGCCAAAGGTCGTTTTGACATGAATGAATGGACCAAAGGCCATTTTGACATGAATGAATGGGCCGAAGGCCGTTTTGAGATGAATGAATGGGCTGAAGGCCGTTTCGATAAGAATAAATGATTGGGCCGAAGGCCGATTGACATAAATGATTGGGCCGAATGCCGATTGACAGGAATGATTGGGCCGAAAGCCGATTGACATAAATGGTTGGGCCAAAGGCCGTTTTGACACAAATGAAAGTTTGACATGCATGAATGGGTCAGAGACCAGTTTGACATGCATGAATGGGCCAGAGGCCAGTTTGACATGCGTGAATGGGCCAGAGGCCAGTTTGACATGCCTGAATGGGCCAGAGGCCAGTTTGACATGAATGAAAGTTTGAAAGGCCTAAAGGCCAGTTTGATATGAAAGTTTGAAAGACCTAAAGGTCAGTTTGATATGAAAGTTTGAAAGACCTAAAGGTCAGTTTGATATGGAAGTTTGAAAAGGCCAAAGGCCAGTTTGACACGAATAACAGTTTGACACTAATGAATTGGGCCCAAGGCCGTATAATGTGTTTGGAACCGCAGTTACTTAACTTACATATGTCTATGCATGTATGTGTTAGTAGAAATATAAATTGGGCCCAAGGCCGTTTGGTGTATATCGTTCCAATGTATATTCTTTATTTGATATTATTCACTGGGTTTTCGCTCACGCTCATTTATGTGTTTGTAGGTGAGCCAAGAGAAGTCCAAACCCAGCCCCAGTGAAGTCTGTTTGGAATAACTAAGGTTTTGAAGAGTCAGCCCTTGCGTCTCACGCACGAGACACGCCTTCGCCCTTCTGCCATTCTAAGTTATTTTGTCATGTTGGCGAGGACTTTGGTGTACGTCTGTATATAGCTTCATTTTGGCTGACTTAGATTTGAATGATCATGTCCGTATAGAACTTTACGTTACTATATTTTCTGTTGTGAGTTATTAACATATGTATGTATGGAATGTTATGATGTGCATATAAGCATGGCTCTATGGACAAAGTTTTAAATTTGCTTCCGTTTGGCCCCTTTACTCTGATGAGTTTTGAAAGGTTTGATTTGAGGCCGTAGGTAATCTCGTGATTACTAGCCGGTTATGGCCTTAACCCATAGGGGCGGGTTCGGGTCGTGACAGTAGTGTTGTGCATTTTTCAATTTAAGACAGTTTAAATTTTAAAATAAAATTTAAAAGTTTTATTTAATTAATTTTTGTGTAAGTTGGTTGGTCTTTTAACCTAACCGATTAGGCTAAATCATTTTTGATTTGACTAATTCATTGGTTTAACAACGATTTTAGCAGTTTTATTAAAATATATTGGTTAAATTTGTTTGATTCGAAATCAACTAAAGATTGACCTAATTAAAGATTAAATGATTGGTATTGTTTGATTCGAAATAAACTTCCCATCTGTAGTGATTCCGATTTTGACCCGACACTTGTTGAATGACTTGGGTTTAATGGTTTCATATTGTTATTTACATCTTGCTTCCGTTGAATCTCCTTAAATTTGGCTTTAGGATTGCTGTGTTTGCTTTTGGGACAAGTTGGTTGCTTTGTTTCCAAACTTTTGTTGTCCAGAATTTTGCTTCTTCATTCGAGCGGCACTTCTTGTGCTCAAGCGGGCTTTGTGAATTTTTAGTACTTTTATAGGTTTGCAAAACTACTAGGAGAGTGCATTCTATGCTCGAGCGGTTCTTTTTGCGCTCAAGCAAGCTCAGCTAGAGCGGCCTTTCTTGCACTCGAGCGGAACAACTTTTTGTGTCTAACACTCGAGCGTCACTTCTTGCGCTCGAACGAATTGTGCATATATCAACTCCCAACAGCCTCATTTTACATCACTTTGTCATCTCTTTTCTTTCCAAAACCCTAGATCTAGAGCCTCTCTCTCTAAAACTCACATTCTCTCTATATTTTCACCTAGATCCGTTGGTTTCGCTACCCTAGTGTCTTTAGGAAAAATGTAGAGCATCACAATGGCTCTATTTTGATTCGAACAAAAGTCGATTTCGGCGTCTGTGAAGTTTTCTTTGTGCTTTGCTCATCTTCTAACTTTGAGGCAGGAACTTTCTACACTCTCCTATGATTTTTAACTTTGTTATTCATTGATTGTGTAAATAATTTTGAAATTTGGAGGATTTTAGACAAACCTAGGGTTTTTGGTTTAAAATCAAAAGAGGGATTTTCAAATGAAGGTATTGAAAATGGTTATGGGTATAGAAATGAGGATGGGTTGTGTTAAATTTGTTGATTTTGACACATGGGTTGGATTTGGAAGAAAATGAAGTTTGCCCTAAAATGTTTCAAATAATTATTTTGTATAAATAGTGAAATTTGTATTGGGAATGTGAAATCAGATGAATGTTTATATAAATGGTGAAGTTGGACGTGTAATATCTCTTACCTATGAAAATTTGGATAATTTATCTGTCTTGGAGATTATATATCTATTTAGAAATATTTGTTTTGGGCTATCAGTGAAGGATAACTATGATTGTTGTATAAATTGCATGAGGATTAGGTGAATTGAAACTAATCTCTTAACTGTTATCATTGAATATGACTGTATTTTAATACATTGTATATGTATGATGTTTGGGAAAAGAAAGGAGATGCACTCCATATTTAGGAGAAGAAAGGGGATGGACTCCATTGAATTAAGTTGGCCTGTGTGTCCAGGGTAAAAGTCTTGAAAACCGCGCGTATACATTGGTGCTGATCCCGCAGATGAAATTTTCATAAAATGGAAAATTTGAAGTGTTTGTGAAATGATTGAATTGGTTAGAGAACCATTGAGTTGTAGCCTTAGTTGTGTTGTCTGGATAACAATGTACTTAACTCATGGATTGAGGTGAAATGACTTATCATGACATGAATTAAGATAAAATGGCTTGGACTATGAAACTTGGCATATGAAGATTTTGTAAGAATACGAATGATTTTGTCATGGGCATTGTATATGCATATTATATTTATATCTTTGTTAAGATTCATATATTGTACTAGATTGTTTCTACTGAGCCTTGGCTCACCCTATTGAGGATAACATTTTCAGATGCTGGTGATATGACTCCGCCAAAGACTTAGCTTGGGAGGATTGTAGAGCTGAAAGCTCACTATTATTGATCTATATATATCTTTTGTATAAGTCTATGGCTTTATTTGTATTGAGCTTATGACTCATTTTTGTTATAACCAAGCACAGTCTTGGAAAGATGTAAGCCTTTAGGGCACTTGAATATCTATTTAGCTTTCATACCTTATTACTTCTTGTAATACATGCTGTAGATTCAGGATGAATGATTTATGAATGTATATCACATGTGTCACCTCTTGTATATTAACTTTGATTAATGAAAACTTCTTATTGTATCTACATCACTTTGTACTGGTGTTTGGAGTTGAATGATTGTAATTATTTTAGGGGCATTACAATTTGGTATCAGAGCATACCGAGTTTGAATACTTTGGGTATGTAAGAAGTTGTTATTATCACAATGGGTTTGTCTCGCTTGATAGAGACTTTAGTATGTACGATGTGCTTACATGATAACATGCTTATATGATTATATGGGTATGGGGTTTTGTTTCTAGGATATTTATTGGATCTATGGGTTTCTAGAAGTCCTATTAGAAGAGCACTTGATCACTGCTGTTTCTAATTGGAACTTTGACAACGCCGCGGAACAATCATTATCCGGGAATGAAATTTGTATGTGTTTACGTGACTGCATGCTTATGTGGAATGAATTTTTGTTGTCTACCGCATTAGGATGCGAGTAAGTTAGCTTTGGTACATTTGTAAATGTTCTAATCTCTTTTGTTGCCTTCATTAGGATGTCAGGGCGTGGACATGGTGGTGGTAGGCTTGTGTGGGAGCCAGAAAAATATCTTAGCTATAGGGGCAAAATATCCTAAACAAATATTATCCATCCCCTATAAAATGAGGGGACCCTATACACAAGAGGTATGCCTCATTTTCCCTGCCACAGAGCACACACACTCTCTAAATCTTCATCTTCTCTCTTTGATCTATTTTGGCTAACTTTATCATCGGAGTGTCTGCAGCCGGCAACCCAGTTGGGTGGTTCCAATCATGCTCATCCTTGCAGATCTACAGGAGCCAAGCTCATCTCTTCGTTGGATCTCATCACAATCCATGTGAAAGGATTTTTTGGGTCTTATAATTGGCGCCGTTTGTAGGAAACGTTTGAGTGTTCAACGAAAAAGATGATAAATACATACAATTCTGTTTTTGCTCTTATCTACTACAAGTTTATT
The DNA here is from genome assembly GCF_004153795.1 of Camellia sinensis. Classification (NCBI taxonomy): domain Eukaryota; kingdom Viridiplantae; phylum Streptophyta; class Magnoliopsida; order Ericales; family Theaceae; genus Camellia; species Camellia sinensis. Next base: position 1,926,962 of record NW_021024778.1, on the reverse strand, counting down.
TATATGTTAATGTGATTTACATCAATGGAAGTAAAGCTTTGCTTTCTATGTCAAACACTCCATGTGCTATGAATTTTAGAATTAGATGCAGAGAAAGAAGCTCACAGGATCATTTCGTTATTTTCTCTCTCTAACCAGTAACTCATTTTTGTAGTCTTTGTATATAAATTTATTCATCAATTTGACCCTTATGGCAACCTCTTTTTTAGATGCTCATTTCAATTTGTCAAGCAAAATTGCAGTGACCATTCCAACAGCTCGGCAACCCACTTCGACAATTTACTTGAGGTTGAACAAGCAATGGAATAAAGAAAGTTACGTTACGATGGGTAACAAAGGCATTTCGAACATACACAACTGATTGGTTAATATCACAAAATCAATTGTCAATCACTCATTTTGACAAGCTAAAAGACCAAAGCCAAAGAAGTTGCCAACTCGCCAACTAGTGGATCAAAGCCAAAAGTTTACCATTGTCAACCAAGCTCTTGGCAAAGACAAAACTAAATGGACTAGTTGATCAAGTGTTCCACCAACCAATGTGTGTCGGTAAGTCGAAGAATTGCCGACCCACCTATCTCGGCTGTACAAAAAGTTTATCATGGTTCTCGGCTGCACAACATTGTCTATACCCGCCAACTTATTGCTTTGAGTACAACATAGCTAGACAATAATTTCTCCACATTGACGAATCAGTCAACACTCGACCCCAATGCATGTGCAATTCGGCAGCACCACAACTCATAGATGTGCAATTCGGTAGCACCACAACTCATAAAAGATTGCTTGTGAAAGCTCCAAAGTTACTCGACAAATGTACAACCCCGCGCTCCATTCTTTGGCAATGAAAACGGCCTCGATTATGCGCCGCCGAGAACATATTCAACAATGTGAACCACCAAGCCCTTTTTCCGGGCACATTCAACCACCAAGAACATTCTTCGGCCGACCACACTTTAGCCGAGGACGAGAGTCGAAAAACCAAAAAAAAAAAAATGAAACAGCCAAGCCATCTTATTTTTGGTCAACTTTAGGCGGTCCAACAGCATTCAAGCAGTGGCGAAATAAAGAGTCTAAACTATGAAATGAAAACTAGGTCGCGAGATGAATCCAATGCCACCGAAAAGAGGCCAATCGAATTTAAAATGAGGAAAATACAAGGGCTCAAACTTGGGTGTTTGAATCTCAAACTTCTGCATTTCACGTCTGTTGCAGGAGAAAGATGACCTAAGGATTTATCGTGTGCTTCTCAGCACAAAGTGTTCTGTTGCATCTTAGCATGTTCGGCTTAATCGAGTGGTCGGGTAACTTCGAGGATGCCTGCCCTCGCATTTTCCACTGTGTAGAATCTATTTTTGAGGTCCACTTTTGGAAATTCTAGGTCTCATATTAGGATCAATGAATTGGCCAATCGGGAACATTCAGCGATCGATCAACAGTCAGATCATGTCCGATCAACATGCAATTTTGACAGTAGGCTCCTGGAGCTAGGCCACTATCATCCATCTTAACCGATCATTTACCCTAACTTGAATTTCTTTTACATTCAGCTTCACACCATTTGTCATCCTAATTAAAAATTAAAAATTAAAAATTATAAATTATAAAAAAAAAACCAAAAACAATAGCTACGTACCTTTATAATTATTAATTCATCTATCTCTTCTGTAACAATCTCAAGATTTCATTCAGACATACAATAATCTTGCTCATTGCTACTATCTCAGCAATATTATTCCGCAGCTTTATTCGGCAACGTTGCAACTTATTCAGCACATTATTTGGCAACAGTATTATTTCACAACTTTATTCAGCAACGTTGCAACTTATTCGACACATTATTTGGCAACTACAATATTATTCCGCAACTTTTTACGTTGCAACGTTACAACTTATTTGGCACATTGTTAATGGATGCATTATTGGGGAACAGTAGTCAGGACCATTGGGACGTCTCAAAGTTATTGTGTTTGTACTTATGTGGGAAGTTGTTCTTTTCCACTCGGGTGAGACCGTGGGATGGGGGTTTGTCCGGGTTGTTGAGGATCTAGACAACATGAAAGCATATGATTGGGCGAGAGCAATATGTGCAACATTGATGGAGTCAATTAAGGGATTCTACTCTAAGCCTGAGAAAGTTACTGGATGTGTAATTGCCCTGCTTGTAAGTGCTCTGTATTATTTTTTTTCCCCGTTTAGTTAATTATATTTTTTTTGGTAGCTTTGGTATGTGTATTCGTTTCGATTAAATTTGACAACTTAATTTTTTTAACACATGGATCTACAGTTTTGGATATGTGTGCACACCAACTTGATCAACGCCGATCATAGAGATGGATTTTCAAGGTTCATGAAATGGAATATTAGCAAGTTGGTCACAAAGATAAGATTTGTGGACATCGATCAGCTGCATGATGTTGAAGTATCCATGTGTGTTAGTGTTAGCATAAATATGACATGTGCCAATTACTATTTGTGATATTTGCATTTTTCTTTTCTACAGGTTGTGGTAGGAGAGCTGCACATGAGTCATGTTGAATGGCAACATTTGGATACATCATTCGTCCTATGTTTAATTGTACGAACCATTACAAAGGCGAATGACGTAAGGAAATTGAAGGAAATGGCGAATGTTCGTATCGCAGTGGGGTTGGTGGGAACACGAGTTCAAGTAGTGGGACAATTGTAGATGGCAGCATTTTGGGTTCGACTGATGGTATTCGTGTCCATGGACTCAACAACGTAAAAGAAAATGTACAACATGAAAGGGGTGTCAACCGAGGTGGTGCTGATTATAACGGTCATTTTGGTCAGTGTGCATCTACGCTTGAAGGATACCATAAAGCATTGGGTAAAATTGGTGTGCTTGAGGTAGAACTCAGCTATAAATGTGATGTCATAGTTGATTTGGAGACACAACTTTCAACAATAAAGGCATCAAATGAAGAAAAATATAGGAAGTTAGCACATGAATACACACTATGCAATAACCAGAAGGATTGTGAGATAGAAAGGCTGAATCATCTAGTGATTGAGCTTAACACAAAAAATGCCAAGCTTGTGGATCAGTTGGAGGAGTATGTAGTGCATGAATACACCTAAACAACTATTGGTGTATGTAGACACCCTATTTTTGACCGTCCTCAAGACTTGGACGTCACCATTGGAACACATGGTGATTATCCTTGTTTGTGTTCGTCTTGAGTCCCCGGAGGTCTCGGTTGCGCGCCTTGCCTCAGGATCTCTCGACTCGACCGTGTTGTGTCTAGTTTTGCACCAAACACTTGGGTTTTGCCTTGGAGGGGCAGGGAATGCCTTGTGAGGCATCCCCACGCATCACCGGCCATGGCTTGAGGCCACCGGCCAGTGATTTTGTGCCATCGGCAATGTATATTGCCGGTCGGCACTCTTTGTTGCCGGTCGGCCATTCATTTTGCCAAAATGGCAATTTTGAATGGCTAATCACTGTTCATCTACTTTTAGTAGATATTTTGTGCCAGTTGTGATAGCTGGCACCCACCTTTTCTCCCCTCCATACACGTGTATGGTGGGATATCTCTCTTGACAAGCTTATTTGACAAGCTTTACAAGAGAGAGCTCTATAAGAGAGAGCCTCCTCTCTTGGATTTAGGATTAGAAAAACATGGTTAGAGAGCTCTGGTTTTAGGTTAGGATTTATATATCTATCCTATATCTCTCTCTCTCTCTCTTGAGCTTAGTGTGTGTGTTTTGTCTTACTTTTGCTCACAAGCACCCACCATTACACCTTCTCTTGGTTATTGAGGGCCAAAGGAGTGTTCTTGGAGTTTTGGAGCTGGTTTCAACCTAAAGAAGCTGTTGGAGCTCCATTGTTGAAGAGAGTCTTCAAGGGTAAGAAGCTTGCTCCTTTTTACCCCTTTCTTGCATTGTATTTTTGCCTACCTTACAACTGTTTTTGTGTTTAGTGTATAACATAAAAAAGTTCTGTTTTTAGGCCCTCTAAATAGTTTGTTTAGAGTGTTTTGTGATTTGAGGTTGTTTGACCCCTCTTAAGCCTTGTAAGGCTCCATTTTGTGCCATTTTGAGTGAGTTCTGAGACCTTGGTGTTTGGGCCTCCTCACCATTGAAATCTTGAGGGATTTCAGAGGTGAAGATGGTGCCTTGAAGTCTCAAGAAGGAGAGGGCCACCCCCTCTCCTTGTTGTCCTTGAAAAAGACCATTTTTGCCTCTTGAGGGAGCACCTAGCTTAGGCTCTTGTTGACCATGCCTTAGCTGTTATTTATGCTTATTTTGCCATGATATGCCTCTGTTTTTAGTTGGTTTTGGTACACCATGCTTGCTTAGCATACATGTCTTGTAATGCCATTTTGTTGCCTTAACATGCCTTAGTTTGTAAATCATTATTCTAGCATGTTTTAGGCTTAGCTTTGTGAAGCTTTCGTGCTTATTTTGTCATGTTTAAGGTCTGTCTTTAGCCATTTTGGTCAACCATGGCATGCATTATATAGCCCCTTTGCGTTTTGGTTTGTTGGCCTCAAGTGTGTGATTGTGTGGTATGCATTAGTTGCTTCGATTTAGTGGGTTGGGATCATTTTCCATGTTATTTCAGTCCCTTTGATATGCTTGTATGCTTGCATTGGATACCTCTTTAATGCTTTGAAAGCTTATGTTGTATGCTCCATGTTTTGGCCTTTGTGCATGCTTTTGAATTTGAGCAACTTAGATGCCATCTAGGGGGTCCTTTTGCATGGTCTAAGTCTGCCTTGGACCTGTTTTAAGCCTTCTTGGCCTTGCGAGGCTTGGTTGGCTTAGCCATGGCTTAAGTTCCCCTTGACTTGCTTTAAATGCTTGAACCATTTGCACGCTAATGTTTGTCTTGTTTAAGTTGGTTTGGCACCTCTTATAGCATGATTTTCAAGGCTTATAATGCATATCATATGTCCATGATTATTCCCTTTTAAGTGTGGTTAAAAGTTGTCGTTTGATGCTTAAGCGTTAGGCCTTAACATGTGCATGTGTGTATGTGTGTTTGGTCCCATTTTCTTCAGCTTTTGGCCACTGTTTTGGACCTAACTTAGAGCTGTCCAATTAGTGTAAGTCCATCCTTGCATGCCATTCAAGTGTTGTTACATCATCCCATGTTTGCATGCTTTGGTTGCACATGTTACATGCTTGAAATCACTTGCATTCGCCTTGTATTCCATTGGTCAAGTCGCTAGCATGTTGCGTGATTGGATCGCATCTTGCATGCTCTAGTGGTTTGCATAATTGTGGCATGCTTGTTTGCTTTGTTGTTTAGTTTGTGTACCTAATGTGCATTGCACGTTTGTATGCTCTCTTTTATGCCATGTTGCATATTAGCTAACATGCTTAGGTTGCATCGCATTGAACATGTATGCCTTGCCTCTTGAAGTCAAGTGATAGAGGTTGGGCCATTATGTGCTTATTTGGTTTGCATTTCATTTGACATGAAAATGCACAACTTGGTCTCTTGGGCCATCACGCATTGAAATGCGCGATTGATGGTCCGAGAACCAAGGACCATGTCCCTTTGAGTCATACACATGACAAGGGATAGGATCGATGCATACATTGCTTGAATTACATTGCCATGCAAAGCTCTGTCCTCTGCTGCTGTCAAACAGATCCTGCAGGAACGTTTTGCCGATCGACTGCACATAGTGCCCATCGGCAAACCATCCGTGGCCGATAGCTTCATCAACAGCCGACGATCACATCTTACTGCCGGTGGCCATTCTCCTCAGCCGGTGGTGTCTCCCAATGTCCAGGGAAGCAATTCTGAGACTTTGGAAGTTTCCAGAGAAGCAGAGCAGGGAAAACAGAGGCAGTCTACGCATGGCAGTGGACTTCCGAGCAAGACCCGAGCACGCGTGCATTGAGCCCCCCTTCCCGAGGCCCCTTTTTCCTGCTTTTCTAAGCTTAGTTAATTTGTTAATTAATTAGGTAATTTGTAATAATTAATTAGCTTGTGATTAGTTAATTTGTACTATTCTTTCGGTCTCTCCAAGCGAGGGCGAATTTGTAATAAGTGTGGGTGAGTGTGTGCATGTCTTCCAACCCCCACTTTTTTCTCCCATTTACTTACCTGCTTTGATGGTTAGTAATAGGACATGTTTAATTTAGCATATCTTATGCCATGCATGTGTGCATCATTCATCAGTATTGCATGCACCAGGCTCGGCGCATCATGCTAACTGCATTAATATTTCAAATCTAACTTGAATACATGCTACTTGTGCATTTTCACATGTCATTCATAGACTAGCCGAGCCTACTCTAGTGACATTCTGTATGCGTTGCATTAGACATTTAAACATGGACTTGGATCATGCATTGATTGCTAACGAGTTCTTTGTTTTGGCACGGAGTACGATGTAAGTATTTATGCTTTAGCATCCTTGCATGCGTGTGAGTGTTGCCATGATAGCATGGATTACCATTGAGGCTTAGCTGCTTATGTGATATAACTGATGAATGGCCCTGTGGGTGATGGTTGAGATTGTCTGGAGTTTGGAATAGCTCATTGAAATCCGTGTTTTTAGCCTACTTGCGAGTAGCAAATTCCAAAACATTTTTCAAAACAAACGGATATGCAATGCTTATTCCAAATTGGCAAATTATCTATATTTTGTGCGTTGCGCGCATACATAGTAATTCTAAGGCTAATAATCGGGATAAGAACACAAAACGTTTTCAAAATCGGATATCCATGGTTAGTAGGGCCGGTCTTCGGATCGGGCGAGAGGGGGTCTCAATAAGCTACCTTTCCCAATCGTACCCAAGTTCCCGAGCCGAGGCAAACTTTGGTGATGGACGACACGTGGGCCTTTGGCACCGACGTCAGGGTTTTCTAAAAATTCCCCAAAAATAAATATTTTAGGTGGCGACTCTGGTATCTGGGAAAGCAGTCCATGTTTGAGCACCTCTTATTCTAAAAATCTGTTTTTCCTCAAAACGATTATTGTCGGATTTAGACTCTTTGTTTCAGATTAAGAACGCGTGACACAAATCGAGTCCCGAACTGGTAGCGGGTCCCTCGCGGACCGTTGTTGACAGTTCTCGGCGACTTCTGCTGGGGGAATTTTAGAGAGCTTGACCTCAAACTCGTGATAATCCTATTTTTGATTTCATTTGTGTGTCTCTTTTGCAGTTGCATGTGCATTGGTGCGCCTAGGACACCGTAGTTTGTCATCTCATTCCTTGAACGGGTTTGCCGGAGCTTGGTACTTGTCAAGGCATGACCAATAGGCTGACCGGTTGTGGGCTTCTGGACAGTATGGGACACAAACCCGGTTTTTACCTGGGGCATTCCTTTTCGACCATTCGACCTAGTGCATATTCGGATCCTATAGTGACCATTCCAAGTTAGGACAGGTTGCTTACCCGATTATAGGTTGTTTGAAATCGTGTGTGCGGTTATGAAACCCTAGCTCCTGCAAACAATAGGACAGGGAAACCCTACCCCCTCTATAGGGGTGTTTTGGCTCTGCACTTATCTGCTATGTGCTTTAAGTGGATGTATCTCTACGGAACGTAACATATCAGTTTGGCAAGATTAGTATTAGGCCCGAGGGCACCAAGTATCAGTGCTGTGAGAAATCAGTTATCCGCGGATCAAGTTCAGTTTTTTGGGAACAGTGTTCTGGGACAGCAATGATCAAGTTGTAGAGTGCAGTTGTTTGGCATACACCACGTGTTTGTCTGTTGGGCTGAAATACTGTTTGTTTTTCCTTTCAGTTCAGAGGGTTAGAGAGTTGGATACAGAGTAGCTAGCGTTCTCCCCTGGCTGGAGGGCAAGACGATATCTGGATTCGTCAGTTCACGTTCAGTACAGGCGGACTTTTATGATGACGCAAAATCAGAAGAGAATTGTGGTTACTGAAACAGCTACGCTGGATCAAGTGGATTACCCTGCAGGATGAAACCAAATGTGATTGTCCTCGCATCCGCCCAAGTCGTCTGTCGCGGACATGTCCCGATTGGCTCCCCAGTTGTATCAGGGCTCGCGAAGCCCCACTACATTCGGCTGATGGGAATGATTGGTGACCTTCTAGGATCCGTGGCCGATCTGGCCTATGGAATGTCGGCTTCACCGCCAGCGGCACTCGTATGCGGGAATTTCATAGCCAACAGGAGCCCCCGCTTACTGGGGCGGATTTGTGATAAGAACTCAGGCCAAACTAGAGGTTGCCTCCACGCTACGGTAACCGACGTGTTAGCAAACAACCGGGCTTCGCTCCTGAAGTAGCAACCCAACCCTTGGACTATGGCCGAGGCCAAGGCAAGAACAAATAAGGCGAAATGCCGATCCCATTGAAACAACTGTTGCGGGCAGTCGAGGCTTTGGAAAGCGGGGGGGATGAACAAGCAACAGCTATCCGCAGTTGTGGCAAAAACTGTGGAGGATGCCTTTCCCCACTCCCACCTGAGGGTAGTTCAAATCAGTCAGAAAATCGGGGATAGGCCCCGTCATGCCAGAACAGTTCCTGCCTATTCCCAAACCCATGCACCTGGGAAAGATCAGAAAGCAAAGGCAGTGCCTGCCGACCCTTTTGCTTGTGCGTCTAGTAAGAATACTCAGACTTCAAAGTACCTGCCCCGAGGGCGCAGGATCTTTCATGCTCTCTACATGCCTCTGTCTAAGGCACTTCAAATTCTTGCCGAAAGGGGGCACCTCAAGCCTCTTGAACCTCGGCCTCTCCCGAAGAATCTCCCTCTCACACACGATGCTGCTTTGTACTGCGCGTACCACCAATAGACTGGTCACGCCACCGATAACTCTTTCCGCCTTCGCCATGAAGTGCAGGATCTGATTGATAATGAGGTCATTCTTCCACCTACCTCAGCGAAGTCTGTTACCACCGAGCTGTTGGACTTTGAGGATGCTGCGAGTATGTGATTAGGGGTTAGACCACCTACGGGCGGCGCTCGGTGTATTTCAGATATGGCGTCTGGCACACGTTTTTTGAGCATTTGTAAATGCAGTTTTGTAGCTTCTGGCTTAGGTTTTGAGTCAGTTCTCTGTTTTGTTTTTGAGTTTGTCTCTTTGCTTTGAGTCAGTCTTTTTGTTTTCGGGTCTGTCTTGTGGTACCGAGTCAGTCCCGTTGTATAGGATGTTGAGTGATTCCGGGGTTGTTGCCTCGAACACCATTTTTGTATTTAACCTTTTTGCTTTCTTTTTGAGTCTGTCTCTGCTGTGGAGCCAGTTACATCTGAGAAACCTGAATGAAACAGCTACGGCTATCATGTTTCCGTGCTTATTGTTTGTTTTGGGCTAGTGGTGCCAGAGGATTTGAATCAAACGGCCGTGCATTCCACCTGTTTTCTTGTGCCCTGAAAATCATTGCATTAACCTATGTTTTTCAAAACCTCTTTAACACTACGGTGAAAACAAAGAGGAAGGGATTCCTCGAGTTTTGCAAAACTTTGATCAATTTGAGAAAAGGAGAGGCATGCTAAGCCTTTAATGAATGAAACCATGCTTGTTAGCGTGAGTACTGAGAAGGACCCTGGCTTGATCCAGATTGGTTCCACACTATCTTCGGCGCGAGCGATTTGTCGTTTTCTTAAAAACTTTCAAAAACAAATGTTTTGCGCGGCCCTGTGGATACATGTGTGTAGACACCCCATTTTTGACCGTCCTCAAGACTTGGACGTCGCCGCTTGAACACCCGGTGATCATCCATGTTTGTGTTCGTTTGGAGTTCTCGGAGGTCTCGGCTACGCGCCTTGCCTTAAGATCTCCGAACTCGACTGTTTAGTGTCTGGTTTTGCACCAAACACTTGTGTTTTGCCTTGGAGGGGCAGGGAATGCCTTGTGAGGCATCCCCACACATCACCGGCCATGGCCAGAGGCTACCGGCTGGTGCTTTGTTTCCATCGGCAATGTATATTGCCGGTCGGCACTCCATTTTGTCAAAATGACAATTTTGAGCAGCCGATTACTGTTCATCTACTTTTTGTAGATATTTTGTGCCAGCTGTGATAGCTGGCACCCACTCTGCTTCCCTCCATACACGTGTATGGAGGGATTTCCCTCTAAGAAGCTTGTTTGGAAAGCTTTGCAAAGGAGGACTTCTATAAGAGGAGAGCTCTTCTCCTTGTTCTAGGGTTAGACATTTTAGAGAGAAAAGTTGTGTGAGAGCTCTGGTTTTAGGTCTAGGGTTCCATACATATTCTATCTCTATACCTCTCCCTCCTTTGACCTTTGTGTGTGTCTAGTTGCATTTGTGTCTTACTGTTGCACACAAACACATAGTGTTACACCTTTTCTTGATTTCTTGAAGAACCAGAGGTTGTTCTTGGTGTTCTTGGTTGGTTTTGAGCCTAAAGAACCAGCTGGTCCACCATTTTTGAAAAAAGTCTTCAAGGGTAAGAAACTCGCCTTTATATTCCCCATTTTTGCATTGTTTTTTTGCCTATCTTAGAACTATTTTTGTGCTTAGTGTATAACATAAAAAAGTTCTGTTTTTAGGCCCTCTAAATAGTTTATTTAGAGTGTTTTGTGATTTGGAGGTGTTTGACCCCTCTTAGGCCTTGGGAGGCCCCATTTTGTGCCATTTTGAGTGAGCTCCGGGACCTTGGTGTTTGGGCCTCCTCACCACTGAAATCTTGAGGGATTTCAGAGGTGAGGATGGTGCCTTGAGGTCCTAGGGAGGAGAGGGCCACCCCGTCTCCTTGTTGTCCTTGAAAAGGACCATTTTTGGCCTCTTGAGGGAGCACCTAGCTAAGCTTCATGTTGACCATGCCTTAGTTGTTTTTTGTGCTTATTATGTTATAATATGCCTCTGTTTTTTTGTTGGTTTTGGTACACCATGCATGCTTAGCATACCTACCTTGTAATGCCATGTTTAGGCCTTAACATGCCTTAGGTTGTAAACCATAGTTCAAGCATGTTTTAGGCCTAGCTTTGTGAAGCTTTAGTGCATGTTTTTGTATGCTTTAGCTCTGTTTTAAATTGCTTGAGTCATACTTGCCATGTATTGCATAGCTCCTTTGCATTTTTGGTTTATTAACCTTAAGTTTTGGGCCTTTATTGCATGCTTAGCCTATCTTGTTTGCTTGGTTTGACACCATCTTAACATGATTCCCGAGCTTACATTGCATGCCATCGGTCCATGCTTAGCCTCTTTTAAATGTGCTTGAAAGTTGCCCTTGTTTGCTTAAGTATAGGCCCATTAACATGTGCATGTGTGTAAGTGTATTTGGTCCCTTTTCTTAAGTTTTTGGCCACTGTTTGGGGCCTAATTAGGGCTGCCCAAATCATGTTTAAGTCCATCTCTTTGTTTGTTGCATGCTCTCCTTGTATATTGTAGTATATTGGTGAGTTGTTGCATGTTTGAAATCACATGATTGAATGAAGTCACATGTTGGCTTACATGCTTGAATGCCTACATTAGCCTTGCACACTTGTTAGTTGCATTGCTCTATGCCTTGCATTTCTTGCATGCTCATTTGCATTGCCGTATTGCATGCCTAGTTAACATGCTTAGGTTGCATTGCATTGGCATGCATGCTTGGCCTCTTGACTATCCATGATAGAGGTTAAGTCCCCATTGGTTTGATTGTGTGCATTGCATTTCATTTGACATGGAAATGCATAACTTGGTCTCTCGGGCCATCACGCATTGAAATGCGCGATTGATGGTCCGAGAACCAAGGAGCATGTCCCTTTGAGTCACTAACATAATAAGGGACATGATTGGTGCATACATTGTTTGAATTGTATTGCCATGCTCTACCTTGCCCTCTGTTGCTATCAATTGCAGGTTCTGCAGGAACTCTCTGCCGACCGGCAGTGCTAAGTGCCGACCGGCAATTCTCCCTTGGCCGATGGCTTCATAAATGGCCGGTGACCACATACCACTGCCGGTGGTAATCCTACTCAGCCGGTGATGTCTCCCAATGTCCAGGGAAGCAATCCTGAGACTTTGGAAGTCTCCAGAGGGGTATATCAAGGAAAACAGAGGCAACCTAGGTATGGCAGTGCACTTCAGAGCAGGACTGAGCACGCATTGCATTAGGCTCTCTTCTCGAGGCGGTTTACTGTTTTTCCTAGCTTAGTTGGTTTGTTAACTAATTAGGCAATTTGTAATAATTAATTAACTTGTAGGTTAATTATCTGTATTATTCTTTTGGTCCCTCCGCGCGAGGGCAAATCTGTAATAAGTATGGGTGCGTGTGTGCGTGTCTTCCAACCCCCACTTCTTTCTCCCTTTTACTTACCTGCTTTTGATGGTTAGTATTAGGACATGTTTACTTTAGCATACCTTATGCTATGCATGCGTGCATCATTCATCAGTATTGCATGCACTAGGCTCGGCGCATCATACTAACTGCATTGTATTTCAATTCCAAGTTGAATA
>NW_021024778.1:1887735-1906048 GCF_004153795.1 Camellia sinensis | reverse complement strand
AAATATGTTTATATTAAAAACACAGACAAATGTTATGTCATTGTATGTCTTTATGTAGATGATATGTTCTGGCCTCGCCACTCTATACGGCTCCATGAGCTCCGCTTCCCGTAAGAAAGGAAATGAGGTCGCAGGCTACTGAAGAGCTTGGGAGGCACATACTACACTTTCTGTTTCTATTTCTGTTATACATTATGTTTTCTACTTTTCACTTTCTGTATTTATTTTTGTTTCTACCTGTTGACTCACAAATTGATCGTTTCTTGTAGCTCAGGGTCTACGCCTACTTGCCCCCTTCGCTTCGATTCCATGAGATGATGTGGAGGTAGTTGTGCCCTACTCCATATGACATGATGGCATGTGCCACTCTCGGCGTCGCAATGTTACCATCTTCACCTATTACCATCGTTTCTTAGATATGGTGACTATGCGCGAGGTAGTCTAAAACTCATACTCATTTTTGCTCCATTTCTATTTCCATTACTTTGGCCCATACTCTGACAACTGAGACAACTAAAACAACTAATAACTGCGAATTCTCTATTTATAGGTGACGTGGCAACCCTAGGCGATAATGTCGGCCGAGACGAGAGACGAGCACACTAGGTCCTGGGATACCTCCCCGATCCGAATCCTGCTAGAGGGTCTTTTCTACCAGACATGGTACTTGAAAGAGAGATTTGTGTGCTAGACCCTGGGTCTATTAGCCCCCATCGTTCCTGCAACTCCCCCTACATTGATGAGGACAGCCGATGGTCTACCTGTCGAGGTCATCATTCAGTTCATAGCGGGGCAGGACACCGATCTCTTCCACGGGGTTGGGGATCATGCTGAGTTCATCCAGACCCACCTCATGTTGCCTCTGACTAGAGCTCGCGCAGGGGGCACTGTAGATGCACCCGCTGCCAGAGGTGTTGTTCTTGCGGTTAAGACTCATACTGGAGGGGCTGCCCCTGTTGCATATGTAGTAGGCTTGCCTGTGATCCCAGCCACAATTACCTACTGGCGGCTGAGTGGGACGGCGCACCAGATTTTGGTTGACTATCCAGAAGAGCGGGAGTACGTCAGGGACCCCGACGTGTAGTAGGTATGCACTTTGTCTTGCATTTCATGTTTCATATTTCCTTTTATGTATACTGATGCCCAAACTCACTTGTACGTGTTGGTGGAGTACATAGATGGCCTCCTTTAGTTCATTGACTCCCTGGTCCAAATGGTTCAGAAGAGGGAGGCGCTACTTGCTCCTCATGGTCATCACGTACTCTACTTTTCTCATTCATCTGACTACTCTGATTCTCTTTTTCCCATACTTATACTAATTCAGCACTGATACTGTTTTGATACTCTTTTTCTTGGTTTCAACCTCCGCCTGTACCTGCGACACCGGCGGCACCTCCTCCGGCTCCGGCGATAAGAGGTGGACAAGCTCCTGTACACGACATGGGAGAGGGTAGTAGTCGGGACAAAGGTAGTGGTGCCCAAAGTCAAAGCGGAGAGTCTCAGGTGTAGGAGACTTCGTTATCTTCAGAGTTAATTTTGAGTGGGGATGATGTCGAGACTAGCAGCACTGTGGAGGCGATGAGCAGCACTCCGGGTCTGGGAGCGAGGAGGATGATACTGGTCCTAGGTCGGGGAGCGAGGAGGATGATGATGGCTCTGAGTCCCACTCCTCTGGCGACAGCGGTGCTGATGGTGACAACACTGAGTCCCTTCCTAGAAAGAGGACAAAGAGGGCCTCTCGACACACTTGATACGATCGGCATTGATTTTTACATTCTTTTTGCTCTTTTCGTTTGCTTTGTAGTTTAAAACTTTGTGTAGCTTTAGATAGGACTTTACTTCTTGCTTTTGAAAACTTGTATTTTCTCTTTTGTAAAAACTATGATCGGGGTCAAATCCTGTAGTTTTATAAAAGGATTTTTTTTGTACAACATCTTGAGAATGGCACCACACTTGCATAAAATTGATGATTGTGTTTGAATTTGAAACTGAGAATGATCACATTCGAATGAGTTCTTAACCGGATATTGAGCCTACAACCGACCAAAAATAAAATACAACTTAATAAAGGAAAAACAAAGCAAAAACAACCTAAACACAGCTATTCACACTTGCTAGAAACAAAAAATAAGACTCAAAAGCAAAAAGGGCCAACATAACACTGCTGCCTAGCTGCTTGGCCAGTATACTTGGTCGACCAGCTAATAGAATGGATGGTCGGCTGGTGAGGTGGCCGGCTGGCCAAGACTTGCGGCTAGACAGTTGGCAATAGCTGTTAGCCACTCACCCAACCTTATCCTCTATGAAAGTCTTTTCTTGCTCCTTCTTCGACAAAATATCATCTTTTCTACTACTTTCTCTGAAAATGGAGATTTTCCTTGTTGAGAGGCTCAAGGATTGGACGGCACGAAAAAGGTGAACTTCGTCGGTTTCAGCATAAATGTTCTTTTTTCTTTGAGCCACACGCCGTTTTGTTTTCTGTTCCTTCATGCCGTTGTCTGATGTTGCAACCCACTTACTCACGTGTTTTGTTTCGGAGTACAAGAGATACGCCCAACTTTCGAAGAGTTTTAAGCATTAATGGAGTCTCGCCGAAATGAGGAGATTATGCCACAACCTCGTTTTGGCCCTGCACGGGCTCTTGAACAAATGTGTGGGCTTACTTTATACGAGGCTCGGTCCTTGGCTCATGATGAGGAGTTAGATATACCCCGGTTAGATTTATCGATTTTCCGGCACTGGAGACAATAGTGACCTTCTCTGGTGAGGTCATTGTCAACATGCCCTCTGCTTATGTTTACTCGCACACTTTCTACTTGCTGCTACTTGTAGCGGAGCTAGTATTAGGTTGTTCGAAGTGGCACAACACCTCAAGGAGGGTCAGAGTTACATAGGTTTGGCATTGGCCAAACCTTTGATGGCTTTGGATACTTTCCTTCGGCGGGAGACTTCTCCGTTTGCAAGGAGTCCACTTCTTCTCCTAGTATTGTTTCCCACCTTCTCTTATTTATGATTTCTCACATCACTTCGGCACTCACTCTTTATTTTCTGTCAAAGCCCTTTTCTTACTTTTCCTCTCAACGTATATCTATCTATTCTTTAATTTCTCTTATTTTTTATCCGTTCCCAGGTGTGGTTGAAGGATAAGCTGAAGGTCATGGACCCTTGCCCCGAGTATTTGGCTAGATCCTACTTCTTTCGCCCACAGCTAGTGGATTTTCCCACTGAGGGATTGTGGTGTGACTAGATATGCCGCAGAATTGTGACTGACATCGCTTGGTATTGTCCCTGGCTTAATTTGACCGAGATAAGCTACAGTATGTCCCGCCAGCCGGGTATACAGTTGATTGACCTTACACACTGTGTCTTCTACTTCCCATTCTGGTTCAGACGCCAGTTTGGACATGATTAGACCCGTCTAGATGAAAGGGTAGAATACCCTGCTCCATTTCCAGTTCATTCTTCGCACTTAGCTAGATACCTAGCTGCTTGGAGGACGAGAGAGCTTTTGGCCCCTGCTGCTAGTTTTAGTTGTGCCCTTCCTAGAGAGTGTTTGGCTTAGCTTGAGGACGAGGCACAGGTTGGGCCATCCTTGGCTGCAGAATCTTTTGAGAGGGCGAGCATGAGGTAGAGAATGATCACCTGACTTATCTGTGCCCCTAGTTTATTGCTTTGACTTTTCTTTTCAAGTTTTTATGATGTAAAAGCAACTTCGATTTAATGTGAGAGTTGGAGGATATACTTTTGTTGAAATCATATCATTAAAGTTGTGAGCACTGAAAAGTTTCTTTTTCTGTCCCAAGAATGGTTTGTGTTGTAAAAGGTAAAATTTTGAGAAAATCAGCTTCATTAAAACTTTCCAAAATAATTTTTGCAAATGCTCACTACTTGACACACTTGGAATCAATCCTTAAGATGTACAACCTCGAATCAAAAAGATCATAACCGCCCACGACTGCATCCACCATCACTGCCCCATCTTGCAACTGGCCCTTCTGCCAAATGGAGGTAACACAATTAAGCTAACAGATGACGAAAAAAGATGGACCAATCAAACAAATGGACAGGACAGTTGAGTTGAAAATGGTTATGGCCGAACTTCGGGATGAAGTTGCCTACATATTCCAAAGATGGGAATCAATCCTTACGTATTAACTCTCTCCTTTTTCGCTCTAATTTTTGCCAAAGTCGTGCTTTCGGGTTTTCAACCTTGCGAGTTTTATTTTTCTTTATTTCCAATTTTTTATGCTCTAACTTTTGCCTAGGTCGCCTTTCCGAGTTTTCGGCCTAGCGAGCCACTCAAGGACAGTATGTCTTTAACTTGTGCATATTGATTGGTTGCGAGAACTCTAAGCCATCCAAATCCATGAAGATAATTTCTCCTCTTGACCAGATAGATTTGATGATGTAAGGACCAATCCAATTGGGTCTGAACTTGCACCTAGGGTCATAGATGGGAGCTCGATTGTCTTTCAGCACCACATCTCCTTCTTTCAAGTTTCTAGACTTGACTTTCTTGTTGAAGGCCCTGGTGATTCTGCGCTGATAGCCTTGGATATAATACAACGTCTTCAAACTTCGTTCGTCAAACAACATCAATTCTTCAAATCTGTTCTACTACCAATCTGCCTCTGTTATCTGACACTCGGCCATGATTCTCAGCAACGAGAATAGGGGGTTGCTCCTGTAGATGTTCGAGTTGATGTTCTATAACCCCAGAGTGCAAAAGCCAGTTTATTTGGCCCGTCCTTGTAGGTCTCCACCATCTTTCGCAGGATGTTCTTGATATTCCTATTTGCGACTTCAACGGCTTCGTTGGTCTTTGGTCTGTATGTTGATGACTTGTGAAAAGCCACATTGTATTTCTCAAGCAAATCTACCACCTCCTTCTTGAAGTGTGAGCCATTATCCGATATGATCTCATTTGGTACTTCACACTTGCAGGCGATGTTATTCCTGATAAACTTAGCCACATGTGACTCTTTCAACATAGAATAAGATTAAGCTTCCACCCACTTAGTAAAATAGTTAATCGCCACCTAGATGAACTCATATCCATTTAAGCCCTTTGGCGAGACTGCTCCGATGACGTTAATTCCCCATACTGAGAAAGGCCAGGGTGAAGTCATGTTGTAGAGCTTTGAAGGCGGGATATTTATGCGATTAGCATGGATTTGGCACTTGTGGCATCGCCGAACAAAGTTGATACAATCCTCGTCCATGGTTGACCAATAATAGCCCTACCTAAGGATTTTCCTAGCTAGCATCACATCATTCATGTGTGCTCCACATGGACCTCTATGGATGGCCTCCATGAGACGTTTCGACTCCTCTTCTTCGACACAGAGCTTGTGTATTCCCAGATGCCCTCTCTTGTACAACTTATTTCCGCCGATGATGAACTGGATGGCCAGACACTGTATTCCCTGTTTATACTTGGCATGTGTCCCTGGTGGATACACATCATTCTCCAAAAAGTTCCAAATGTCAAAATACTAGGGGTTCTTGTCCTGAACTTTGTTTATTGTGGCTATTATCTTTTAAGCAGGTTGTAGACACCCCATTTTTCACCATCCTCAAGACTTGGACGTCATCATTTGAACACTCGATGATCATCCATGCTCGTATTCATTTTGAGTTCCCGAAGGTCTCGGTTGCGCGCCTTGCCTTAGGATCTCTCAACTTGTTTGTTTTGTGCTTGGTTGTGGACCAAGGACTTGTGGTTTTGCTTCTAAGGGAAGAGGGTGGCTTGTTGGCCATCTCTATAACCCAACAGCCAAGGCCTTGTGCCATCGGCCTTGTTTTCTTGCTATCGGCCCCAAGTGTTAGCCGATCGGCACTCTTTTTGGTTGATCGGCACTCCTTTTGGTCGATTGGCCATATTTTCTAGCTGAGACCTTTCCATCTACTTTTGTAGATATTTTTGTGCCAACTGTGACAACTGGTGAGCACAATTCTCATCCTCCATACACGTGTATGGAGGGATTGAATCAAGACTCAAGCTTGAGAATTGATTTTCTATAAGAAGGGAGGCCCCTTTCCCTTTCCAGAGGTTCTAAACATTGGAGATAGAAGTTATATATCTCTCTCTATATATTCTACCTCCCTCTTTTCATTTACCTTTGTTTGTGCTCAAAAGTGTAAAATCTTCACACTATTGCACAAACACCTACTAGAACACCATCCTTTTGTTGCTGCGGTACTGAGGAGTTGGTTTTAGTGTTTTTGGGTTGGTTTGAACTCAGAAAAGCTGCTGGAGTTGTGTTCTTGAAGGTGTTCTTCAAGGGTGAGTCAACTACCTTTTAATCCCTTGGTTTGGCTTAAGCTTTTAGACCTATTTTCATGCTGATTTAAGCTTAACTTTCTACTGTAAAAAGTTCTGAGTTTTCATGCTTGTGATGTTTGTTTAAGGTCACTTTTGTGTTGGGGGTTGTCTACCCCCCTTAGGCCTTGTTTGGTCTTATTTTGTGCCTTTATTTTAAGCTTTTGGAACCACCTTGTTTTGACCTTGTGACCACTGAAATCCAGAGGATTTTCAGTGGTGGAAAGGTGGTTTTGGAGTCTTAAATAGGAGAGGGACACCCCCCTCTCCTTGTGTTTTGTATGCTAGTATAAATGGCTCTTAATGGTAGCATGTTTGCTAGCATGTTTTGGTTCCATTTCAACAACTTTTTGGTGTTATTTTAGCCTGCTTCAACTTTGCTTTAAGTTGGTTTGATAGCATCTTGCATGCTTCATATACTTGTAAAACAATCTTGCATGCTAGCATAACATGCATCTTGTGTTTGGACCATCATTCTTGCATGTTTTGGCTCAACTCAAAGAATCTTTCCCTCGTGTTTTACCATGCTTGAGCTCTGTTTGATGTTGTTTTAGTCATGCATGCATTGTTTTGTATAGCCATGGTTCATTCTAGATTGTTAGCTTTATGTATCATGTCCACTAGCATGCATTGCTTGAACTTTTCTCATGATTTGGCATCATTTGAAATGATATTTCAGTGCATGTTTCATAGTCATATACTTTCCTTTGTCATTGTTTCAATGCTTTAAAGAGTTGGAGTTTTATGCCTTAAGAATGGACCATTGTGCATGCCTCTATGCTTAGGCCTTTAGGATGCCATCTCAGTGGGCTTTTGAACTTATTTTGACATTCCATAACTCTGATTTTTATTGGTTAAGTCATGCCATGTTTGGTTTTAATAGGTGTAGTGTAACACCCCTTGTTAGCCTTGCATGCTTCATGCTTTTTGTCTTTTGTTCTAACTCTTGTTGGCTAGGTTCGAGCATGCTTTTGGTCTTGTATTGACCGGCCCTGGGACTATTTTGGTTGCCCTTGGCCCTGTGGGGCTTGCTTTGTATGGTCATGGTGTAAGTTCCTTTGCTAGTTTCAAGCTTTGAGCTTTCTTGCATGCCATACTTGCATTATTAGGGTGGTTTGGCATCATTCCATGCATGATTTCAGAGCCTATAGTATTGTCATACATCCATGCTTTTCACTCATTGCTCATGCGCGGGACTTGTTATCTTCATGCCTTGTTTCTGAACCAAAGTGTATGTATGCCTGCATGTGCTTTTGTACTTCATTTCCATAGCATTTTGGCCACTGTTTTTTTTGCATGGCTGAGGTCTGTCCATCTTCGGTTTAAGCCCATTGTGTATGTGTTTTGCATGTTGTTGCATGCTTGTCCATCTGTGCATGTTGTTGCATGCTTGTTCCATTTTGTTGTTATTGCATACTTGGTACATTGCATGTTTGCATGTCTAGGTTACATTGCTTTTGGCATGCTTTTGTTGCATTGCATAGTACAAATGCAGTTAGCGTGATGTACCGAGCCTAATGTATGCAATACAAATGCGTGAATGCACGCATGCATAGCATAAGGTATGTTAAATTAAACATGCCCTAATCTACCATCATAAGCAGGTAAATAAAAGGGAAGAAAGAAGTGGGGGTTGGAAGACATACACTCCACTCACACACACTTATTACAGATTTGCCCTCGCTCGGAGGGACCAAATAAACAATACAAATTAATTAACTACGCAAGCTAATTAAATATTACAAATTGCCTAATCAGCTAAGCAAATTAATTTAAGCTAAGAAAACAGATAAACCGCCTCGGGAAATGCGCCGCCATGCATAGGCTGCCTCTGTTTTCCTTCCTTCACTCCTCTGGAGGTTGCCAAAACTTCAGGACTGCTTCTCTGGACATTGAGGAGTACCACCGGCTGAGTAGAATTGCCACCGGCAGTGTGGTGTAGTCACCGGCAAAAGATGAATCCATCGGCTGCTTGTTTACTACCCGTCGGCAATATATACTGCCGGTCGGCAAGGAATGCCTGCAGAACCTGCAATTGACAGCAACAGAGGGCAAGGCAAAGCATGGCAGCACAATTCAAGGCATATATGCACCATTCATGTCCCTTATCATGTTTGTGACTCAAAGGGGCATGTGTCTCGATTCTCGGACCACCAATCACGCATTTCCATGCATGATGGCCCAAAGAGTCAAGTATGCAATTTTCATGTCAAATGAAATGCAAACCATACAAACAAACTCCCAATCCCTATCACCCAAATCAAGGGACAAGGAATGCATGTTGATGCAATGCAACCTAAGCATGTTATCATTCATGCAACATAAACAATGCAATGTACTTATGCAAAGCATACAAGCAAACATGCAAGGTAAGCATGCAAACCAAATAGACGATGGACTTAAGCATGAATTAGGCAACCCTAAATAGTCCTAAAACAATGGTCAAAATGCCCAAAAATGGAGGCTAAACACACATGCACACACACACATGTTATGGTCCAAGCCTCAAGCATTAAACAAGCAACATTCAAGCACACTCGAAAAGAGATCTCATGGACAATTAGCATGCAACATGAGCTCTAAAATCATGCTATAAAATGATGCCCAAATCATGTTAAACAAGATAGGCAAATGCATGCAAGCATGGTCCAAACACTTGAGGCAAGTCATGAAGCTTTGAAGCGCATTTAGCACAACAATCATGGCATGCATTAAACAACTAAAAACAGATTTTTAGCATGTTAAAACAAAGCTAAAGGACTACTTAGATGGCATCTAAGTGACTCAAAATTCATAGGCATGCACAATGGTCAAAACATGGAGCATGCAACACATGCTTCCAAAGCATTAAAGAGGCATGCAAGGCAGTCACACAAGCATGAAAATGGGACTGAAATAACATGTAGGGTGGCCCCAAATCACCAAAATGATGCAGGCAACGCATACTACACATCCACACACTTGAGGCCAACAAGCCCGAATACAAAGGAGCTATACTAAGCATGCCAAAGTCAACCCAAACACTTTTTAGCTCTGTCCATAAGTATTTGGTTTGATTTTAGCATGCATTATTTAGCTCCTTTGTATTTGGGCTTGTTGGCCTTGAGTATGTGCATGTGTAGCATGGCATCTTTGCATTGTTTTGGTGATTTGGGATCATTCTATATGCCATTTCAGTCCCATTTCCATGCTTGTTTGATTGCTTTGCATGCCTCTCTAATGCCTCATAAGCTTGTGTAGCCTTGCTCCATGTTTTGGTGCCTTTGCATGCCTTTGTTTTTGAGCCATCTAGATGCCATCTAAGTGGTCTTTTGGGCCTTATGTTATGTGCTAAAAACCTGTTTTAGGTTGCTTAATGCATGCCGTGTTTGTTGTGATAAAACATGCTTCAAAGTTTCATGACTTGCCTCAAGTACTTAGACCATGCTTGCATGCATTTGCTTGTCTTGTTTAATATGATTTGGCATCATTTTATGACATGATTTCAATGCTTATGTTGCATGCTAATTGCTCTTATTTGTCCCTTTCAAGTGTGCTTGAGGGTTGTTTAAATTGTGCCTAAGTGTAGGCTTTCCATCATGTGTATGTGTGCATGTGTTTTGGCTTCTTGTTTTGGTCATTATGGCCACTGTTTTAGGCCTTATTAGAGCTGCCTAATTCATGTATAGGCCCATCTTGCCATTCATTTGCATTGCCACATGTAGGCTTGCATAATTGCATAAGTCCATTGCCATGCCATGTTGCATTCCTAGCTTGTATGCCTAGGTTGCATTGCATCTTGCATGCATTCCTTGTCCCTTGACTTGGGTGATAGGGATTGGGAGTTTTGTTTGATTGGTTTGCATACATTTGAAATCAAAGTTGCATACTTGGTTCTTTGGGCCATCATGCATGGAAATGCGTGATTGGTGGCCCGAGAATCGAGGCACATGTTCCTTTGAGTCGCAAACATGATAAGGGACATGGTTGGTGCATATATGCCTTGAATTGTGCTGCCATGCTTTGCCTTGCCCTCTGTTGCTGTGAGTTGCAGGTCCTGCAGGAACACTCTGCCGACCGGCAGTGTAAGGTGCCGACCGGCAACAAATTCTCTGCCGACAGCTCCAATTTTGTGCCGATGGCCATACCACACTGCCGGTGACAATTTCATCTAGCCGGTGGTGATCCCCTCTGTCCAAGGATGCAGTTCTGAGGTTTTGACAGCCTCCAGAGGAGTGAAGGAAAGAAAACAGAGGCAGCTTATGCATGGTGGCGCGCTTCCCGAGGCATTTTCCTGTTTTTTTTTTAATTAATTTATTTAATTTGTTAATTAAATTAAATTAATTTGTAATATTAATTATCTTGTGTAGTTAATTAATTTGTAATATTTATTCGGTCCCTCCGAGCGAGGGCAAATCTGTAATAAGTGTGTGTGGGTGGTGTGTATATCTTCCAACCTCATTCCTTTCTTCCCTTTTATTTACTGTTTATGATGGTAGATTAGGGCACGTTTAATTTAGCATACCCTATGCTATGCATGAGTGCAATTCATGCATTTGTATTACATGCATAGGCTCGGTACATCCAGCTAACTGCATCAATACTTCAATTCCCAAACTGAATACGTGATAATTGTGCATTTCACGTGACAGTTTAGGATAGCCGAGCCTATTCTAGCAACATTTTGTATGCGATGCATTAGCACTTAACATGACTTGGATCATGCAGTTTGCTAACAAGTTCTTTGTTTTGGCATGGAGTACTATGTAGTATTTCTGCTTTAGCATATCGCATGAGTGTGATATTGCCATGACAGCATGGTTAACATGTGGCTAGATGCTTATTGTGTTAAAACTGTTTTGAATGCCTGTGGGTGAAGGTTGGAGTTTTGAGTTGGAAACATCGTTGAAATCGCATTTTAGCTCACTTGCGAGTAGAAATTCCAAAGCATTTTCAAACCGACGGATATGCAATGTTTATTTCCAAATTAGGCAATCTAGTCTATACTTGTTTGCTGCACGCATAACATAGTAATTTAGGCTATAAATGGAATAAGAACACATAGCGTTTTCAAAATCGGATATCATGGTTAGTAGAGGCCGGTCTTCGGACCGGGCGAAAGGGGGTGCTATAGCTGACCTTCCCGATCGTACCCAAGCTCCCGACCGAGACAACTGCCCGGTGATGACGGACATGTGGCCTTCGCGGCACCGAGTCAGGGTTCCTAAATTTCCCCATTTAAAAATATTTAGGTGGCGACTCTGTATCTGGCGACGCAGTCCATGTTTGCAATACTTTTCAAACAAAATCTGTTTTCTCAAACGATTTGCCAGATCTGGACTCTTCGGTTCAGATTTGAACCGTGACACAAGTCGAGTCCGAACTGTGGTAACCCCAAATGAACAGAACGGGACTTAATCCTCGCGGGCGGTTCGGGGACGTCACAATTCATTTTGTGTTTGGTTTGGGTGTTAGCCAAAACATGAGGAACGAGGGGCGTTTCATACTTGAAATGATGAAACGTGCCTCAATCCTCAGTCGCCGAGCCTCTTGATCAAAACAGGATAGAGTTTAAGGCATTTAGGTGTTTTTGTGAATTTCATTCACATTGAATTGTGAGACTCGACCTCTTTGGCCATCATGCATCGAAATGCGGTGATTGATGGCTATGAGAGTCAGCACAACACTCCTTTGAGTTCCAAACATGATAAGGGTGTAGTGTACAACATTTTCTTGCAAATGTTTGCTATGCCTCTATTTGTACTCTGCTACAGCAAAAGAGCAGTTAGCAGGAAGAGTGGCCGTCGGCTATCTAGTGTGGCCGATCGGCTAACAATTTTTGGCCGATGGACTCAAAAGTGGTCGATGACCCTTCCTTTGGCCAATGGCTATATACATTTGGCTGATGACCTCTCAGCATACCCATGGGGTGAATCAGAAGTGTTTCAGAAGATTTGTACAGTTTTAGAAGTTTAAACCGTATCAAACAGGCATTATGAGGCATGGCAACGGATTTCCGAGGAGGACGCGACGAGCATGCATCATTTATCATTTCGAGGTAGAGCTGTGCAGCTTTGTTTTAGCTTCTTTCTTTTCTTACTTAGTTGTTTTGTAACTTAATTAATTTCTTAATTAGTTAAGAGTTTTGTAATAATTAATTAGCTAGGTAGTTAGTTAATTAATTGGTTTGTATTATTCATTCGGACCCTCGTTGAGAGGGCGCATATTTGTTAATAAGTGTGCGTGAGTGTGTGAATGTCTCCACCCACATTGCTTTCTCCCTTATGTACACGCTGTACGATGGTTAGTTCGAGGTCATGTTCAATTAGCATTCCTATGCTCGCATGTTTGCATATCTCATCTGATATTGCATGCACCGGGCTTGGTGCATCATACTAACCGCATTGTTTCAATTCCTACTTTGAATACATGTTATAAGTTGCATCTCATATGCCACCTTAGAATAGCCGAGCCTTATCTTAGGTTCATTTGATTGATGTTGCATTAGCCATATGACATAACTAGGATCATGCATGATTTTCTAACTAGTTGTTATTTTGGCTCGGAGTACTAGGTATAGCGTTATGCTTTAGCATCTGATGATTGTGAGTTGTGTCATGAATAGCACGCTGCCATGGGGCTAACTGCTTAAGTGATATACTTGCCTGAATGCTTTGGGGTGAAGGTTGGATTGCTTGAATTGGAACAATTCATCAAAATGCGAGTTTTTAAGCCCACTTGAGAGTGGCAAAATCATATTTTCTAAGCCCACTTGAGGGTGGCAAATCCATGTCTTAGCCTACTTGCGAGTAGCACCTTCAAACCATTTTCAAACAAACATGAGATGTTTTGTTCCAAGTTAGGCGATCTAGTCTATACTTGTATGCTGTCCGCATCACATAGTAATTCTAGCTAATAATCAGAATAAGAGCCCATGTGTTTTCAAAAAGAAAATATCATGTTAGTACAGGCTGGTCTTTGATCGGGCAAGCGGGGGTGCTCATTGCATGACCTTCCCTCTCGTACCCAAGTTCCCGAGCCGAGACAACTTTGGTGATGACGGACACGTGGCCTTAGGCATGAGTCAGGGTTTCCTAAATTTCCCGAAATAAAACATTTAGGTGGCGACTCTGTATCTAGCAAAGTAGTCCATGTTTAGCACTTCTTTATAAAAATCAATATTCCAAAATGATTTGTCGGATGTGGACTCTTTGGTGATTTATCGGTCTTGCACTTTGCGAGATTAGATTCAGAACCGTGACATTGAGTCCGAACTGTAGTAGCTAATGAACAAAACGGATTTTTGCGCAATTTCGCGCGCGGAGCGGGGACGTTCTGGCACGTCTACAGTTTCTGGCAACTCCACTGGGGATTTAGAGAACTTGACTCGAACTCATGAAATCTTATTTTGACTACACTTATGTGTCTCTTTGCATTGCATTTGCATTGGTGCGCCTAGGGCACCGTGTTTGCCGTATGCTATTTCTGAACGGTTTGCTGAAGGCTTGCTTTGAGAAGCATGCCATAAGGCTAACCGGTTGTGGGCTCTGCCATGACGGGAACACAAAACTTGATTTTTACTCGGGCACCCTTTTTGACCATTCGACCTAGTGCATATTCGGAATCCATAATGAAAATTCCAATCTAAGACAGGTTGCTTACCCGATTGTCGGTTGTTTTGAAATCGCTATATGCATAGTGAAACTCTAGTTCCTGACGAAATAGGACAGGGAAACCCTACCCCGCCATAGAGGTGTTTTGGCTCTCACTTGCTTGCTATGTGCATTTAGAGTTGGCCTCTACAGGAATGCACATATCAGTTTGCAAGTCTGGGTATCAGGCCTGCGGGCATCTGTGTTTGGAAATCAGTTTTACCTGCGGGTATTAGATTCAGATTTGGGGTAGTGATTTGGGAACAGTGATCAGTGGTTGAGAACAGTTCTTCTAGCTTGTATTTGCCAACTGTGTGTTGTCTTTATTTAAGTTGTCATGCTGTCCATTTTTCTGTTCATTGTTTCCTTATTATGCTTTATTTATCTTTTTGCAAGGTAGTTTAACACTATTGCATCCAACCAGACAGATATTGCCCGAGCACTCTGGGTTAGAGGTCGTAGACTTAATCGATCCAGGGATCTGATTGACGGACAAGCAGTGTTCCTTTCTTTATCCCCGGTTACCAGACGGAGGTCAAAGAGACGCAGTGTATCGGTACAGCAGTCGCCAGATCAGTGGTCTGCGCCACCAGTGAATAGTCAGGCTGAGGTCTCAGTTTCTATTACAGGGACAGATATACCGATCGTTCAGATAAATCAACATAATATAGCATGTATAGAGGAGATGATGCGTCAGCTCCAGGAGAGTATGAAAGCCATGCAGCAGGATGCTGCCCGTCAAGCAGAATTTGCCTCACGCAAGGCCGAGGTTATGGCCCAACAAGCAGAGTTGATTGCTAGACTCTAGCAACGACAACCACTACAGCAAGCCGGAGCATCTGCTTCACACCCAGCTCCTCCCCCACTAAGAGTTCCAATACTTGGGGAGACAGCATACGTCCAGGACAATACGGACGTTCTAACAGGGCATGTTCCTCCCCAAATCCTACCTCAGTTATCTAAAGCGCCTACCAACCCAGAGGATACATCCTTTGAGTTCGAGATAGATCCCACAACACTAAAAGTGAGCAAGCTAGAAAAGCTGTTCAAGAAGTCTTACGGTGTGAAATCCATCCCGAATATAGAGGACGGGTGTACCGACTCGGCCGTGACTCTGTCAGACCGGTTTAAAATGTTGCACAGAGACCGTTTTGACGGGTCTAGAGATCCTATGGTGCATTTGCGGCTATTTTCGGATATCCTAAGGCTGATGGGCCTCTCCAGATTGCAGAAGCTTTCCTTGTTTGGTCGGACCCTGTCGGGTGTAGCGGTTATTTGGTATGCAAAACTGGAGGACTCTGTTAAGAGGAACTGGGAGGAGATGGCTGAGGCCTTTGTAGCGCAATACTCCTACAATACACAGATCGAGGTCACAACACGTGATCTGGAGACAACTAGGCAAGAGTCGAAGGAGAGCTTCTCAGATTTTGTGACCTGGTGGAGGGCTAAGGCCTCGATAATGACCATCAGGCCTATTGACAAAGATCATATCCGGATGGTTCTGCACAACCTCCAGCCCAAGCTTATGCAGAAGATGATCGTTCTCCCCTCCTCACCTTTGCAGATCTACATGAGATAGGGGTGCAGATCGAGGATGCAATGAAGCAGGGCCTCATTGATCATGAAAGAGAGCAGCCCAAGAGGGCATTAAATCGCAGTACGAATGTAGGCACCAGCGGTGCTGCAGCTGCCAGAGCTTCAAACGTGGGCATGGTCACCACCACCACCCCAAGAACCCTTACAGCTACACCATTCACCGGTGCATTCTGGAGTAGCTCGCAAACAGCCAAGTTCCCACCCCGAGGCCAGAGAACCTTTACCCCACTATACATGTCTTTGTCCAAGGCCTTGGTGGTTTTGATCAGGAAAAGGCACTTGAAGCCCCTAGAGCCACGGCCATTGCCAGAAAAACTTCCTCCCTCCCACAATCCAGCTAAATACTGTGCGTTTCACCAACAACATGGTAATGACACTGACCAGTGCTTTAGATTACGTCACGAAATCCAAGATCTCGTTGACAATAGGGTGCTCGTACCCCTAGAAAAACCAAATGTTACAACCAACCCTCTCCTGCCATATAACCATGCGCCACCTCCCAAACGCATCAACTTGATCCAAACTGGGGTTGTGTCATATGACCCTAGGATATATATCACCCTTTCCCACCTACCCAAGCCGGAGGTGTTCAATCCTGACAGCACTGACTTGTGTATGTTGGATATCTCCCAAACCCAACCTAAAACGGTGGTGCTAACTATCGAAGATAGAATTGGGTCAACTGTGGGAGCAGATGGGAATGATGATACAGAGCCTGAGGGGTCTGCGAGCTTCATGTACAACCCAAGCGGTTACATTACATCAGCAGGCCAGGCTAGGGCGAGAGTGGAATTGCCAGTGGGGGCAGAGATTTGTGTAGTCCGGGAGAATGCACCTAATCACGGGCTGGATGACCTTGCCGAACTGGAGGAGGATATCGCGAGTCTTCAATTCTTCAATGAACAGGACCCGGAAGACGTGACTGTCAACTAGTTTGATCTGGAAGGGTCAGCAGAAGCTATTGGGTGGCTTAGCGACGAGCCAGATATTGTCGAGGCACCTCAGCTAGAGCAGGGGCGACCAGGAGTTGGGATGTCAACAGTGGCTGGAAGTGCCGGGAATCAAGATGCACTGTCAGAGAGCACCGGTGTTAAGAATTTTGCTCAGAATACGGGCAGTTTGGGTACGGAAGACACCGAACAGCAGGCCGCACTGGAGTAGTTTAAGCGGGAAAAGATCGAGGATTCTGAGAGGGCTAGAAAGGCCAAAGCCCCTGAGGGGACAGAACGTGCTGCGAGCATAGGAACGGAAGGTGCTGTGGGTACATAAATAGTTGTAACGGAACCGGACAGGTGTCTCTCAGCTGCCAATGGCATGTGGTGGGAAGATGACGATCTATGTCTTGCCCACACCGATGAAGACTGGGGCCAAAGCCAGCCGGATGATTCCTGGTATGTGGGCGAGGTTGACCACATGACTAGGAGTGGGTGGTACTTTAAGCCCCCACACTTAGATCAACTAGAGGTGTCCAGAAAGGACAAAGAGATAGACAAGCAGAAAGAAAAGCTGCTCGAAGAGGAGGCTGTACTGAAACAGCTGAAGAAGATACAAGCAGACATCTCCATCTGGGGACTGCTTATGGCCTCACGAGTTCATAGACAAGATGTCCTTTCTGCAATGGACAAGGCCAAACTTTCAATAAATACCACGCCTGAGCAGTTGGTAGGACTAGTCTTTCCGGGAGGAGCTTCCCCAACGTTGACCTTTACTGACAAGGAGCTGCCGCCTGAGGGCGCAAACCATAACAAACCTCTCTACATCTCTGTCGAGTGTAAAGAAAAATGGATACCGGTGGTTCTTGTCGACACGGGATCCGCCATTAATATGTGCCCATCGAGGACGGCATATGCAATCGGGTTGAAGCCCGCGGATTTTGTGCCAACTGCCCAGGTGATAAGGGCGTATGATAATACAAGTAGAGAGATGATGGGGACCGTGCAGATTCGGACTCATGTTGGTCCAGGAGAACACGATATTCACTTTCATGTCTTGGACGTTCACACAACCTTCAATCTTCTCCTACGGCGGCCGTGGCTGCACCAGGCGAAGGCGGTCTCTTCCATCCTGCATCAAATGTTGAAATACCCCCACGAGAAGGGGGTGGCTATTGTTTTTGGGAATTCGTCAACCCATCCGCCGCCAGAAGTGTCTACACCGGTTCTGGAAATTGAGCATGGCACGGAGGATGTGTTCCTGTCAGGATTTACCCTAGCCAAGGCTTGGGTCGTACAGAGCATTTTGGCTGTTGATGAGGGGTTATATGTCAGCACACAGTCTGTGTACCTCATGAACAAGCTTTAGCACATCCCTGGGATGGGACTAGGAAATAGTGACCGGAAGGGCATTACTGTATTGGCCGAAGTGCCGCACAACTCACGTACCTTTGGTTTAGGCTATCTGCCTACCAAGGAGGACTGGGTAAGGAAAGGCAAAGAAATGGCGGGAAGGGCCAGAGCCAAGCAGACCAGGAGGCATTTTGATTTGATGCAGGCATGGCAACGGATTTCCAAGCGAAGCCGACCGAGCATGCATTTGTCCCGCTCCCGAGACCTCTTTACTGTTTTTTTTTTGTAGCTTACTTAATTTGTTAATTAAGTGTTGTAATAATTAGTTGTAGCTAGTTATTCATTTGATTGTGTAATAATTAATTAGTTTGTTAGTTAGTTAATTAGATGGTTTGTATTATTCTTTCGGTCTCTCCCTCGAGAGAGCCAATTGGTGTAATAAGCGTGCGTGTGTGTGATGCATGTCTTCCAACCCCCAT
>NW_021024778.1:1865915-1876927 GCF_004153795.1 Camellia sinensis | reverse complement strand
ATGCGGTCTACGCAAGCAATACATGCGGTCTACGCAGGTAATGAAAATAGTAATGCGGTCTACGCAAGCAATACATGCGGTCTACGCAGGTAATGAAAATAGTAATGCGGTCTACGCAAGCAATACATGCGGTCTACGCAGGTAATGAAATAATGCGGTCTACGCAAGCAATACATGCGGTCTACGCAGGTAATGAAATAATGCGGTCTACGCAAGCAATACATGCGGTCTACGCAGGTAATGAAATAATGCGGTCTACGCAAGCAATACATGCGGTCTACGCAGGTAATGAAATAATGCGGTCTACGCAAGCAATACATGCGGTCTACGCAGGTAATGAAATAATGCGGTCTACGCAAGCAATACATGCGGTCTACGCAGGTAATGAAATAATGCGGTCTACGCAAGCAATACATGCGGTCTACGCAGGTAATGAAATAATGCGGTCTACGCAAGCAATACATGCGGTCTACGCAGGTAATGAAATAATGCGGTCTACGCAAGCAATACATGCGGTCTACGCAGGTAATGAAATAATGCGGTCTACGCAAGCAATACATGCGGTCTACGCAGGTAATGAAATAATGCGGTCTACGCAAGCAATACATGCGGTCTACGCAGGTAATGAAATAATGCGGTCTACGCAAGCAATACATGCGGTCTACGCAGGTAATGAAATAATGCGGTCTACGCAAGCAATACATGCGGTCTACGCAGGTAATGAAATAATGCGGTCTACGCAAGCAATACATGCGGTCTACGCAGGTAATGAAATAATGCGGTCTACGCAAGCAATACATGCGGTCTACGCAGGTAATGAAATAATGCGGTCTACGCAAGCAATACATGCGGTCTACGCAGGTAATGAAATAATGCGGTCTACGCAAGCAATACATGCGGTCTACGCAGGTAATGAAATAATGCGGTCTACGCAAGCAATACATGCGGTCTACGCAGGTAATGAAATAATGCGGTCTACGCAAGCAATACATGCGGTCTACGCAGGTAATGAAATAATGCGGTCTACGCAAGCAATACATGCGGTCTACGCAGGTAATGAAATAATGCGGTCTACGCAAGCAATACATGCGGTCTACGCAGGTAATGAAATAATGCGGTCTACGCAAGCAATACATGCGGTCTACGCAGGTAATGAAATAATGCGGTCTACGCAAGCAATACATGCGGTCTACGCAGGTAATGAAATAATGCGGTCTACGCAAGCAATACATGCGGTCTACGCAGGTAATGAAATAATGCGGTCTACGCAAGCAATACATGCGGTCTACGCAGGTAATGAAATAATGCGGTCTACGCAAGCAATACATGCGGTCTACGCAGGTAATGAAATAATGCGGTCTACGCAAGCAATACATGCGGTCTACGCAGGTAATGAAATAATGCGGTCTACGCAAGCAATACATGCGGTCTACGCAGGTAATGAAATAATGCGGTCTACGCAAGCAATACATGCGGTCTACGCAGGTAATGAAATAATGCGGTCTACGCAAGCAATACATGCGGTCTACGCAGGTAAAGAAATTGAACAATAAATATGCGGTCTACGCAAGTAATGAAATTGAACAATTATGCGGTCTACACAAGCAATACATGCGGTCTACGCAGGTAAAGAAATTGAACAATAAATATTCGGTCTACGCAAGTAAAGAAATTGAACAATTATGCGGTCTACGCAAGCAATACATGCGGTCTACGCAGGTAAAGAAATTGAACAATAAATATGCATGACAATGCAAAAGTGGATGTGAGACAATGCAGGTCGTAAGGAACGTAAGACAATGCAAACGAGGCACACATGTCAATGCAAATGAGGCACGCATGCCGATGCAAATGAGGCACACATGCCGATGCGAATGGGGCACACGTGCTGATGCAAATAAGGCACACGTGCCGGTGCAAATGGGGCACATGTGTCGATGCAAATAAGGCACACGTGCCGATGCAAAATGAGGCACACGTGCCGATAGGAATGAGGCACACGTGCCAATGCGGAATGAGGCACACGTGCCAATGGGAATGAGGCACGCGTGCCAATGCGGAATGAGGCACGCGTGCCAATGGGAATGAGGCACACGTGCCAATGTGGAATGAGGCACACGTGCCAATGTGGAATGAGGCACACGTGCCGATAGGAATGAGGCACACGTGCCGATGCGGAATGAGGCACACGTGCCGATGAGAATGAGGCACACGTGCCGATGGGAATGAGGCACACGTGCCAATGCGAAATGAGGCACACGTGCCGATAGGAATGAGGCACACGTGCCAATGCAAAATAATATAAATGAAATAAATGAGACACGCATGCCTCACGAGATGCAAAATGATGCTCAGTGTGACACGTATGCCACACGGAATGTAAACGATGCTAAGTGTGACACGCATGCCACACGGAATGTAAAAGGACTAAAAATGCGTAACAACGCACGTGTTTCGGAATGCATGACAATGCATGGAATGAAAATGCAATGACAATGTATGAGAAATGTGCATGACAATGCAAAGGGGTGCGTGTTACAACGCATGTAGTATGCATAACAATGCGAATGTGAGGCGCATGACAGCGCGATGTAATGCACCTAAGTAGTGCGATGAACGCGTGCAACGCCCATGGGCCAACTTTTGAATTTAAAAGGATACAAAAAGGATACACCTTACACAAATTTGAGTGCCACGCATAGGAGACATGACCCGAAGTCAAAACGGAGGCCGGTTGAGTGTCGGGGATGCACTTTCTTGCACTTTCTTGAGCTATGAAGACCACAAACTACTCATATGGCCTAAACAAGGCTGTGGGAACACCACCGGCCGGAAGGGGAGGCCACCGGCTGCAGAATAACGCCATCGGCACAAAATAATGCCGGCCGACACAAAATATTGCCGACCGGCAAAAAGTTACTGAGTCGGGGCAGATTCGACTTTTCACCTTGGGTGTTTTAAAATAGGGTTTCAAACCCTATTTTCTCATTTCCCCCACCGCTGAAAACTCTAACCCTCTCTCTCTAGAGTGTTTTCCTCTCCCCGTTTCTTCGTTTCTTCGCGTTCTACGCCCGTTTCGTCGTCGGATTCACGATTTTCTTCGCGTTTCGGACATTTTCAACCGAACAAAACTTTGTTTCGGTGCCTCGTTTGGCGTTCCCACCTTTTCAGGGTTTGTTCCCCTTGCTTTCCTCTTCATTCCCGTGCCTTTTCACATTCCGACCTTTCCGGCCATTTCCGACCCTCTCGGGAGTTGACTTTTCAGTTGACTCTTCGTATTCCGGCCCGGTTTTCCTTCCTCCGGCTATTCTCTCATCATTCCTGACATGGCGGATGATATTCCACGTGGCGGGACTCCCCGGGACCACGAGATGGATCCCGGGGTCGAGCTCCTACCGTTGAGCGAGCGCCCGTTCGACCCGGCGACCTACCGACCGGCGATCCATGTTCTGCCCCCCGATGGCCTACGTCAGTTTCGAAGCTTCGAGAGGCACGTGGCACCTGAGCTACTACTGCGCGAGCCTACCTCCCATCTTTCCTTCAACATTTCCGAGGTAACTCTCTTTCTTCTGCTTTACTTTCCGCAATGTAGGATACAAAACTGTTATAGTTAGTTGTACTCTTTAACTGCTTGAATCTGATATACCGTAGACTGTAGTTGACTGTAAACATACATACAACTGACATCTGTCTGAGATTGGCACATGCACACACACTGCACTAACCCCAAATCACTCAAACACACGGCGCACACTGTTTTCCACTGCAAACACACCGGTACCCGGTATTTGTCTGAATCTGTTAAATTTGCACGCATGCTATATCTGTTCTGAACCCCCCCAAACATGTTGACGCATCACACACTGTAGTTCACTGTAAGCACACCGGCACCCGGTATTTGTCAAAATCTGTCAAACTTGCACGCATGCTGTATCTGTATGCTTTTCAAAACTGCATTTTGAATGTTGCCTTGCCATTGTTATTTTCTGTTTACAGGAGGATTCCCATACCATCCGAGGGTATGGGAACACTGGCGTTCGGGAGTGGTATGATGAGTTCCCTGACGCGGTCCGACGCATAGTGGACCGGGCGGGCTTCGGCGCCTTCTGCCGAGGACTCTCCAGGCTTTCTACCTGCAGACCTCTCCTTGCCGCTCTGGCGGAGAGATGGTGGGACACCACCGATTCGTTTCACTTTTCCACTGCAGGGGACATGACGATGACCCTTTATGACTTCTCGATGCTCACAGGCATCGGGGTAGGGGGTGATCCGATCACCTTTGATATAGACATGGATGAGTGGACCGCCGCTCAGGTCCATCTGCTGGGGGAGGCCCCACCTCTTGCTCGTCCAGGCTTCGTGCGGTACTCCTGGTTCGAGGTACAGTTTAGGGTCCAGCCCGTGTTGGAGGAGGAGGCGCAGATGACTCAGGAGGACGTGGAGAGGTACGCCTACGGCTTCCTGATGTTCTTATTCGGGACGACCATTTTCGCCGACCGGGCGAACACCGTGCCTCTCTGTCTTCTCAGCGCACTGGTGGACGTCCGGGACATTTTGCATTATGACTGGGGTGGCGCCGCTCTGGCCACCCTCTACGGGTACATGAGCTCGGCTTCGCGCGGCAGCGGCCAGTTGCTCGGAGGCTACTGGCGGGCTTGGGAGGTACATTTCTTCTCCGCTTTTCATTTCTGTCCAATATTTTCTGTACTCTGTACACTGCACACACGGTAGTCTGCTCTATACTTGCTGTATACTGTACATACGGCACACACATACATTCTGCTTCACACTGACTGTACACTGCTCACACTGTACACTGCACACAATACACTGCACAACACACGGCGCTGTCATTTCTGCTTTATTCTGTATATTTTGCTTTTTCTGATAAATGCACTGGTATTCACCTTGCAGCTATGGGTTTACGCCTACTTTCCCAGGCTTGCCCCTGTACCAGTCACAGAGACCCCTCTGGTCGTCCCCTTCTCACGACGCTTTGACAGGAGATGCACCCGGCGGCCGTGAGAGACTTTCGGCTTTTTCCGCCGATACTTCGACACTATTACCCCGGCCGAGGTATGTTTTACTTGCAGTTCATTTAAGTTTCACTTTTCCACTGTATTTTTCAAAAACAGTAGATAACAAACTGTATGTCACTTTCAGATCACTTGGCGGCCGTG
Organism: Camellia sinensis; assembly: GCF_004153795.1. Taxonomy (NCBI): domain Eukaryota; kingdom Viridiplantae; phylum Streptophyta; class Magnoliopsida; order Ericales; family Theaceae; genus Camellia; species Camellia sinensis. The sequence goes on along the minus strand of NW_021024778.1, from coordinate 1,871,747 downwards.
GGCTCCATTGCCGGCGGTGACGCGTGACCGCTTTGCCGGTGCGGAGGAGACTTCGCGTTTTTGGATCTTGCTAGAGGGCCCGGTCTGTCGGGCTTGGTACCTAGGGGAGCGTTTTCTATGCTAGACCCTAGGGTTACCTAAGCAGATAGTCCCGGTTCACCCTCCTGCGGACATGAAGGAGACCGAGAGGCTCACCACCGAGCAGCTGGATGATTATACTATCGGCTGGGAGGAGGCTGGCTTCCGAGGCACTGGCGACTACCGAGAGTATGTGCAGACATACCTGATGCGACCTCTGAGCGGTGGCCGTCGAGCAGAGGGGGCCAGGCCTGTGGCATCGGCGGCTGGGGCCGGAGCGGGAGTTGGAGTAAGGGTTGCGAGGAGGGCCCGAGTCCGTGGCAGGGGCGGAGCTCAGGGAGGACAGGGGACTGGGTGGCCCGCCCTGCCTGCTGTACTGACTTTCCAGGGGCAGGGTGGGGCGACCTATCAGATCCCCTTCGCCCCTCCGCCAGCTGATCACGAGTTCGTCGGTGTCCCCGACTTAGCTCCGGTATGTATTACTGCACTTTGTACAGTCATGTTATTTCAGTTTATTTGATATTCCACAGAATATTGATGCATCTGATACTTTTGCAGGCTTCTTCTGAGTACACGTGTCAGTCGTTGGCGATGAATGCCTCGATAATGGGGATGCTTCAGCGGACATTTGACCTCCTAGCCCTCTACAGCATACCGGTATGTTCTTCTGGCACTGGCCTCAAACCATTCATACACTGCTTTGCATAATCTGATGCATGGCACCACACCTGATACACTGATCTCACAGCATCTGACACACTACATACACTGCATTCTGCACTGTACCTTGCATTCTGGACTGACAAACTACTCACGGTATTTATACACTGTACTCATATACTGCATTCTGCACTGTTAAACTGCCCACGGCATACACACACTGTACTCATACACTGTATTCTGCACTGTTAAACTGCCCACGGCATACTGATGCATTTCCCTTTTTATGTACTTTTTCAGCCTTCTTTCCAGATTCCCATGGTAGGAGGTGCTTCAGCTGGACCTTCCGTCCCTGCCCGGGGGAGAGATGAGGAGGGCCGAGTATTTCCCCGCTCCAAGGCGGGGCGCATTCATGTCGGGAGTAGCTCGCAAGCTCCAATCCCAGATGATGATGATGACGAAGAGTCAGAGGCGGAGTCCGAGTCATTGGAGGAGGAGACCGGAGGCGGTTCTAGCTCGGGCTCTGACGACGATGCTGATGATGCTCCTGGACCCTCGTCCAGGAAGAGGATCAGGACAGACTGACGGTCCTTGGAGTGCTCGACACAGATGCGGATTTTTGTTATTTTTCTTCTTTCTTGTACTTTTCCTCTTTTCTTTGGTAGTTAGATTACCTTGTACTGCCGCAGGCAGATTTTGTTTTCCTCAAAACTTTGTACTCAAGAAAAATTATGAAATGAACAGATTTTTGCTTAAAAAAGTGTTACATTTACATATCTCATGTATTGCATCGCATTCCATCATGTTACACCTCAATGTAAATGAAATTAATTGGTTGTCTGAAAATTGAACACTTGCACTGTAATAATCAGATAACTAAACAGCCAACAGCAAAATACACCCAAGCAACCCACTGCCTGATTCTGGATACACAGCCCTTACTCTGCTGGGGATTGATCTGCATACAGCCCATAACATAGCATTCGGTTCATCCTGCACACAGCAAACTTTAAACAAAATAGCCCAATCTGATAAGACGGCCTTCAAAGGTGAAACCAGCTAGGGTTGAAACATGCTCAAATGTAGAGAATGGCACAGCATTCCGAGTGTAAATGATTTTTGAAATCGAATGAGGGTTTTTCGAACCAGGGTATCGAGCCTACAACTGAACACAGCGGGGAGGACTCGAACAAAAAGGTACACGACCTAAACACAACGAGACACGCTCGGAAAAGACCTAAAACAAGGGTTGAGATAAACAAAACAAAAGACACGACACATAGGCGTGTTAGCGAAGATGGGGGGACCTCGGACCACGAGGAGCCAGTTTCTCTGGGTATTGTTTCCCACCCTTTCTGATTTGTGATTCTCACATCACTCTGGCACTCAAACTCGGTTTTTCTCTCAAAAACCCTTTTCCTCACTTTTCTCTCAACTTACACCTCTCTATTCTTCATTCTCTCATTTTTCATCCCTCCCCAGGGTGATTGATGGATAAATAGAAAGGTGTGGGTTCATGCTCAGCACCGTTAGCTCACGGCTATTTCTTCTGGCGGGCAGAGTGCTCTTCTGGAAAGTACGTCGATGACGGGGGAAAGACAGAACGCCTGACTCAACTGTGCCCCTAGTTCATCATTTTAACCATTCTTTTCGTTTTGGTTTTCTACTAAAACAAGTTTCATCAAAATGAGAGTCAGATTAACGTACTTATTCGATTTTTGATTTAAAAACCATGCAAGTCAGGCTGCAAGCACTGAAAATTTTCCTTTTTGGGTCCAAGATAATGGTCCAGTTTTGGAAAATGAAATAGTTTTTGAGAAAATAGTCAACCTCGGTAAAAATTTTCAAAAACTATTTTTCAAACAGTCAATGCTCAACAGGCATGGAACTTACTCTTTGAGATGCGCAACCTTGGATTGGAGGCAATGGAAAATTGCCCCTGGTTTGAAGGGGGGGATGGCAACGGAAAGTTGCCCCTGGTTTGAATGGTGGCTCACGGCAGCTCGTGGCAACGTAAAGTTGCCCCTTGTTTGGATGATGCCGCAGCAATCCACAAACAGTCTTCGTTGGTGGTAGTCGAACTCTTGGACACAGCGACGACGAAGATGGTCACAACAAATATATGAACACAGTCACCTTGAAAGGTGTTGGCAACTGGATCTTGGGATGAAATCGAAACCATTGCATGGACTGAGACGCTATGAAAGCGTTGGGGGCTGGACTTCATGATGAAGTTGCCTACATATCCCAAACATGGGAATCAAGCCTTACGTAGTTCCGGTTAAGGTACACTCGGGTATTTTAACCTTCACTTTTTTTAGGCTCTCACTTTTGCCAAGGCGCCCAATGCGGGTTTTCGACCTTGCGAGCTTCTTTTTATTTTCTTTTGTTCATTTTTTTTCGCATTTTTCTTCTTCTTTTCTTTTCTTCTTTTTTTGTATTTTTTGTTTTTTGTATTTTTCTCTTGCTCTAACTTTTGCCTGGGTCGCCCTTCCGGGTTTTCAGCCCAGCGAGCCTCTCAAAGGGTAAAAGTATAGCAAGTCCATGCCAAATGGTTCCCGAAATTGAAGCCTCTCTGTGTCTAGGAGAACGGCTGTCGCAACGATTTGCGGAAGAATCCATCATGGTTGCTCTACGAGCTTCTTTAGGTGAGATCTACTCGTTTTGACTCGGCTTTGATGCCTCTTGCTCGAGGGCTGCTTCTGAACTGGCCATGCGGGCCTTACATGACGTTTGACCGTTGAACTTTCTGAACGTTCTGAACGGGTTCATAGTCGGAAAACGAACGGGTTGAATCTTGAGGCTGAGAGTGATCCTAGGCTGCACAATCTCAAGAGGGATTCCACACAAGTCTTCACAGGGCCGCGTAAAACATTTGTTTTTGAAAGTTTTTAAGAAAGCGACAAATCGCTCGCGCCGAAGATAGTGTGGAACCAATCTGGATCAGGCCAGGATCCTTCTCAGTACTCACGCCGACAAGCATGATTTCATTCATTAAAAGGCTTAGCACGCCTCTCTTTCTCTCAAAATGATCAAAATTTTGCAAAACCCAAGGAATTCCTTCCTCTTCATTTTCATCACCGCAATGTTCAAAAGGGTTTTTCTTTTTTGAAAAACTTAGGTTAATGCAATGAGTTTGGCGCGCAGGAGAGCAGGCGAGATATACTGTCAGCCCAATCAAATTCTCTGGCACTTGAACTAAAAGTAAGCACGAAAGTGAGATAGCAACAGCTGTTTCATTCAGATTTGTTGGTGTAACTGGCCCCTCGGCAGAAACAGACTCAAAACAAAAATAGATAATTACAAGACAAAACGGTGTTCGAGGCAACAACCCCAGAATCACCTGGTATTATATACAAAGGGGACTGACTCGCTACAACAAGACAGACCCTTTAAGCAAAAAGACTGACTCAAGACAAAGAGACAGACTCAAAACCAAAAGACCGACTCGATACCCGAGCCAGGATTTACAAAGTTAGCGTTCACAGCCACTCAAAAATGCGTGCCAGACGCTACATTCAAAACACATCCAGATGCCGCCCGCAGGTGGTTCATCTTCTGATTACATACTTGCAGTATTTGTGTCCTCAAAGTCCAATAGCTGAGTGGTAACGGACTTGGCTGAGGTGGGTGGGAGGATAACCTCGTTATCAATCAAATCTTACACCTCATGACGGAGGCGGAAGCAATTGTCGGTAGCATGGCCTGTCTGCTGGTGGTACGCGCAGTACTAAGTAGCATCATGCGTGGCAGGGAGATTCTTCGGGAGAGGCCGAGGCTCCAAGGGTTTAAGGTGTCCCTTCTCGGCAAGGATTTGAAGTGCCTTGGACAAAGGCATGTAGAGAGCATGAAAGGTCCTGCGCCCCCGGGGCAGGTACTTTTGTGCGCCCTTACTAGCTGAACAGGCGAAGGGGTCGGCAGGCGCCACCTTGGTTTTCTGATCTTTCCCGGGTGCAGGGGCGGGAATAGGAGGAACTGCCTTGGCATGACGGGGCCTATCCCGATTTTCTGACTGGCTTGAACTACCCTCGGGTGGAGTGGGGAAAGCGTCCTCCACAGTCTTTGCCACGACTGCGGATATCTGTTGCTTGTTCATCCCCCCGGCTTTCAAAGCCTCAACTGCCCACAGCAATCGTTCAATAGGATCGGCATCTACCTTCATTTTATCTTTTCCTCCGGCCTCAGCCTGGTCAAGGGTTTGGGTTGCTACTTCAGAGCGAAGCCCGGTTGTTGCTGACATGTCGTGGCTGTAGCTGGAAGCCACCTTTGGCTGGCTGAGCTCTATCACAATCTGCCCCAGCAGCGGGGGCTCCTGTGGTATGAAATTCCCGGCATACGGTGCCGCTGGGGGCGAAGCTAACATTCCGTAGGCGAGATCCGCCACAGACCTCTGGAGATCACCTATCATCCCCATTAGCTCAAAGGTGGTGGGCTCACGAGCCTGATACGGGGGCCTAGACTGGGTGCACAACGGGCGACCTGGGCGGATATGGCATATCCAAGTTGGTCTCACTTTGTAGAGGAATCCCTTGATCCAATGCAGTTGTCATAACCACGATCTCTTCTGTATTCTGTGTCGCCATAAGTCCTGCCTCAGCAAGGGGAGACACTGGCTATTCTGTATCAACTCTCCGACTCTCTGAACTGAAAGAAAAAACAGACAGCATTTCAGCCCAAACTGATCAAACACGGGTGTAGCCAAACAACTGTACCCTACTGCTGATCACTGTTCCCAGAAATCACTGTTCCCGAAAATTGAACCCTGATATCCACGGATAACTGATTCTCATAACTGATACTGATACTGGTGCCCTCGGGCCCCGGGCCTTCGCCTAACTCGATGTCACTGACATGTACTTTCCCTGTAGAAATACATTCTATAATATTCACTCTTCTTTCAGCCTCTCACAAATTTCTTGTCAGAAACTAATATGATAGAGTAAATTACAAACATATCTTTTGAAATTTATTTAAATTATAAATTATTTTTTATAATTTTAAAAGTTATATTATGCCTTCTAAAGTTTTTAATTTTATAATAAATAGGTCTTTTTATTAATAAATTATCAGGTTAATTAACAGTTTTTAATAATG
>NW_021024778.1:1853568-1863750 GCF_004153795.1 Camellia sinensis | reverse complement strand
CCGAATTTACAAAGAGCTATACTAAGCATGGCAAAGTCAACCCAAACACTTATGGGACAGACCTAAAACATGTCTAAAATAAGCACAAAATCTTCACAAATGTAAGCCTAAAATATGCTAGAAACAAAGGCACGACAACCTAAGACATGTTAAGGTCAAAAGGATTACATGGCAACTATGCTAAGCATGCATGGAGTTACCAAAAACCAATTTAAAATCATTTTATATTATGGAAAAATAAGCATGAAAAACAGTCTATACATGCTCAAAAACACACTCAAACATAGGCTCCTTTTTACAGGCCAAAACATGCCCTTTCAAGGACAACAAGGAGACGGGGTGGCCCTATCCTTTTAGACTTCTTGGGACTTCAAGGCACCATCTCCACCACTGAAATCCCTCAAGATTTCAGTGGTGAAGAGGCCCAAACACCAAAGTCCCGAAACTAGCACAAAATGGCTCGAAATGAGGCCTTTCAAGGCCTAAGAGGGGTCAAGAACCCTCAAACCAAAAAACACTCTTAATAAACAACAAAGAGGGCCTAAAAACATAACTTTTTTGTGTTATACAATAAGCACGAAAATAGCTCTAAGATAGGTAGAAAATCAATGCAAAAATGGGGAATAATGGGACTAGATTCTCACCCTTGAAGACCCCTTTACAAATGATGCTCCAATGGCTCTCCTTGGCTTGAATCCAACACCAAAACTTCAAAATCAGTCCCTTAGAACCTTAGTAGCTAAGTGAAGGTGAAACACTAGGTGTTTGTGTGCAATAGTATGGACTAAACACACTAAAACACACACAAGAGGGAAAAAGAGAGAGATAAGGTGTATCAAACACTAACCCTAGAACTCAAACCCTAACAATGGTTGTCTATGCTCTCTCAAGTGTCTCAAGTGTCTAACCTTAGCAACAAGAGAGAGACCCTCTCTATATAGAAGCTTTTGTCTTGTAAAGCTTACAAGACAAGCTTCATAAGAGGGAGATCCCTCCATACACGTGTGTGGAGGGGAGCAAAAGGCAAGACAGCTGTCTTAAAATATCTGCAAAAGCAGATGCACAGTAATCGGCCGGCCAAAAATGCCATCTTGGCAAAAAAGAGTGCCGACCGGCACTAAATAGTGCTGACCGGCAACAAATAGTGCCGGCCGGCAATATACATTGCCGGCGGCAGCAAAAACCAGCCGGTGGCCTCTAGCCACTGCCGGTGGTGGGTGGGGATGGTCTACAAGCCCTACCCTGCCTCTCAAAGTCAAGATGTCAGTGTTTGGTGCAAAACCAGACACTAAACGGTCGAGTTCGGAGATCCTGAGGCAAGGCGCGTAGCCGAGGCCTCCGGGAACTCTAAACGAACACAAACATGGATAATCACCGAGTGTTCAAACGGTGACGTCCAAGTCTTGGGGACGGTCAAAAATGGGGTGTCTACACCATCATTCTTGCATGTTTTGGCTCAACTCAAAGAATCTTTCCCTCATGTTTTACCATGCTTGGGCTCTGTTTGATGTTGTTTTAGTCATGCATGCATTGTTTTGTATAGCCATGGTTCATTCTAGATTGTTAGCTTTATGTATCATGTCCACTAGCATGCATTGCTTGAACTTTTCTCATGATTTGGCATCATTTGAAATGATATTTCAGTGCATGTTTCATAGTCATATACTTTCCTTTGTCGTTGTTTCAATGCTTTAAAGAGTTGGAGTTTTATGCCTTAAGAATGGACCATTGTGCATGCCTCTATGCTTAGGCCTTTAAGATGCCATCTCAGTGGGTTTTTGGGCTTATTTTGACATGTCATAACTCTGATTTTTATTGGTTAAGTCATGCCATGTTTGGTTTTAATAGGTGTAGTGCAACACCCCTTGTTAGCCTTGCATGCTTCATGCTTTTGGTCTTTTGTTCTAGCTTGTGTTGGCTAGGTTCGAGCATGCTTTTGGTCTTGTATTAACCTGCCTTGGGACTATTTTGGTTGCCCTTGGCCTTGTGGGGCTTGCTTTGTATGGTCATGGTGTAAGTCCCTTTGCTAGTTTCAAGCTTTGAGCTTTCTTGCATGCCATACTTGCAATGTTGGGGTGGTTTGGCATCATTCCATGCATGATTTTGGAGCCTATAGTATTGTCATACATCCATGCTATTCACTCACTGCTCATGCGTGGGACTTGTAATCTTCATGCCTTGTTTATGAACCAATGGTATGCATGCTTGCATGTGCTTTTGTACTTCATTTCTATAGCATTTTGACCACTATTTTTTAGCATGGCTGAGGTTTGTCCATCTTCGGTTTAAGCCCATTATGTATGTGTTTTGCATGTTATTGCATGCCTATCTTTGCATGTTGTTGCATGCTTGTCCATTTTTGCTTGTTGTTGCATGCTTGTTCCATTTTGTTGTTATTGCATACCTGGTACATTGCATTTTTGCTTGTCTAGGTTACATTGCATTTGGCATGCTTTTGTTGCATTGAATAGCTTCTCCATGTTGCATGCATTGCATTGTGTTTGGTTTGGCTGTTAAGCCAAACACAAGGAACGAGGGACGCTTCATACTTGAAGTGACGAAACGTGCCTCAATCCTCGGTCGCCGACCTTTTTGATCAAACATGATAGAGTTTAAGGCATTTAGGTGTTTTTGTGCATTTTATTCACATTGAATTGTGCGACTCGGCCTCTTTGGCCATCATGCATCGAAATGCGTGATTGATGGCTTGAGAGTCGAGCACTACACTTTTTTGAGTTCCAAATATGATAAGGGGTGTAGTTGCACAACATTTTCTTGCAAATGTATTGCCATGCCTCTGTTTGTACTCTGCTACAGCAAAATGAGTAGTTAGCAGGAAGAGATGGCCGATCAGCCATCTAGTGTGCCGATCGGCTAACAATTTTTGGCCGATGGCCTCAAAAGTGGTCGATGACCCTTATCCCTTGGCCGATGGCTACACCATTTGGCCGATGACCTCTCAGCATGCCCATGGGGTGAATCAAAAGTGTTTCAGAACATTTGTACAGTTTTTAGAAGTTTAAAACAGTGCAAACAGAGGCAACATGAGGCATGACAACGGATCTCCAGGAGGACGCGACCGAGCATGCATCATTTATCATTTTGAGGTAGAGCTGTGGCAGCTTTGTTTTAGCTTCTTTCTTTTCTTACTTAGTTGGTTTTGTAACTTAATTAATTTGCTTAATTAGTTAAGAGTTTTGTAATAATTAATTAGCTAGGGTAGTTAGTTAATTAATTGGTTTGTATTATTCATTCGGACCCCTCCGTCGAGAGGGCGCATTTTGTAATAAGTGTGCGTGAGTGTGTGAATGTCTTCCAACCCCACATCTTTCTCTCTTTTACTTAACCGCTTACGATGGTTAGTCCGAGGTCATGTTTCAATTAGCATTCCTATGCTCGCTTGTTTGCATCCATTCATCTGTATTGCATGCACCGGGCTCGGCGCATCATACTAACCGCATTGTATTTCAATTCCTACTTGAATACATGATTATCAAGTTGTATCTCATATGCCACCTTAGAATAGCCGAGCCTATCTTAGTTGCATTTTGAATGTGTTGCATTAGCCATCTTGACATGACTGGGATCATGCATGATTTCTTACTAGACGTTGTTTTGTCTCGGAGTACTAGGTAAGCGTTTATGCTTTAGCATCTTGCATGATTGTGAGTGCTGCCATGATAGCATGCTTGCCATGAGGCTAACTGCTTAAGTGATATAACTGCCTGAATGCCGTGGATGAAGGTTGGATTGCTTGAATTGGAACAATTCATCAAAATGCGAGTTTTTAAGCCCACTTGAGAGTGGCAAAATCATATTTTCTAAGCCCACTTGAGGGTGGCAAATCCATGTCTTAGCCTACTTGCGAGTAGCACCTTCAAACCATTTTCAAACAAACATGAGATGTTTTGTTCCAAGTTAGGCGATCTAGTCTATACTTGTATGCTGTCCGCATCACATAGTAATTCTAGCTAATAATCAGAATAAGAGCCCATGTGTTTTCAAAAAGAAAATATCATGTTAGTACAGGCTGGTCTTTGATCGGGCAAGCGGGGGTGCTCATTGCATGACCTTCCCTCTCGTACCCAAGTTCCCGAGCCGAGACAACTTTGGTGATGACGGACACGTGGCCTTAGGCATGAGTCAGGGTTTCCTAAATTTCCCGAAATAAAACATTTAGGTGGCGACTCTGTATCTAGCAAAGTAGTCCATGTTTAGCACTTCTTTATAAAAATCAATATTCCAAAATGATTTGTCGGATGTGGACTCTTTGGTGATTTATCGGTCTTGCATTGCACTTTGCGAGATTAGATTCAGAACCGTGACATTGAGTCCGAACTGTAGTAGCTAATGAACAAAACGGATTTTTGCGCAATTTCGCACGCGGAGCGGGGACGTTCTGGCACGTCTACAGTTTCTGGTAACTCCACTGGGGATTTAGAGAACTTGACTCGAACTCATGATATCTTATTTTGACTACACTTATGTGTCTCTTTGCATTGCATTTGCATTGGTGCGCCTAGGACACCGTGTTTGCCGTATGCTATTTCTGAACGGTTTGCTAAAGGCTTGCTTTGAGAAGCGTGCCATAAGGCTGACCGGTTGTGGGCTCTGCCACGACGGGAACACAAAACTTGATTTTTACTCGGGCACCCTTTTTGACCATTCGACCTAGTGCATATTCGGAATCCATAATGACAATTCCAATCTAAGACAGGTTGCTTACCCGATTGTCGGTTGTTTTGAAACCGCTATATGCATAGTGAAACTCTAGTTCCTGACGAAATAGGACAGGGAAACCCTACCCCGCCATAGAGGTGTTTTGGCTCTCACATGCTTGCTATGTGCATTTAGAGTTGGCCTTTACAGGAATGCACATATCAGTTTGCAAGTCTGGGTATCAGGCCTGCGGGCGTCAGTGTTTGGAAATCAGTTTTACCTGCGGGCATTAGATTCAGATTTGGGGTAGTGATTTGGGAACAGTGATCAGTGGTTGAGAACAGTTCTTCTAGCTTGTATTTGCCAACTGTGCGTTGTCTTTATTTAAGTTGTCATGCTGTCCATTTTTCTGTTCATTGTTTCCTTATTATGCTTTATTTATCTTTTTGCAAGGTAGTTTAACACTATTGCATCCAACCAGACAGATATTGCCCGAGCACTCTGGGTTAGAGGTCGTAGACTTAATCGATCCAGGGATCTGATTGACGGACAAGCAGTGTTCCTTTCTTTATCCCCGGTTACCAGACGGAGGTCAAAGAGACGCAGTGTATCGGTACAGCAGTCGCCAGATCAGTGGTCTGCGCCACCAGTGAATAGTCAGGCTGAGGTCTCAGTTTCTATTACAGGGACAGATATACCGGTCGTTCAGATAAATCAACATAATATAGCATGTATAGAGGAGATGATGCGTCAGCTCCAGGAGAGTATGAAAGCCATGCAGCAGGATGCTGCCCGTCAAGCAGAATTTGCCTCACGCAAGGCCGAGGTTATGGCCCAACAAGCAGAGTTGATTGCTAGACTCTAGCAACGACAACCACTACAGCAAGCCGGAGCATCTGCTTCACACCCAGCTCCTCCCCCACTAAGAGTTCCAATACTTGGGGAGACAGCACACGTCCAGGACAATACGGACGTTCTAACAGGGCCTGTTCCACCCCCAATCCTACCTCAGCTATCCAAAGCGCCTACCAACCCAGAGGATACATCCTTTGAGTTCGAGATGGATCCCACAGCACTAAAAGGGAGCAAGCTAGAAAAGCTGTTCAAGAAGTCTTACGGCGTGAAATCCATCCCGAATATAGAGGACGGGTATACCGACTCGGCCGTGACTCTGTCAAACCGGTTTAAAATGTTGCACAGAGACCGTTTTGACGGGTCTAGAGATCCTATGGTGCATTTGCGGCTATTTTCGGATATCCTAAGGCTGATGGGCCTCTCCAGATTGCAGAAGCTTTCCTTGTTTGGTCGGACCCTGTCGGGTGTAGCGGTTATTTGGTATGCAAAACTGGAGGACTCTGTTAAGAGGAACTGGGAGGAGATGGCTGAGGCCTTTGTAGCGCAATACTCCTACAATACACAGATCGAGGTCACAACACGTGATCTGGAGACAACTAGGCAAGAGTCGAAGGAGAGCTTCTCAGATTTTGTGACCTGGTGGAGGGCTAAGGCCTCGATAATGACCATCAGGCCTATTGACAAAGATCATATCCGGATGGTTGTGCACAACCTCCAGCCCAAGCTTATGCAGAAGATGATCGTTCTCCCCTCCTCACCTTTGCAGATCTACATGAGATAGGGGTGCAGATCGAGGATGCAATGAAGCAGGGCCTCATTGATCATGAAAGAGAGCAGCCCAAGAGGGCATTAAATCACAGTACGAATGCAGGCACCAGCGGTGCTGCAGCTGCCAGAGCTTCAAACGTGGGCATGGTCACCACCACCACCCCAAGAACCCTTACAGCTACACCATTCACCGGTGTATTCTGGAGTAGCTCGCAAACAGCCAAGTTCCCACCCCGAGGCCAGAGAACCTTTACCCCACTATACATGTCTTTGTCCAAGGCCTTGGTGGTTTTGATCAGGAAAAGGCACTTGAAGCCCCTAGAGCCACGGCCATTGCCAGAAAAACTTCCTCCCTCCCACAATCCAGCTAAATACTGTGCGTTTCACCAACAACATGGTAATGACACTGACCAGTGCTTTAGATTACGTCACGAAATCCAAGATCTCGTTGACAATAGGGTGCTCGTACCCCTAGAAAAACCAAATGTTACAACCAACCCTCTCCTGCCATATAACCATGCGCCACCTCCCAAACGCATCAACTTGATCCAAACTGGGGTTGTGTCATATGACCCTAGGATATATATCACCCTTTCCCACCTACCCAAGCCGGAGGTGTTCAATCCTGACAGCACTGACTTGTGTATGTTGGATATCTCCCAAACCCAACCTAAAACGGTGGTGCTAACTATCGAAGATAGAATTGGGTCAACTGTGGGAGCAGATGGGAATGATGATACAGAGCCTGAGGGGTCTGCGAGCTTCATGTACAACCCGAGCGGTTACATTACATCAGCAGGCTAGGCTAGGGCGAGAGTGGAATTGCCAGTGGGGGCAGAGATTTGTGTAGTCCGGGAGAATGGACCTAATCACGGGCTGGATGACCTTGCCGAACTGGAGGAGGATATCGCGAGTCTGCAATTCTTCAATGAACAGGACCCGAAAGACGTGACTGTCAACTAGTTTGATCTGGAAGGGTCAGCAGAAGCTATTGGGTGGCTTAGCGACGAGCTAGATATTGTTGAGGCACCTCAGCTAGAGCAGGGGCGACTAGGAGTTGGGATGTCAACAGTGGCTGGAAGTGCCGGGAATCAAGATGCACTGTCGGAGAGCACCGGTGTTAAGAATTTTGCTCAGAATACGGGCAGTTTGGGTACGGAAGACACCGAACAGCAGGCCGCACTGGAGTAGTTTAAGCGGGAAAAGATCGAGGATTCTGAGAGGGCTAGAAAGGCCAAAGCCCCTGAGGGGACAGAACGTGCTGCGAGCATAGGAACGGAAGGTGCTGTGGGTACATAAATAGTTGTAACGGAACCGGACAGGTGTCTCTCAGCTGCCAATGGCATGTGGTGGGAAGATGACGATCTATGTCTTGCCCACACCGATGAAGACTGGGGGCAAAGCCAGCCGAATGATTCCTGGTATGTGGGCGAGGTTGACCACATGACTAGGAGTGGGTGGTACTTTAAGCCCCCACACTTAGATCAACTAGAGGTGTCCAGAAAGGACAAAGAGATAGACAAGCAGAAAGAAAAGCTGCTCGAAGAGGAGGCTGTACTGAAACAGCTGAAGAAGATACAAGCAGACATCTCCATCTAGGGACTGCTTATGGCCTCACGAGTTCATAGACAAGATGTCCTTTCTGCAATGGACAAGGCCAAACTTTCAATAAATACCACGCCTGAGCAGTTGGTAGGACTAGTCTTTCCGGGAGGAGCTTCCCCGACATTGACCTTTACTGACAAGGAGCTGCCGCCTGAGGGCGCAAACCATAACAAACCTCTCTACATCTCTGTCGAGTGTAAAGACAAATGGATACCGGTGGTTCTTGTCGACACGGGATCCGCCATTAATATGTGCCCATCGAGGACGGCATATGCAATCGGGTTGAAGCCCGCGGATTTTGTGCCAACTGCCCAGGTGATAAGGGCGTATGATAATACAAGTAGAGAGATGATGGGGACCGTGCAGATTCGGACTCAGGTTGGTCCAGGAGAACACGATATTCACTTTCATGTCTTGGACGTTCACGCAACCTTCAATCTTCTCCTACGGCGGCCGTGGCTGCACCAGGCGAAGGCAGTCTCTTCCATCCTGCATCAAATGTTGAAATACCCCCACGAGAAGGGGGTGGCTATTGTTTTTGGGAATTCGTCAATCCATCCGCCGCCAGAAGTGTCTACACCGGTTCTGGAAATCGAGCATGGCACGGAGGATGTGTTCCTGTCGGGATTTACCCTAGCCAAGGCCCGGGTTGTACAGAACATTTTGGCTGTTGATGAGGGGTTATATGTCAATGCGTAGTTTGTGTACCTCATGAACAAGCTTCAGCACATCCTTAGGATGGGACTAGGAAAAAGTGGCCGAAAGGAATCAGTATCGACCGAAGTGCCACATAACCCGCACACCTTTGGCTTAGGTTATCTGCCTACCAAAGAGGACTGGGTGAGGAAAGTGAAAGAGATGGCCGGAAGAGCCAGAGCCAAACAAACTGGGAAGCCTTACGAGTTGGTACACTGGCCTATCCAGGGCGCCCTGAACGGACGCTTCGTTTGGGAGAGGGAAGACTTTCCATTATGCGGGTTCCTAGAGCCATGGTTAAACTCAAAGAAGAGGCGTCTGCCGAGATTTTAGATCTTCTTTGACTTGCAGTTGTCCAGGGATGATGTTGCCGAAGAGCAGACAAACCCACCAGCTAAGGCTGGGCAGTGTATGAAAGAGGATTCCGAGAGCGCAGAGATTGAAATAGGGGTAGCACTGGCTTGTCTACTTTCAGATCCTCAGATCGTACATGTGTGCTTGGGGGATAACTCAGTGTCAATGGCTGTGAGCCCATCTTCAAACATTCTGGATGCGTCCATCGCACCCTCCCTTGTCTGGAAGTACGAGGAGGGATTCTTATCGAGTAGCACCGATTTTGAAAATTTCGATGAAAACGACGAGGAAGAAATTCCTCCGGTTTTGAAATATTTGCTAGATCAAGAGCAGGAGAGGTTTGTAAAACCGCTGGTTGATGAAATCACCCAAATTAACGTTGGTACTGAGAAGGACCCAGGGCTGGTCCAGATCGGGTCCACATTGTCGCCGGAGGAGCGCGAGCGCTTAGTCGCTTTATTAAAAGATTTCAAAGATATTTTCGCGTGGTCCTACGAAGACATGCCTAGAATCGATCCTGAGATTGTACAGCACCGGATCCCTCTTGACCCAGAGGCTCGACCTATTAAGTAGAGGCTCAGAAGGATCCGCCCGGACTGGGCTCTCAAGATCAAAGAAGAGGTCACCAAGCAAATTGACGTAGGGTTCCTGCTGGTATCTGAATACCCAACTCGGTTGGCCAATATAGTTCTAGTACCGAAGATGGACGGCAGAATTCAGGTATGTGTGGACTTCAGGGATTTGAACAAAGCGAGTCCGAAGGACGACTTTCCTCTACCGTATATCGACAAATTAGTGGACTTCACTGCTGGGCATGCATTGCTCTCATTCATGGATGGGTTTTCTGCCTACAATCAGATTGTGATGGCACCCGAAGACCGGGAGAAGACTGCTTTTATCAGCCCGTGGGGGACCTATTGTTATAGGGTGATGCCGTTTGGGCTGAAAAATGCTAGGGCTATATATCAATGGGCCGCGACCACGATTTTTCATGGTATGATCCATAAAGAGGTTGAGGTGTACGTGGATGACATGATTGTCAAGTTCAAGGGGAGAGAGGGCCACTGCACCACCTTGCAGAAATTCTTCCAACGGATCAGAGAGTATCGGTTGTGGATGAATCCTCAGAAGTGTATGTTTGGTGTTACAGCAGGGAAAATACTGGGGTTCTTGATCACACAGAGAGGTATCGAGGTCGATCCTTCCAAAATCAAGGCCATCTTAGAAATGCCACCACCGAGGAAT
>NW_021024778.1:1724257-1851000 GCF_004153795.1 Camellia sinensis | reverse complement strand
GTTTTTGATCCATATCGAAAATGGTTTCGAAAAGTTTTAATAAAAGTTGATTTTGCTCAAATTAATCATTTTACAACTTAGACCATTTTTGGACCAAATGAAAAATTTTCAGTACCTATAACCTTCAATTTCATTGATTTCAATACAGAGTTCTCTTGCTCTTGAATACAAAATTTAAGTTGCTTTTCATTACATTCATAAAGAAAACTTGAAAGTTTTGATTAAAAGAAAATAAATTTGGGGCATAGTCAGGTGTCCCTGAGTCCTCTCCCAGAGCTGGTCGAAGCCTCTGATGCCAAAGTGGGCCCTACCTGTGCCTCTTCATTGAGCCAATCTATGCACTCATCAGAGAGGGTGCAGCTGAAAATGGGAGCGGGGGCCAGAAGCTCTCTCGTCCTCTATGTTGTGGCATACCGAGCTAGCTGTGTGCCTCGGACCGGAAATGTAGTAGGGTATTTTATCCCCTCCTTTGGGCAAGTCTGATCATGTCCGAACTGGAGCCGGAATCGGAATGGAAAATAGAACACGCAGTGTGTCAAGCCAATCAACTGGATCCTGTGCTGATGGGTCATGCTGTAACTAATTGCAGGCAAGTTAAGCCAAAGGCAGCACCAAGCAATATGGTCCGCAGACAAACTGCACATCCAGTTGTGCCACCATCCCTCATCCGGAGCATCGACTAGACGTCGCCGGAAGGAATAGCTGCGAGCTGAATATGCCAGACACGAGTCCATCCCTCTCAACTTGTCCATCAACCATACTTGGGGAGGGTTGAAAAATGAGAGATTAAAGAATAGAGAGGTGTACGTTGAGAGAAAAGTAAGAAAAAGGGTTTTGAGAGAAAAATCGAGCCTGAGGGCCGAGTGATGTGAGCAATATATGTGAGATGGGGTGGGAAACATTACCTGCAATAGTAGCGGACTCCCCGCAAACCTAGCCGTCTCTCAATGATGAAAAGCGTTTAAACCTGTCAATGTCTCAGCCAATGTCATGGCGATGCAACTCTTGCCCTCTCTTACGCCCTCAGCGACTTCAATCAAACGTGTGCTAAACCCACCGGAGCCTGGGGTGAGCAAGAAATGAGACAACATGCACAAGCAAAGCGCATGTCGCCGAAAACCCTGCCAATCATGATCGCCGCGGTCACCGGCATCAGAAAACTGACGAATCAAGCTCGGAATGTCTAGCTCTCCGTCGTGAATCAATGACCGAGCGTCATGCAAAGTAAGCCCGCACATCCGTCCTAAGGCTTAGACATGGCCAAAGCGGAATTGAGTCAAGATTTCTTCATCGCACTCAGATTCCATTAAATCTTGGAAGTCCTCGAAAGTGGGACACATCTCTTGTCCGTCAAAGCTAAAGACGTGTGTTACCGGATTCCAAAACCTTGCCGCGGCATGGAGGAACGGAAAACGCAGCGGGGTGCGACTCAACGTGAATAGTGCATTTGTGCTGAAGCCCCGAAAGTTCAGCTTTTTCGAGCAATCCAAGTTGGCAATCCAATATGCGAGATTTTGGACAAGAAATGCTTCCATTTGGTGCAAAAACTAAGCTGAAATGGAGAAAACTACGAAGCTGAGGCTTTTGTAGAAGATAAGGTGTTGAGTGGAAGACAGGTGTCAGCATTCTGGAGATGCTTGCCATTTAGTGCTGACCAACCATCTTTTTTGGCCGATTGGCTAGTAATGATGGCCAATGGCCATTTCTTGCGGCCGATGGCCTCTCACTTTGGCCGATGGCTTTTCCTTTTGTTTTCTAAGCTATATATGTGTTGAAGGTGTTGAGAACTTGTGATTGGTTCCACTTCAAATGCCTTTCGGAGATGATTTTACGAAGTCGCGCCTGTGTTACTGCAATTTGTTTATCGAGTTGTTGTACTTTTGCTTATCGAGTTGTATTTCGTGTTCTTTAGTCCTTTTCTTGCTTATCGAGTTGTATTTACATTTGGTTAGCTTGTCAAGTTCTTTGTTTCATTTGTCGAGTTGTTTTGTTGTTAGTTGGTTCACTACCTGATCAATGCAATTCGAGTGTTTAGATTTCAAAACATAGTTCAAACTCATTTACATTGTTATGTAATATGATGCGATGCGATGCTTAGAATGTACAAATGTAACACTTTTTCAACAAAAAGAGCTTTTTCATTCCATCATATTTTCTTTTGCAAAAAGTACATGGTTTTGAAGAAAATAAAACCTGCCTAAGACAGTACAATGTGCTTAAACTACTGGTAAAAAGAAAAATAAAGCAAAAAAGAAAAAGCAGTAAAGTGTCTGGATCGGTGCCGGTAGTCTCAAGTGCGGGAGTTCGTTCTGGTCCTCTTCCTAGACGAAAGTCCAGGATCATCGCCACCAGCTCCGCCGTTAGAGTCTGAGCCCGAGTCATCTCCAGCCTCATCCTCAGACGACTGCACCTCTGCATTGGACTCGTCGTCATCTGGAATAGGCGCCCGTGAGCTACTCCCAGAGTGAGTACGCCTGGCTCTACTGTGGTGGCGTACTAAGATCCCTCGCCCTGCTCTCCCCGCTCCTCGGACAGGTACAGAAGGTCCAGCTGGAGCACCCCCTACGGCCGGTATCTGGAATGGGGCTTGAAAAGGACAGTTGGCAAATGCATCAGTTATGCTATGCAAAGTCGAGTATGAACACCGAATACAGTGTATGAATGCTATGAGCAGTGTATGAATGCCGTGAGCAATGTATGAGTACAGTGTATGAATACCATAGGCAATGCTGTGAGCAGTATATGGACGCCGTGAGCAGTGTATGATTGCAGTGTATCAGTGCCGTGAGTGGTACGTGAGTGCAGTGTATCAAGCGCCATATTGACAATATGATGTATCAGATCAGTATGGGATAGATTATGCAAAGTTTCGAGACTGAGGTTGAAAGAACTTACCGGGATACCGTAGATGGTCAACAGGTCGATGCTCTTCTGTAGCATTCCCATCACTGAGGCTGACAGCTCCAGAGCCTGTCCAATGTACTCAATCGAAGCCTGCAAAAGTGTTGAAGTGATTAGGATTCTGCGGGATATCAAACGAAATGAAATGACTGTATAGAGTGCAAAGTATAGTACATATCGGTGTCGAACCGCGAACTCCGACGAGCTCATGATCAGCCGGAGGAGGAGCGATGGGTATCTGATAGGTCTCCCCACTCTGTCCTCGGCATGTCATGGTGGTAAGCAGCTCTGGCCACTCCACTTTGTGTCCCCTCCGGGACCCACTCCTGTCATGGGCCTGAGTCGCCCTCGGCACTCCTACCCCTCCTGCTGGCTCTACGGGCCTTTCCCTCTCATCTCGGTGAGTACTAGCCAGAGGTCGCATGAGGTAAGTTTGGATAAAGACGGTGTAGTCACCCTCATCTTTGAAGAAGTCAAAGTCCCAGCTGATGGTGAAGTCGATCATCTCCTCCGGGGTGTACCTCTCTGTATGCCTCATGTGAGTCGGAGGTGGCCTCGAAACTATTTGCTCAGGTAAGCCGAGGGTCTGCCGCAAGAAGTGTTCATCCAGGTACCATGCCCGGTAGACCGGACCCTCTAGCAAAACTCTGAACTGGGCAGTCTCCCGAGCACCTGCATACTGGTCCCTCACCGCCTTAGGTAATGTAGCCCAGGGCTGCCAGGTGATCTGCAAATGACAGGATATAGAGTGTGTTATCTGCTGTTGAAAGTACAATGCAAAGCGAAGCTTAAATAAACTGTAATGTTAGACATACCTCAGCTGCGGTGATGGTGTCGAAGTATCTACGGAAGAACAGGAAAGACTCCCTCAGTCTCAGCTCGCCCCTCACATCGAATCGGTGAGAATATGGGATGGCAAGGGGCATCTCTACCTGTGGCTCTGGAGCAAGCCTCAGAAAGTAGGCATACACCCACAACTACAGTGTGTAAAAGGGCAACAATATGTATGCTTATCAGTAAGGCAATATGCAGATAAAGCAGAAATCAGAGGATGATGTGCAGTGTATCGTGTAGTGTATTATGCAGTTTGTG
Source organism: Camellia sinensis (assembly GCF_004153795.1). Classification (NCBI taxonomy): domain Eukaryota; kingdom Viridiplantae; phylum Streptophyta; class Magnoliopsida; order Ericales; family Theaceae; genus Camellia; species Camellia sinensis. Next base: position 1,847,007 of record NW_021024778.1, on the reverse strand, counting down.
CGGTGCATTGTGCAGTGTATCGTGTAGTATGTGCAGTGTATCATGTAGTATGTGCAGTGTATTGTGCAGTGTGTGCCATGTACAGTCAGTGTAAAGCAGATTGCATGTGTGCAGTGTGTGTGGTGTACAGACAGTGTAAAGCAGAACAGTAAAACAGAAAGGGAAGGTGTACCTTCCAGGCTCGCCAGTAGCCTCCGAGCAGATGTCCGCTGCGGCGGGACGAAGAGTTCATGTATCCGAAGAGTGTGGCCAAGCCTGCGCCACCCTAGTCGTAGTGCCGAATCCGCGTCATATCCACCAGCGCGCTCAGCAGATATAGCGCAACTGTGTTCGCCCGGTCGGCGAATAGGGTGGTCCCCAGTAAGAACATGATGAATCCTCGAGCGTACTGCTCCACTTCCTTACAGATCGTAGGCGCTTGTATCCGAAACTGGTCCTCGAACCAAGAATACCTCACGAACCCTGGCCGAGAGAGAGGTGGCCGAGCGCCGAGCAAGTAGATCTGGGCAGTATCCCACTCGCCCATCTCAGTGTCAAAGGGAATCAGATCACCCCCTACTCCGATGCCGGTGAGCATGGAGAAGTCATCGTCATCTCCCCTACAGCAGAAAAGGTGGAAGGAATCGGTGGTGTCCCACCACCTCTCCACCAGTGCACCTAGAAGGGGCCTACTCGCAGTGAGGCGCGAGAGTCCCATGCAGAAAATGCTGAAGCCGGCCTGATCGACAATATGGCGAACTGCGTCGGGCAACTCTATGTACCAACCTCGAGCAATGGTGATCCCATACCCCCAGAAGGCATGGGAATCTCCATGTGTTCAAAGACAAACAGATGCGAAGCAGTATTACATATACAGTATTTTGAATGCATTCAGAATGGATAAAAATGCAGTGTGTGTGCATGTGTTCAAGTCGACATAGATATCGTGTATGATTGTGCTCAGGGTGAACTACGCATGTGATATATCAGTGTGTTTGGGTTATTCAGTTACAGAACAATACTGGGTATCCGAAGCGTACAATCTACATTGCAGAAAATAAAAGAGGGAAAAGTATACCTTAGCGGCGCCGAAGGATAGGTGTGACTCTGGCTCGCATAGTAAGAGCTCCAGTGGCGCACCTCGTGCATAGCTCTTGAACTAGCGGATGCTATCGGGAGGTAGTATGTGTATTGCACGCCGGTATGTTGCCGGGTCGAATGGTCGAACACTGAGTGGCAGGGTTCAATCTCAGGGTTCGTATCCATCTCTAGGGGAGTCCCACCCCGTGGAATCTCGTTCACCATCTCAAGAAGAGTGCAAAAATGGCCGAGGATGTGAAAAGTGGCAAAAATACAAAAAATCGACCAAAAGTCAACCCCGAGGGGTGAAAAATGGAAAAAAATATCAGAGTGTGGGAAAAGGCACGAAGATCGAGGTAAACTCAGGGGAAACAAACCCCAAGTGAAGGAAATCAAGAATGTGGCACCGAAATTGCGTTTTGTTCGGTTCAAAGTGTTTGGAACAAAGAGGTTTTTCGCAAATCGGAAGTTGCGGAAGGCTCGAAAACAAAGGAAAAGCTCGAATCCAAGGGCAGAAAATGACCTAGAGAGAGAGAGCAAGGATTTTCGACCAAGGTAAAGTGAGGAAATAGGGTTTGAGGCCCTATATTTAAAGACCCGAGGCAAAATGTCAAAACTGCCCTGAATCTGCTATTTTTGGCCGATCGACCAAATTGTTAGCCGATCGGCTAAATTGTTGGCCGATTATCTCCTTTTGTGGCCGATGGACGGCCGATGGCCTCCCCTTGTGGTTGATGAACCTCCAATGCCCTTGTGTGGGTCAGTTTTGTTGATTGGTACCTTCACCTTTCAAGAAAATGCAAGAAAGTACACTTTTGAAGCTTAACCGGCTTTCGTGTTGACCTCGAATCGTGTCTTCTGTGTACAACACTCGATACACGCGAGGTGTATCCTTTTTCGTATCTTTTTGTATATTGCAATATTTGAAAATTGCTTTGAATACCTTGCATTACAATGTTTTGTCATGTTTTAATAAGCGCGCTTGTTATACGTCTTTTCGCTCTTGCATTGAGCATGCCTTGTCTTGCTTTGAAGTTGTATCTCAACATCGCGAATAACATGCCTTTACCATGCTTGCATTGTCATGCACATCTCTCTTGCATTGTTATGCCTTCATTTCTGTACACATTGCTTGCGTTGTCGCACATGCTTTACTTACATGTGTTTATGCCTTCCTTTCTTTACACATTGCTTGCGCTGTCACGCATGCTTTACTTACATGTGTTTATGCCTTCCTTGCTTTACACATTGCTCGCATTGTCGCACATGCTTTACTTACATGTGTTTATGCCTTCCTTGTTACACACATTGCTTGTGTTGTCGCGCATGTTTTGCTTACATGTGTTTATGCCCATTCCTGCATTGTTATACACATTGCTTGCGTTGTCGCGCGTGCTTTACTTACATGTGTTTATGCTTTCCTTGCTTTACACATTGCTTGCGTTGTCGCGTATGCTTTACTTACATGTGTTTATGCCTTCCTTGTTACACACATTGCTTGCGTTGTCGTGCATGTTTTACTTACATGTGTTTATGCTCGTTCCTGCATTGTTATGCACATTGCTTGCGTTGTCGCACATGCTTTACTTACATGTGTTTATGCACCCCATGGCTTGCGTTGTCGCGCATGTCTCTCTCGCATTGTTACACACATTGCTTGCGTTGTCACGCATGCTTTACTTACATATGTTTATGCTTTTCCTCGCATTGTCACACATTGCTTGCATTGTCGTGTATGCTTTACTTGCATGTGTTGTCATGCTTTTCCTCGCATTGTTATGCGTACACTTAGGTTGCATTGTCATGCACCCCTTACTTGCGTTGTCGCGCATGTTTTACTTGCATTGTCATGCTTGTTTCAGTTGCATTGCTATGCACCACCTTACTTGCGTTGTCGCGCACACTTGTTGCATTGTCATGCACCTCTTTACTTGCATTGTCACGCATGTCTTGCTCGCATTGTTATGCGTACACTTAGGTTGCATTGTTATGTACCCCTTGCTTGCATTGTCGCGCATGCCTTTACTTGCATTGTTATGCCCTACTTGCATTGTTATGCTCATGTTTATCTCATATTGAAATGATTTCTTCATCTAACGATTGAACATGTGTTTCTACTATATTGTACCTGTTGAATTCCTTTCTTTTGTAGGCATGATATTGTATGTACGATTCATTCAAGGGAAGTCCCGGTTCAGTTTAACTGTTACCCTTCTCCACTTGCATTTGGCATGCGTTTGGATGTATCTCTCTCCTCTCGCGTTTGGTAAGCGTTTGGATGACTGGGCTTGCTTGCACAGTCCTTTCCTCTCCTGCATATGATATGCTGAGAGATGTTGTGTTTGAGACTTCGGGTGTCCTCGGTATTTACTTTTAGTATTCTCCGCGTGAGACACAGTGAGAATTTCATAATTTTCTTACATTATTTATGTTGGAATGTGTAGGACTATTTCTTGCTTACTCACTTGCTTAAAATGTTGCATTTATTTTGCATAATTGCTTCATTACAGCTCTCTTTGCATGATCATAAGTTATGCTCGGTATCGTGCATGTCGTTTGCATCTTGCCCCTGCCTGTGGGCGCATCTCTTTGTTATCTTGTATGCTTGTCTAAGTCTTTGGCCTTGTCAAAAATGGGTCGTCTCTGCGCTTTGACATTCACTCCCGTCATCTTATGACTTTCGAGTTCTGTCAAAGAGGGGCAACTGTAGACACCCCATTTTTGACCGTCCTCAAGACTTGGACGTCATCGTTTGAACACTCGATGATCATCCATGCTCATGTTCGTTTTGAGTTCCCGAAGGTCTCGGCTGCGCGCCTTGCCTTAGGATCTCTCAACTTGTTTGTTTTGTGCTTGGTTGTGGACCAAGGACTTATGGTTCTGCTTCTGAGGGAAGAGGGTGGCTTGTTGGCCATCCCTACAACCCATCGGCCAAGGCCTTGTGCCATCGGCCTTGTTTCCTTGCTATCGGCCGTAAGTGTTGGCCGATCGGCACTCTTTTTGCTCTATCGGCACTCCTTTTGGTCGATCGGCCATATTTTCTAGCCGAGACCTTTCCACCTGCTTTTGCAGATATTTTTGTGCCAGCTGTGACAGTTGGTGAGCACAATTCTCATCCTCCATACACGTGTATGGAGGGATTGAATCAAGACTCAAGCTTATTCAACAAGCTTGAGAATTGATTTTCTATAAGAAGGGAGGCCCCTCCCCCTTTCCAGAGGTTTTGAAAATTGGAGATAGAAGTTATATATCTCTCTCTATATATTCTACCTCTCTCTCTTCATTTACCTTTGTTTGTGCTCAAAAGTATAAAATCTTCACACTATTGTACACAAACACCTACTGGAACACCATCCTTTTGTTACTGAGGTACTGAGGAGTTGGTTTTAGTGTTTTTGGGTTGGTTTGAACTCAGAAATGCTACTGGAGTTGTGTTCTTGAAGGTGCTCTTCAAGGGTGAGTCAACTATCTTTTAGTCCCTTGGTTTGGCTTAAGCTTTTAGACCTATTTGCATGCTGATTTAAGCTTAACTTTCTACTGTAAAAAGTTCTAATTTTTCATGCTTGTGATGTTTGTTTAAGGTCACTTTTGTGTTGGGGGTTGTCTACCTCCTCTTAGGCCTTGTTTGGTCTTGTTTTGTGCCTTCCTTTTAAGCTTTTGGAACCACCTTGTTTTGACCTTCTCACCACTGAATGTGGTTTTGGAGTCTTAAATAGGAGAGGGACAGCCCCCTCTCCTTGTGCTTTGTATGCTAATATAAATGGCTCATAATGGTAGCATGTTTTCCTAGCATGTTTTGGTTCCATTTCAGCAACTTTTTGGTGTTATTTTAGCATGCTTCAACTCTTTTTTAAGTTGGTTGATAGCATCTTGCATGCTTCATATACTTGTAGAGCAATCTTGCATGCTAGCATAACATCCATCTTGTGTTTGGACCATCATTCTTGCATGTTTTGGCTCAACTCAAAGAATCTTTCCCTTATGTTTTACCATGCTTGAGCTCTATTTGATGTTTTTTAGTTATGCATGCATTGTTTTGTATAGCCATGGTTCAATCTAGCTTGTTAGCTTTGTGTATCAAGTCCACTAGCATGCATTGCTTAGACTTTTCTCATGATTTGGCGTCATTTGAAATGATATTTCAGGCATGTTTCATGGCCATACACTTGCTTTTGTCATTCTTTCAATGCTTTAAAGAGTTGGAGTTTTATGTCTTAAGAATGGACCATTGTACATGGCTCTATGCTTAGGCCTTTAAGATGCCATCTCAGTGGGTTTTTGAACTTATTTTGACATTCCATAACTCTGATTTTTATTGGTTAAGCCATGCCATGTTTGGTTTTAATAGGTGTAGTGTAACACCCCTTGTTAGCCTTGCATGCTTCATGCTTTTTGTCTTTTGTTCTAGCTCTTGTTGGCTAGGTTCGAGCATGCTTTTGGTCTTGTATTGACCTGCCCTGGGACTATTTTGGTTGCCCTTGGCCCTGTGGGGCTTGCTTTGTATGGTCATGGTGTAAGTTCCTTTGCTAGTTTCAAGCTTTGAGCTTTCTTGCATGCCATACTTGCATTATTAGGGTGGTTTGGCATCATTCCATGCATGATTTCAGAGCCTATAGTATTGTCATACATCCATGCTTTTCACTCATTGCTCATGCGCGGGACTTGTTATCTTCATGCCTTGTTTATGAACCAAAGTGTATGTATGCCTGCATGTGCTTTTGTACTTCATTTCCAGAGCATTTTGGCCACTGTTTTTTTTGCATGGCTGAGGTCTGTCCATCTTCAGTTTAAGCCCATTGTGTATGTGTTTTGCATGTTGTTGCATGCTTGTCCATCTGTGCATGTTGTTGCATGCTTGTTCCATTTTGTTGTTATTGCATACTTGGTACATTGCATGTTTGCATGTCTAGGTTACATTGCTTTTGGCATGCTTTTGTTGCATTGCATAGCTTCTCCATGTTGCATGCATTGCATTGCGTTTGGTTTGGGTGTTAAGCCAAACATGAGGAACGAGGGGCGTTTCATACTTGAAATGATGAAACGTGCCTCAATCCTCGGTCACCGAGCCTCTTGATCAAACAGGATAGAGTTTAAGGCATTTAGGTGTTTTTGTGAATTTCATTCACATTGAATTGTAAGACTCGACCTCTTTGGCCATCATGCATCGAAATGCGTGATTGATGGCTTGAGAGTCGAGCACTACACTCCTTTGAGTTCCAAACATGATAAGGGGTGTAGTTGTACAACATTTTCTTGCAAATGTTTTGCTATGCCTCTATTTGTACTCTGCTACAGCAAAAAGAGCAGTTAGCAGGAAGAGATGGCCGATCGGCTATCTAGTGTGCCGATCGGCTAACAATTTTTGGCCGATGGACTCAAAAGTGGTCGATGACCCTTATCCTTTGGCCAATGGCTATACCATTTGGCTGATGACCTCTCAGCATACCCATGGGGTGAATCAGAAGTGTTTCAGAAGATTTGTACAGTTTTTAGAAGTTTAAAACAGTACAAACAGAGGCATTATGAGGCATGGCAACGGATTTCCGGGAGGACGCGACCGAGCATGCATCATTTATCATTTCGAGGTAGAGCTGTGGCAACTTTGTTTTAGCTTCTTTCTTTTCTTACTTAGTTGGTTTTGTAACTTAATTAATTTGCTTAATTAGTTAAGAGTTTTGTAATAATTAATTAGCTAGGGTAGTTAGGTAATTAATTGGTTTGTATTATTCATTCGGACCCTCCGTTGAGAGGGCGCATATTGTAATAAGTGTGCATGAGTGTGTGAATGTCTTCTAATCCCACATCTTTCTCCCTTTTACTTAACCGTTTACGATGGTTAGTTCGAGGTCATGTTTCAATTAGCATTCCTATGCTCGCATGTTTGCATCCATTCATCTGTATTGCATGCACCGGGTTAGTGCATCATACTAACCGCATTGTATTTCAATTCCTACTTGAATACATGATTATCAAGTTGCATCTCATATGCCACCTTAGAATAGCCGAGCCTATCTTAGTTTCATTTTGAATGTGTTGGATTAGCCATCTTGACATAACTAGGATCATGCATGATTTCTAACTAGTTGTTATTTTGGCTCGGAGTACTAGGTAAGCGTTTGTGCTTTAGCATCTTGCATGATTGTTAGTGCTGCCATGATAGCATGCTTGCCATGAGGCTAACTGCTTAAGTGATATAACTACCTGAATGCTTGTGGGTGAAGGTTGGATTGCTTGAATTGGAACAATTCATCAAAATGCGAGTTTTTAAGCCCACTTGAGAGTGGCAAAATCATATTTTCTAAGCCCACTTGAGGGTGGCAAATCCACGTCTTAGCCTACTTGCGATAGCACCTTCAAACCATTTTCAAACAAACATGAGATGTTTTGTTCCAACTTAGGCGATCTAGTCTATACTTTTATGCTATGCGCATCGCATAGTAATTCTTGCTAATAATCGGAATAAGAGCGCATGTGTTTTTAAAAACAAAATTAGTATAGGCCGATCTTGGATCGGGCGAGTGGGGGTGCTCATTGCATGACCTTCCCCTCTCGTACCCAAGTTCCCGAGCCGAGGCGACTTTGATGATGACGGACATGTGGCCTTAGGCACGAGTCAGGGTCTCCTAAATTTTCCAAAATAAAACATTTAGGTGGCGACTCTGTATCTGGTAAAGCAGTCCATGTTTGGCACTTTTTTATAAAAATCAGTTTTCCAAAACGATTTGCCGGATTTGGACTCTTTGGTGATTTATCGGTCTTGCATTGCACTTTGCGAGATTAGATTCAGAACCGTGACATTGAGTTCGAACTGTAGCAGCTAATGAACAAAACGGATTTTAGCGCCATTTTGGGCGCGGAGCCGGGATGTTCGGGCACGTCTACACAGACACATACTTTTGTTCAATGATGATCGGATGTATCTTAACCCCGAGTGGTATGTCTACTATGGAGGATAGAGTTGCCAGTGCGTTAGCGAACCGGTTGCTCTCTCTTAGCAGATGTGTAAGTGTAAGTTTTTCATACCTTGGAATTAGAATGCCCAAGGTCTGATGATAAATTTCATTTTCTCTTTTTTGACCTTCCAATCCCCGTCGGCTAGAGAGACAACCAAGTTCGAGTCTTCGATGATGTCTAACCTTATTACCCCTATGTAGCTCTCCTTTTTGCCTCTCCCCCCCTTTCGGAAGCTCGAAAAGAAGCCCTACAGTTCGAACTCTTGTGGTTTTGAATTTAATCTCACAAGTGCAATGTGAAACTAATAAACATCAAATAGTCCAAATTCGGCAAATCATTTTGAAAAATTGATTTTGAATCAAAAGGTGCTGAAATTGGACTGCTTTGCCAAATACAGAGTTGCCACCTAAATATTTTATTTTGGGAAAAATTAGGGAACCCATGACTGGTGCCAAAGGCCACATGTCCGTCATCACCAAAGTTGCCTCGGCTCGGGAACTTAGGTACGAAAGGGGAAGGTCATGAATTGAGCACCCCCGCTCGCCCGATTAAAGATCGGCCTCTACTAATCATGATATGATTTTTTTATAAACATTATATGTTCTTGTTCTGATTATTAGGCTAACTTTACTATGTGATGCTCATAAGCAAGTATAGACTAGTTAGCTCAATTTGGAACAATTCAACTCATGCTTGTTTATGAAAATGGTTTGAATTTGCCACTTCAAGTGGGCTTAAAGTTTGCGGATTTGCCACCAAACATAGTGGGCTTAAAATTGATTTGCCACTTAACAAAGTGGGCTTAAAATATACATTCATTGAATCGTTCCAATTCAAACAACAAGCCTTCATTCACAGGCATTCAAGCAGTTTAGTAAGTAAGCATTTAGCCTCATGACAAGCATGCTAATCATGGCAACATTCACATTCATGCGAGTATGCTAAAGCATAAAAACTCACCTAGTACTCCGAGCTAAGAAAATATGAGTTAGAAAAATATGCATGATTCCTAACTATACAAGATGCCTAATGCAACACATGCACTATGCAATTAATAGGCTCGGCTTCTAATGTGGCATATGGATCGATTTGATAGCATGCGTTTAAACACGTATTCAAAGAAGGTATTAAAGTAACAATGCAGTTTGAATGATGCGCCGAGCCTCGGTGCATGCAAGACAAGATGAATGTATGCAAGCATAAGGTATGTTAATTGAAACATGTCCCTAATCTAACCATCGAAAGCGGATAAATAAAAGGTAGAAAGACATGGGCTTGGAAGACATACACATTATTACATTTTGCTCTCACGAAGGAGAGTCCAAATGAATAAAGCTAACTAGCAACTAATTAGGGCTAAGCTAATTAAGCTAATCTAATTAAGCTAATTATTACAAACCAAAACGAGAAGCTAAGCTAATTAACTAATTATTACAACACTTTTAACTAACTAGTAAGCTAACTAATTAATTTACAACACAAATATAAACAAACTAAGAATTAAGCAATTAAGATATTTAACTATGTTGCCACTACTCCGCCTTGGGAAGTGGAAGATGCACATGCTCAGTTTTCGCCCGAAAAGACCTCTGTTTTGCTCTTGGAAGCCTCTGTTTGCAAAGTTGAACATTTCCAGAACCTTTCTGCTCCACCTTACCAACATTCTACTGAGGTCTACATTAGTGGCCAGCCGGTCATGGATGAATGTTGCCGGCCATTTACCGGCCAAAAAGGTGGTTTGCCAGCCATCTATGGTGCACTGTCGGCCATAGATGGTGGCCAGTTGGCCACTGATGCACTGGATCACCATGCTGCAACATAGTACAAATAGAGTAAAAAGAGGGTTTTTCCAAGGATTGTCCACACAATTCACCCCTCCTTTTCATGGACAAATCCAAGGAATTGTGAACTTAAACCACAAACAACCAATCTAAGCAATTTCATTGCATAATGGCTTGTGCTTCAAGGTGTGCAAGCTTAATGAAAGCAAAACAAGACACTCAAGAACCATCACCCTATCATGCATGATCAAGGGCAATGGAGACCTAGGAAACTTGAGACATTTCATCACTTTGAGTATGAAATGTCCCCATGTTCCTTGTGTTCAATTAACGACCGATTGAACACATAACACACAAATTATTATCTTGCTCAATTTTAGTCTCAGGTTATTAGTTACTCCTTTAAACTTACCAACCATTACTTAATCCAATTAAGTCCAAAAAGTGAGTTAGAGTCCTCTAGTGGAAAGAAGGCTCAAAACACAAGTTGCTTTGGGTATGAAAGAAGTCTCATACCATTGGTAATGAACCCCCAAAGGGATTAACCATTAAGAATGAAACCTCAATTCCACACATAGGCAAACCAATGACTTGAAGCAACTTTCAAAGCAAAAGAAAAAAAACAAGAAAGGAGGGAGGGAGGTTGAAGAGGTGATTAGTGCTGAAATGAAGTGCAAAACAACACCAAAGCATGCAATCAACTTAAACAAGAGATGCCGAATGGCCTAAAGCACCAAACTTGTGAGGACTATTACACTACAACCTTGCAAAACAAGACTCAACTGACCCAAACAGCCCAAAACAGAGCTAAAGTAATCTAAAATAAAGGTAAAAACATGTTGGAACAAAGCTACAAAAAGCTAGAAAATCATGCTAACATACGGACACTAGTGGAGAAGCCTTAGAAATAAGGCACAAACAAGGGTGAAACACCCCCTACCATAAAATGGTTTCAAACCATAAATTTTAGCCTATTTTGATAGAGTTTTTATAACTCAAGAATGGCCCAAAAACGTTGGGAAAAGATGGAGAAACAAGTGTACTAAAACAAGTTAAAAGATTAGTGTTATACCTCTTGAAGCCAAACACCACTTTAGGGACAAATGCAAGCCAAAACCACCTTCAATAGCTCAATCAAGACCTCAAAGGACCTCAGCTGAAAGGTGATCACTTTAGGTTAAGGGTTGATATGCAAAAGTATAGTATATCTAACAACTAGGCACAAAATTTCAAGAGAGAGGGAATTGTAGAGAGAGAAAATTTTTGAGTCTTAAATCTTCTAACCTCAAAACATGAGAGAGGACCTCCATATATATAGAAAACATGAATTCTATACAAGGAGATCCATCCCTCCACGTGTTGACAGATGCAAGCGTTTGTGCAAACAGCTGGCACAGCCGGCACAAAATATCTGTAGAAAACACTAGTGGCCTGCAAGGCATCATTGATGGCCGGCAGACCAAAAGTTCTGGCCGGCAGCCTTCACAGATGGCTGGTAGGCCATCAAAAGCTGCAGGGGAGAAACACCAAGACATGGTCCAAAAAGGAGACAAAATGGATGTAGGGTTGGAAAGGCTCAAACTTGTGGTGTTCCGCTAAGAACTTCGAGTGCTCAATGAGCAATCAGACTCATCATCGGATGTACCAGGAAGAACATCCAAGTCTTGAAGGGCTGTAAAAAATGGGGTGTCTACACCCTAGTTCTAGGGCATCTTCCAATCTAGCGATACACACCTCGTATTCTATTTCACTGTCGGACACTTTGAACCGGATTTTGAAAGCTAGGGGTTTATGGGAATCATCGGGTGCTATGAGCAACACACCTATCCTATAACCGTATTGATTAGTGGCTCCATCAAAGTTCATTGTCCATGTCTCCTCTTCTACCTGCAGAATCTCCTCATCTGGGAATAAATACTCTACTACTTCATCTCCTTCCACTAGGTGGTCTTCCAGAAATTCTGTTACTACTCTCCCTTTGACTAACTTACAAGTGAATACTTGAGGTCAAACTCGGAAAGAACAAGCAACCAACCAGTTAGCCTACCCGTAAGTGCCGGTTTCTCAAAGAGATATTTGATGGGATCTAATCTTGAAACCAGAATTATGGAGTGGGCTAACAAGTAGTGCCTCAATTTCCTTATGGCCCAAACTAAAGCTAAGCAAACCTTCTCCAGAGAAGTGTAGCGGGTCTCGTAATCCAACATCTTCTTGCTCAGGTAAGAAACGGCCTTTTCCACCTTAGCTTCTGATTCTTGCGCTAGCATGCACCCCATGGTGGACTCTGTCATGGACAAATACATGATTAGTGGCTTCACCGATTCTGGTAGCGACAATACAGGTGGATTCTGAAGGTATAGCTTGACCAGTTTCGATAGTGAATTGACATCAATCATCCCATTGAAACTTCTTCCCCTTTTTCAAGAGACCAAATAGTGGTTCGCAAGTCAAGGTTAATTTTGAGATAAACCGTCTTATGAATTGCACTTTACGCAGAAAGCCATGCACCTCTTTTTCAGTCCTTGGTGGTGGCATTTCTAAGATGGCCTTGATCTTGGACGGAACTACTTCAATTCCCCTCTGCGTAATTAGAAATCACAGCATTTTCCTTCCAGTCACCCCAAAAGTGCATTTCTATGGGTTTAACCTCAATCTGTACTCCCTAATTTGTTCGAAGAATTTTTCCAGCGCGATGTAGTAGCCTTCTCACTCTTTGGATTTTATAATCATGTCATCCACATACACCTCGACTTCCTTATGGATCATGTCGTGCAAGATAGTGGTTGCATCTCTCTGATATGTAGCCCCAACATTCTTCAACCCGAATGGCATAACCCTATAACAGTAGGTACCCCATGACGTGGTGAATGCAGCCTTCTCTTTGTCTTCAAGCGCCATCCAGATCTAGTTATACCCCGAAAATCCATCCATGAATGATAACAAGACATAGCTGGCAGTGAAGTCTACCAATTCGTCACTGTGTGGCAGTGAAAAATCATCCTTAGGACTAGCATTATTCAGATCACTGACGTCGACACAAACTCTAATTCTGCCTTTCTTCTTCAGAACTAGAACAATATTGGCCAACCAAGTCGGATATTCAGACACCATCAAGAATCCCACGTCGACCTGCTTGGTGACTTCTTCTTTAATCTTCAGCGCCCAAACAGGATGAATCATGCAGAGTTTCTACTTGACTGGTCAGGCCTCAGGGTCAAGAGGGATCTGGTGCTATACAATCTCAAGATCAATTCCAGTCATGTCTTCGTAGGACCACATGAAAACATCTTAGAAATCTTTTAATAAAGCGATTAAAAGCTCACGTTCCTCCGAACACAACGAGGACCCCGATCTGAACTAAGTGAGGACCCTTCTCAGTACCCACGTTAATTGCAATGATCTTATCTATGCAGGGCTTAGTACACCTCTCCTCCTCTTGGTCAATCAAGTTTTTTAAATCCCGATGAATTTTTTTCTCTTTGTTTTCATTAAAATTTTGAAAATCTTGGTCAGTGTAATAAATTAATGGCACAAAGAAGTAAACAGAATCTGCAATATTCTCATTCCGAAGTTCTGGCTCCTTGGTTACAACAAACTCAAAAGAAAATGCAAAAAGGACCCAGATAGGACCTTGGCACCTGGGTTGCCATCCCTGGAGGTGCTAGACTCCGACTCACTAGACTGACTCAAATCTAATTCCGACTCAATAGACTCGGCGGAATCAGACTCAGGCTCATCATCCGATTCAGAACTGGCAATAAAGCCCTTTTCCAACTGCCAAGTGAGGCATGACACCCTCGACGCATCCAGAATGCAACTGGTGGAGTCCACAACTGGTTTATCTCCGGTCATAGAAATAGTAAAGGTAGCCCCCAAGTTCTCCGTACTAGTCTCAGGATTTATCAGGAGATCAGCCAATGATGTCCCTACTCCAACCTCACTACTGGCTGAATCGTCATCTTTATTCTGGCCGGCGTTGATACTTGGATCAACCCCCTCTTTATCACTATCTTAAAGCCAGTGGTCGAAAAAGATTTCAAATCTGGGGAAACACTTTTTTGTTGAGGAATCAACCCATGGCTTGGGAAAGCCGCAGAAGGGGAAATCATTTCCTTCTTTGACAAAGCGCACATTCAACGTTGCCCAGATTGGCCTGTAAACCAGCTCATAGTGTTTCCCAACTCTTTTGGTCTTAGCCCGTTCTCTCTTATTTTATCTCTTCCTTGTCCAATCCTTTTGGGTGGATACATAGCCCAACCCAAAGGCGTATGGATTGTGCGACACCTTAGCTAGCATCGCAATACCTTTTCTCCTGCACCTTCTGAACCCTATTCCTGGAATATGTCGCAATTTGTTCATGAAATAAATGGACTGATCACTGACATACATGCCCTTGTCATCGGCTTAGATGATCTGTACCACTTGGGCTTCTGCTAGAGTGAATCCTAAAAGAAAAACATCCTCATCACTGTGATTGATTTCCAGCAAAGGTGTAGCTGCCGCTGGCGGTAGAGGAATAGATGAATTCCCCAAAACGGTTGCCACTACTCCCTCATGAGGGTATTTCAACATTTGGTGAAGCATGGAGGACACAACCTTCATGTAATGCAACCAGGGCCTTCTTAGAAGTAGGTTGAAGGTAGTTAGCACATCAAGTACATGGAACTCAATGTCATGCTCAAAAGGGCTCACTTAGACCTGTACTTTCACCTTCCCCATAACTTCTCTGCTTGTATTGTCGTATGCTCGGATCACCTGGGTTTTGGGGATGAAATCTGCTGGCTTCAAGCCTATTGCATAGGCAGTGTGAGAAGGAAAAATGTTGATAATAGAGCTGGTGTCCACTAAGACCATTGGAACCTATTTTCCTCTGCACTCAATAAATATGTACAATGGCTTGTTATGAGTCGATCCTTCTGGCGGCAACTCTTTATCAGAGAAGGTGAGCATAAGCTTGGTGCTACCTGGGAAGATCAGGCCAATGAGATGCTCTAGTGTGGTGTCGATAGACAGCTTGGCCTAATCCATCACCGACAACATTGCCTATCGGTGTACTCTCGAAGCCATAAGGAGACCCCAAATGGAAATATTAGCCTAGATCTTTTTGAGTTGTTTCACAACCAGCTCCTCCTCCAGCTTCTTCATCTTTTCCTTCTCAACGTCCCGGTCTTTTCCTGAGGGTTCAACCTGATCCAAATGTGGACGTTTGAAATATTGTGTACTCTTGGTGATGTGGTCTATTTCCTCCGCATACTAAGTACTGTCCGGGATATGATTTCCCTAGTCTTCATCTACATGGGCAAGATGCAAATCGCTATCTTCCCATCACTCACCTTTAGCTATTGCCAAACAGTTGTCCGGCTTAACTTGGATCACTCCTACAGGAGAAATATCCCTCTTGGGGAGACAAGACGTTGCGGCCTTCCGGCTATCTTCGATCCTCTCCCGTTCAAACTGCCCTAGTATAGCTTCCCGTTAAGTGTCTGTAATTTCAACAACACCCAATTCTTGGGCTTATTTTTCTGTACTATCTCTTTTTTCCTTTTCCTTTCTCCTTAGCTTCTCCAACTACCACAACTGTCACGACTTTCTTTTCATTCGGTTTAGCTCCGGTTTCTTCCTCTTTATCAGATTCTTCACTTAGCCATTCTGTATTGTCAACTAACAAGCTCAGATCAAACCAACCAATCTGCACATTGCCCTAGTCCTATTCTTCGAAGAATTAGAGGTTGTCCAAATCTTCCTTAAGATCTGCAAGATCATCCAACCCTTGTCTTGGGCTGTCTTCTCTAACCACATTAATGTCAATTGAGGTCGACAATACTACCTGAAGCCTGGTTTGAGTAACGGGAACAATGTAATGGCTTGGATCACAATCCCCCTCAGATAACTCCCTAAAAATTCCCAGCAACAAACCGGCACCTCCCTCCAAGGTCAAAGCCTTTTCTTATTCAGGTGTTGTCTCCACAAATTTGTGAGGCTCGGGTTGTGGGTTGGATATGTTCATCATGCACAAGTCTGTGCCCTTAGTAATGAACAACATTGGCTTTGGTAGGTAGGAGTGGGTGATATAGATGCTCGGGTCATTGTAGGTGGGTAGTGTATGGATGTGGTTGATATTTTTGGGTTGGGGGACTTGGTTGTGGACAGAGAGTGGGTTGTTGGTCATATTTGGCTTTTGGGGTGGAGCTATGACTTTGTTGTCGATAAGTTCTTAAATCTCATAATGTAAGCGGAAACACTGGTCTGTTTCATGGCCATGTTGTTGATGGAAAGCATAATATTTGGTGGGATCGTGCTTGGGTGAAAGTGGGTCAGGAAGTGGTCGAGGTTCCAGGGGTCTCAAATGCCATTTTTTGATTAACAACTGCATGGGTCGAGATAGAGTAATGTAGAGCTGGTTAAAAGTTTTACCTGGAGGTCGGGTAGGGTTGGATGTTTGTGGGCTCATATTGGCAAAAGGGTCGGCAGTTTTAGTGGGGGTGACAACACTCACCTCTAAAGGCCTCACAGTTGTACTACGCCTAGCAGCATTGGAACTGCGAATAACAGGTCTCTTAGCTAGCTCCTTGTCATATTTGATGATCCCCTACATCATTGTGTCTTCAATTGGGACTCACGTTTCATGAATTTCCTTGAATGTGAATAAGAGGAGAACGATCATCTTCTACAGCAACTTGCCATGAAGATTCCAGACAATCATCCTAATTCGGTCCTTTTCTGAGGGTCTAGTGGTCATCATCAATGCTTTGGCCCTCCACATAGTTGCAAACTTTGAGAAGCCCTCCTTCGGTTCCTAACGTATTACTTCAAGATCATGAGTTGTGACCTCAATTTGCGTGTTATAACAGTATTGAACAATGAAAGACTCGGCCAATTCCTCTCATCTCTATTTCATAGAGTCCTCCAACTTAGCGTACTAGATGGAAACTATACCTGACATGGTTCAGCCGAAGAGCGATAACTTTTGAAGTCTAGTCACACCCATTGGTCG
Organism: Camellia sinensis; assembly: GCF_004153795.1. Classification (NCBI taxonomy): domain Eukaryota; kingdom Viridiplantae; phylum Streptophyta; class Magnoliopsida; order Ericales; family Theaceae; genus Camellia; species Camellia sinensis. The sequence goes on along the minus strand of NW_021024778.1, from coordinate 1,830,219 downwards.
TAGGATATCAAAAAATAGACGTAGATGTACCACTGGGTCTCCAGCACCATCAAAGCAGTCAATATGCGGCATTTTGAACCGCTTCGGCAAAATAACGGCATATTTAATATATCCATCCTCTATATCTGGAATAAAGTTAACCCCTTGTGCCTTCTTGAACATTTTTTCAAGTTTGTTGACTTTGAGCATGGTTAGGTCAACCTCGAATTCAAAAGGTGCCTCAGTTTGGTAAACTAGAGCTCTAGATATCTGTACTGAAATTGGATCTGCCTGGACGGGAAAAACTAGAACACCCTCAGCTTAGGATCTTGAGCTGTAGCAGCATTGGCAGTGGTGCCGGGTATGGTAATAAGCACATTAGATGTATGCGAAGCAGAAGCCGCAGTTGGCTGCTGTTGTTGTTATTGCAACCTATTTGTGACCTCGGCTTGATGAGCCATGTCATGCTGGAGTGTGTCGATTGATTGTTGCAGACAGATTAGTAATTCCTCCAAATCTGATGAGGGATATTGCGCCATTCCAGGAGTAGGTGACTGTGCTTGAGGTTAACTGAGTATAAGTGAGTTGAGGGGTGATTGTTGAAATAACTAAACTGGTGAACTTTATCTGACCTTTCTTTGCCTTGCAACTGGTGGCTGTGAGGCAAACACTAGCTGTCCCTGAACAAAATCTCTGACCTTACAAAGCCTTCTGACACGGGTCTAAAGTACTTGAGGGATATCAGAACTTTCTGAAGCTATAGTTTAGGCTACCTAGCAAAAGAAATAAAGAAAAAGTTGTAGGACTGTACTCCCTACTGAATTCTCCCCCTTAAATTGATATCAACTGTGCCACTGATATGAAGCATTCCTCTACAGTTTCACTATAAAGCACATACCAGGTAAAGAGAGCCAAAAACACCCCTATGAGGGGGGTAGGGTTACCTTGTCTTAGATTCGACATAATCTAGGGTTTTACTACTTCAAGCAAGTAGTTTCACAAAAACCTGCATACGGGTGAGCATCTTGTCCAATGTTGGAATAGTCACTATGGCTTTAATATATGTAACTAGGCTGATTGGTCAAAAGAGGTACCTCGGTAAGATTACCTAATATACCTCTCACACCTAACACCGAGAAGTGAAATAAGGATCAAGCAGTACAACAGTAATCCAGATCCAAGGGTTGTGTTTCCAACATGGCAAAGCCTACGATCGGCCAGCGTTTTGGCAAGCTTTTTAGGCAAGCCGTCCAGGAATGGAAGATGGTAAACACGGTGACTTAGAACACTAATGCAAATGCAATGCAATGAACATATATTTGTAAATAACAGGTCACATCATGAAGTCCAAGTCAAGTTCTCTAATTTCCCTAATAGAGTCGCCAAAAACTATAGCCAGTTTCTCGTGCTCCTCGGAGGGGATTAGTCTCATCGTATATGATAGCCTTATAGTTCAGACTCCTGTGGTTCTGAACGTGGTTTCACAAGGGCAATGTGAAACAGAAAAAACACAAATGAGAGTCCAAATCCAGTAAATCTTCGAAAATTCTATTTAAAATTAGAAATGTAAAAAATGGACTGCATTACTAGATTTCAGAGTCGCCGCCAAATAGTTTTTTAGGAAACTTAGGAAACCCGTGACTCATGTCAAAGGCCACTTGTCTGTTATAACCAAAGTGTCTTGGCTCAGGAACTTAGGTATAAGAGGGGGAAGGTCATGAATTGAACACCACACTCACTCGATCAAAGATCGGCCTCTACTAATCATGATGTGATTTTTATGTACATTTTACGCTCATATTCCGATTGTTATGCTAACTTACTATGTGAGGCACACAAGTATGGACTACGTCACCCATTTTGGAATGCTTTGATTTCATGTTTGTTTGAAACGAGTTTTGAATATGCACTACTTTGGAAAAAAAACAAGCTCGTATGTACAGTAATCATAATCATCTCAACTTAAGCAAAACAGCCTTCATCCACTGGCATTCAAAGAGATATTTCAAATAAGCACTTAGCCTCATGGTAGTATGCTTGATATGGCAACACAAACACACATGCAATATGCTAAAACAAAAATTCTCACCTAGTACTCAATCAAGGAAAGCCAAAGAAAAGAAAATAATTAGAAAAATGCATGTTCCTAATATGCAAAGTAACTAATGCAACACATACAAAATTCAACTATGAGGTTCGGTTATTTTACATGTCATATGGATCAACTCAAAGCATGTGGTAACGCATGTATTTAAGTAAGTAAGAAATGACAACAGTGTTAGAATGATGAACTGAACCCAATGCATGCGAAAATGGATATAACTCATGGCAATGATATGAAACGAAAAATATGATGCTACCACGGTAAGCATGTAAATAAAAGGGAGAAAGAAATGGGGGTTAGAAGACATACACAATATTACAAGTGTTACAAATTTGTCCTTGTACAAAAGGGTTCAAATGAATGTCCTAATTAAACTAATTATTACAACACCAAATGAATTAACTACATTAACTAGCTATTACAAATTTGAATGAAGTTAACTAATTAATTACACATACTAATATTAAAACACTAATTTGAAGGACTTGAATAAGAAGCGAGGAGCCGCACATACAAAACCGAGAACATCCTCCCGGAAACCTCTCTGTTTGCAGTCAGAAATTTATTCTATTTTGGCTTCAAATTCTGCTCTGTTCTGCTGTAAAAAATGCCATTGCCTGTACGACATAAGTGGCTGGTTGGCCTTAAAAAGTGGTCGGCCGTACAGAGTGGTGGCCTGTTAGCCACTACTTTGGGGAAATGCCTTGCTGCCACAGAGTTGAAATAAAACAAAAACAGAGTGTTTCCAGGAGATGTTTATCCTCTCTGCCCTTCTCGATTATGAAGATGATCAAGGGGCAGATTCGATTCACAAATCATTAATTGTTGTAAATTGGTTGCGTGATGATTTTAGAACTGATAGGACAAAAGCTCAGTAAAATAAAATGAAAGATAAACAACTCCTCCTCCCTATCATGGAGGTAGACATTGCTACATGAACCATTAAACATCACTAAAGAACATTTCTTCCTTTTTGTCCAAAAGTGAGGAATATGTCCACTAAGTCCAAATGCAATAAAGAGTAGCAAGTATTGACTTAACCTACGAAATGAGCTTTTCAAGCCCTTTTCTATGGAGGAAATTACAAAGGAAGAATCAAACTCATTTCCAAGCGATAACGAATTCTAAGTCAAACCCAAAATGAGCGATAATGACTAGTCAAACTTGAAAAGAGCGATAATGACTCCAAATCCAAACTTAATAATAAGCTATAATGACACTTTCCTTTGTGATTTCTAAGGGTCTAGCTAGAAAGTTAGTCCCTTAGAAGTAATGCACCGGCGATAAATAAAAGTATCAAACGAGAGATCACGCCTAGCATAAGAGAGATGTAATGCCCTGGTAATGAACCTCCAAAAAGATCAAACCATTTAGCATGAAGGGTCTCTTTCTTATGCCTTGTATAATAATCTTTTGTTTGATTCAACCCTTTAATCAAAAGAAACAAAGAACGGAGGGAGATTGCAGAGTGCTAATGGAAAGTGGGTGATTACAATTGTATGAACATGTATGAAAACTATAACAAAAAAAAAGTGCAAGAAAATACTACCAGCTCAAATGGATTAGAAGATATAGCCTATACATCGATCCATGAGGACTTATAACAACACAAAGATAATATTCGAGGCATAAATTAAATAAACACTTAAAATAGCCCCTAAATAGCACAAAACAGTGCTGAAAATTATTTTGAAAAGGGTAGAAAACTTGAACAAAAATGGGAAGAAACAAGCCTAGTAAGCAAGCCAAAGAAGGGTGGCTAACCCCTCTACCTTTGGAACTTCAAATCACATATTTCCAGCCTTTGAAAATAGCCCAAAATAGTGTATAAACAGAGTGGAAAAAAGAAAAGAAAAGAGTAGTATAAACAAAGGAGAAGATAGCCAAAGCTTATACTTCTTGAAGAGAGGATGGTCTTGGTTAAGAAAACTTGATTCAAAGCACTCTCAAGTCTCTGAAAGTAGGCTCAAAATCTCAGTAGCAAGCTTCAAGTTTTGATTTCCGAAGGTGTATCTATAATTGAGAGGGTAGAGAAGATGGCTTGGATTTCACTAAGCTCTAGAATGAATTTTTTCAACCCCAAAACTTGAGGGCAGGCCTTCTATTCATAGAATTTCACTTTCTCATGTTGGAAATAGTTGTATAGGGACAGCTGGTGAAAATCATGGACATGGGGATAGTTGGCAGCTATAAAATATCTGATATCGCTAAACATGGCCGGCCGGCTATGAAAAGGGACGGCTGGCCAATCAAATTTGACCTGCCGGTCATCTATTGGCCTGTAGTTGTTTGGGTGGCCAGGCTAAATGAAAAATAGTTTTGATAAAAAAAAAAGGGTGTAAGGTTTAGTCTTGAAGGGTTTTTGAAACTCAAAAGAAAATTCCTCTTGTTGAAGATTCGAACGATTACTCAGTGTAACGTTTCATCATCGAGTACTCGGAACAAGTCTTAAGGGCGATCAAAATGAGCTGTCTACAAGTGGCTCTACCTTTGTTAGAGAGTTGTACCCGTATTTAGTGACCATAACTTGAGGATGGTCACAAATTGGACTTGAAGGCCTACCTCATTTGTCGACTCCATAATAATCATTCATAGGCTAAGCTTTTGTCAGAGAGCTATACCTAAGCCTAACTTGTAGTTGACCATGGACCAAACCCGAAGGCCTACGCCATTTGTCACTAGTGACTCCATAATTGTTTCGTGGCTTTACTTTTGTAGGAGAGTTGTACCCATATTTAGTGACCATGACTTGGGGGTGGTCAAGAACGGGACTCAAAAGCCTGTGCTATTTGTTCATTACAGTCACTCCATAATTCTTGTAATGTCTGAGAAAAGGGAGACAACTCGAGCAGTGGAATTACCATTCGAGCGGTGAAGTGAGGCACCAAATACCTTCTTTTACAGGCTTGAGATTCAGGGAATGCAAGTTTTTTGCTTGAACAAAGAAGTAACCACTCGAGCAGTCTTCACTTTCACACCACTCAAGCAGTCTCTTTGGGGTTAGGTTATGAAAAATCACTTTTTGCTTCATTTTTTCTCACCTTTTCTTTTCCTCTTTTGTCTCTCTTCTCTTGTCTGAAAAACCCTAGCTCTAAACTCTTGATTTCACCCATTTTCATCAAGAGATCATCCTAGATCTTGTATTATAAGTGTGAGACCCCTAAATTTTGTAAATCCTAGTAAGACCCTTACTTTTGAATTACTATAATAAAAACCCTTAGTTTCCCATTTAAACATGAAATTAACACTAGAACTGAAAACGTATCACAGATGAACTCGTACAAACCCTAATCGATCCCAGTAACTTAAAAATCATTTCTAACACTCTAGTATTAATTATTTAATTCTCGAATTTTAGATTCGTAGCTCAAAATTCTAATTTTTGATTTTTATCATTTTCATTCGGTTGTGTCTCTTTTAATTCAAAGCAACCTCATTCAAACCAAATTATTTTTCCTAGCATTATTTTAATTAATACTACACTTGAAATAGATATTCTAATCAATTCCAAACCCACACATTTTATTTTAATTCCATTTTGAGCCCAAATCATTCTTTATACATATAAAAGCACACCCCCAATATTATAATCCTTTTTTCAAAATATCTATAATATTTATATACATAACTAAATGAGAAAAGTCCCTCAAATCAACCCACATGGCCAACCACCCAAGAAGCTACATATATGTAATGTACTAAAAGGGATAAATTGCTAAAATCAGGGAATATGTCTTTGACTTTGGTACCAATTTGTACATATAAGATTTGTACTTGTAACTAGATTAAATTAAATTAGACCTAAGCCCACAAGATCATATTTAAGTACATAATTAAGGTGCTAATCACCCCTCATTCCATTACATTTAAACGAAATCAAAGAACTATTCAATTGAATTGGAACCAAGGGCAAAATTGGCATTTTATCATTTTTTTTTTCTATAAACATACCACTCATCTCCACATTTTGAACACACATACATGCTCACAAACTCAACCAATGGTGGAGAGAAGAAAAAGAAAAAGAGAGAAGAAAAAGGAAAAGAGAGAGAGCTTAGTGGAGGAGGAGAGGAAAAATTGTGCAATTAACCCATCCAAGCACCAAGTAAGCCACATGACCATCTCTCCTTCTATATTCCTTTTCAAATACATGTTATTATATGTTTAGAACCATATTTTCAGATGTGTTGTAATGGTATTCATGGGTTCAAAGTTGATGAATTGGGCTTTGATCCTTCTTCTACTTATATTTCCTCTCAATAGATGCAAAACTACATTTTTCTTCCCATATCTCGCATTATTTCCAAAGGCATACCACCAATATAAAAATATGAGTTATTGACACATTATTTAGTATGTTTTCATCACAAAATAAGTGAAAAATTTCCCTTAGTTGGCCTCTTTTCTCACCAATCTTCTTAGTTTGAGTATTGTGCATGAAAAACTTGTTTTACAGCAAACTTTCAAAAATTGTAGAAAATTTAGAAAACTCTTCTGGACCTCGGTTTTACATCAAAATCTTCCTTAAGGAGTTAGCTTTCAAGGAAAATTGGTTTCATTAAAAAGAGTGAGTGGTTTGTAAGAAAATCTAATATTCGTAACGGTTGACGAATCTGGACAGCGCTAGAGTGTTTCTTAAATATCTAAAAATCTAGAAAAGCTATTCCATTTCCAAACCATGTTTGGAAAACTAGATTAAATTCTCTATGAACCATAGGAGGGCCAAGTTTGGGAAAATTTGAAATAGCCCTTTTGATTTTAATCTTTACATATTACTGAATCTGGAAATTTAGTTTTGGATTGGTGTTTTATGCTCTTGTCTTCATGAATATGCTTATTAGTATATGATCGTGTCTTGGTATGATATTGCATGTGTTATGGTTATGTTCCTTATCTTCTTCAATTGATGATGTTCATGCTTATGTGGATATTACTATCTTATTAAGTTGTTCTAACTTTATTTTAAGACATCTAACTCAAAGGAAACGTTAATTGGGGTGGTATTGGGTTTTCGATCACTTGAATAATGAATAGATGATAATGTGTTATGTATGGATTGACGGGATATGCTCCCTAATTGAGGGTTAAGTCTTGCGCAAGCAATTATCACATAAACCTTAGAATGGAACGGATGTATTCGAACTCTTTGAGATAGTTTGATTTGTGAGATAAGGTTGGGTCTAGATGGGACATTTAGGCGGATAAAACTTGTTTTGTAAGGATAAGGTGGGATTTCGGGATTATAAAACCTTTTTTCTTTTCGTCATCCCTTTTGAGGCCCTACGATTGGCACTACTCGGTATATAACTGTTGGTAGGCATCCGAGATAAATTCTGTAACAAAGCAACAAAAGGGGGAGTTTCGAATAGTCTAGTGTCCAATTCTTGTGGTTGGGAGGATGAAATCTCTTTGGGGATTTCTTAATTACTAACATCTAACCTTGTAATCCTTTATTGTTTAATGATTATCATGCTTCATTACTTTCTTGTTATAATTGTGATGGTGTATTGGATTGGGAAAAAGGGACGGTGTGTGTGCGTTTAATGGGCATTCAAAGCTCATGATGTTTCATTCAGGTAATGAAGACTATTAGGCTAGTCAAAGGCAAAACTGAAGCATCTGAGGACGTACGGCTACCTTAGGAGGGTTATAAACTAGTTTGTAAACGTGTTTTGAGATTGTGAGTGATCGATCCCATATTGTATTTAAGACATGATTTTGTAATTATTTTATATCTATACATATCTTTTATATTACCTATTCTTTTTTTTTCTTTTTTTTTATCGTCAACTCATGTAGACCTTGTGTTAAGGTCTGTCAAAAGGGTAGCTTTGCTATCTAAGGTGGTTGGACTTTGAAGGGAAGCTATAGTGACTCCTCCGACCTTCTTGAGATCTTACTTGGTTATTGACCAAATGACTCATTAGTGACGTTTTCTATTTTGCAATCTTAGATAAACTCTATATTTATTTGCTAATATATTCACTAATGTTCCCGATTTTTGGGGCGTCACAACTTGGTATCATAGCCTAGGTTCAACCCTTATCTACGCATTTCGACTTGCGGTTAGAGACTACCTTGCCCGGACCTTGTTATATTATTATAACACTACCTATTCTATTAACTAAAACATCAAAAATATAAATTTTCTTGACCTATCTTAGGGCGTTTCTTCGAATTTTGGGCACAATAACATCGACTCATGAGAACATATTTCAGGATCGTGAAGTGGTTTTAACTCTAAGTAAGGCCTCACATCATGCAATAGGGGTACTATTAGTTCTACGTGTCTTCTATCGATCATCGTACCCTCATCTTGTATTCGTAACCTTTATTCAATGTCATCCTTTTCCAAGATTAAGTTATGACCATCTTGTTCTATTTTATATACCACCTTTTGTAAAATTGACCTCCTTTGAGCCCTGATTATTTAGCACATGGCTTCTGATAAATAGTTCTATTTTCCTTACTCAATGACGAATCTTGGATATTCAGTTTGAAACGCGGATGGCCAACGCAGTTTCAAGTTAAATATCTAGTTTAGTCACTATTTCCATAACCTTGACTAAATTAAAGTCTGAAATCATAATGTCATCCATTCCATTATATTGTTCATATTTTAGTTGATTCTTATGTTAATTGATGCCATAACCACTTCATATCCTTTCATTCCTTCCATTAATCCAGTCTTAAAACTCTTATAGTTATTATTTTGCCTATATATATGTTGTGTTGCGTATTTTCCTGTATCCTTTATTTACTACTTGATCATATTGCTTCAAACACCCTAGGATAATTATATCATAACTTTCAGACCAATTGATTGCTCTTGAGAAATTGCCTCCGTAATTAGACCCTGACTTATTCTTCAGCTCGTACTAAGAACAGAACACTCGAGTCAATGACTACACTGAAACAAGCAACAACACACGAGCCTATGAGTAACAATGAAATAGGAATGGGGTACTAGGAAATCAAAACCCTAAGAACAGATCTGTACCTACGGACAAAATCTCGCGCCACATTGGGAATCAAATTCTGGAGGAGTTGTGATACTTAAGAGGAAACCAACAGAATGATAGAACCCATCTCTTCACAAAATTTAGGAAGTAGAGACCTCTCAAATTTTTAGGAGTGCAAGATTTTCTGTAATCCGAGCGTAAATATGTAAATTCTATTTTGTTTGGTGCCTTTATATTCGTATTTCAAAATTCTTGAGTATATATTTTATTCATCGCATTTCTTCGCATCAATCCCCAACATCATCCTAGATATAGACTCGTCACTCACACATCAAGCCCTAATCAATAGTTACCAGGAGTGATGACTTATGCATCCGATGGAATATTTTTTTTGTTTAAGGGAGATAGACCAGATTCCCTAATTTTAACAAATCAACAAACAGAATGACATCGGTACCAGAGGATCAAAAGGATAAATTCTTAACAAACACGAGGGCATTTCGTTGGCCTGGACTATCATCGCCTTAGGAATTGATAGAAATGATCTTCACATTGGAGCAACAACATCGTAACCTAGATGGCAAGTAGTTTAAAATTTTCACAAATCACAAGAGAATTATGTACCCCTTTCACGTCATTAATTAGAATGGAAATTCAACTCAATGAAGAAGCTATTATTAGAACGAAGCCATTGGTGGCCCTGGTGAGAAAGGAGAAGAACTAAAGAGGAAAAGATAATCCCGATGATTAAAGTAAGAACCTACCTTGAAGCGTGAGGATACAGTACGGACATATTATCCACATTTTTTTTAGATTGGTGGAACGACTTAAATTTTAAGGACGAAATTCGTTTATGGGGGATAGGTTATGAGACCGCTAAATTTTGTAAATCCTAGTAAGACCCTTACTTTTGAATTACTATAATAAAAACCCTTCGTTCCCCATTTATTCATGAAATTAACCCTAGAACTGAAAACATACGAATGAACTCGTACAAACCCTAACCGATCCTAGTAACTTAAAATCATTTCTAACGTTCTAGTATTAATTATTTAATTCTCAAATTTTAGATTAGTAGCTCAAAATCCTAATTTTCGATTTTTATCATTTTCATTCGGTTGTGTGTCTTGTAATTCAAAGCAACATCATTCGAGTAAGTTATATTTTCTAACATTATTCTAATTAATACTACACTTAAAATAGATATTCTAATCAATTCTAAACCTACACATTTTAATTTAATTACATTTCGAGCCCAAATCATTCTTTATACATATAAAAGCACACCTCCAATATTATAATCTTTTTTTCAGAATATCTACAATATGTACACACATAAATAAATGAGAAAAGTCTCTCAAATCAGCCCACATAGCCAGCCACCCTAGAAGCTACATATATATAATGTACTAAAAGGGATAAATTGCTGCAATCAAGGGATATGTCTTTGACTTTGGTACCAATTTGTACATATAAGAGTTGTACTTGTAACTAGGTTAAATTAAATTAGACCTAAGCCCAACTAGATCATATTTAAGTACATAATTAAGGTCCTAATCACCCCTCATTCCATTACATTTAAACTAAATCAAAGAACTATTCAATTGAATTGGAACCAAGGGCAAAATTGGCTTTTTATCATTTTTTCCTATAAATATACAACTCATCTCCACTTTTTGAACACACATACACACTCACACACTCAACCCATGGTGGAGATAAGAAAAAGAAAGAGGGAGAGAGCTTAGTGGAGAAGGAGAGGAAAAATTGTGGAATCAACCCATCTAAGCACCAAGTAAGCCACATTACAATCTCTCCTTCTATTTTCTTTTTCAAATAGATGTTATTATAAGTTTAAAACCATATTTTTAGATGTTTTGTAATTTTATTCATGGGTTCAAAGTTGATGGATTGGGCTTTGATTCTTCTTCTACTCATATTTTCTCCCAATAGATGCAAAACTACCTTTTTCTTCCCATATCTCACATTATTTCCAAAGGCATGCCACCACTCTAAAAATATGAGTTATTGACACATTATTTAGTATGTTTGCATCACAAAATAAGTGAAAATTTCCCTTAGTTGGCCTCTTTTCTCACCAATCTTCTTAGTTTGAGTATTGTGCATGAAAAACCTATTTTAGAACCAACTTTCAAAAATTGTAAAAAAATTTAGAAAACCCTTCTAGACCTCAATTTTACGTCAAAATCTTCCTTAAGGAGTTAGATTTCAATGAAAATTAGTTTCATTAAAAAGAGTGAGCGGTTTGTAAGAAAATCTGATTTTCATAACGGTTGACGAATCTAGACAGTGCTAGAGTGTTTCTTACATAGCTAAAAATCTAGAAAAGATATTCCACTTCCAAAACATAATTGAAAACTAGATTAAATTCTCTACGAACCATAGGAAGGCCAAGTTTGGGAAAATCTGAAATAGCCCTTTTGATTTTAATCTTTAAATGTTACTGAATCTGGAAATGTAGTTTTGTATTGGTGTTTTATGCTCTTGTCTTCATGAATATGATTATTAGTATATGATCATGTCTTGGTATGATATTTCATGTGTTATGGTTATGTTCCTTATCTTCTTCAATTGATGATGTTCATGTTTATGTGGATATTACTATCTTGTTAAGTTGTTCTAACTTTATTTTAAGACATCTAACTCAAAGGAAACGTTAATTGGGGTGGTACTGGGTTTTCGATCACTTGAATAATGAACAGATGATAATGTGTTATGTATGGATTGACGGGATGTGCTCCCTAATTGAAGATTAAGTCTTGCGCAAGCAATTATCACATAAACCTTAGAATAGAACGGATGTATTCGGACTCTTTGCGATGGTTTGATTGGTGAGATAAGGTTGGGTCTAGATGGGACATTCAAGCGGATAAATTTTTTTTGGAAGGATAAGGTGGGATTCGAACTAATAACACCTTTTTCTTTTCGCCGTCCCTTTTTAGGCCTTGCTGTTAGCACTATGCGGTATATAATTGTTGGTAGGCATCCGATGTAAGTTCTGTAATAAAGCAGCAAAAGGAGGAGTTCCGAATAGTCTGGTGTCCAATTCTTGTGGTTGGGAGGATGAAATCTCTTTGGGAGATTTCTAGATTACTAATGTCTAACCTTGTAATCCTTTATTATTTATTGATTATCATGCTTTAAGAGCTCATACGCTTATCTTTGTGAAGTATGGATATAGCTTATATGCTTATCTGTGGATATTGTGATTATACATATCTGTTGTAGAATGTGGATATAGCTTATTTGCTTATCTGAGAATGTGGTTATTGTTATTATACATATCTGTTGAGAGTGTGGGTAGTGCTTATATGCCTATCTGTTGAAAATGGGAAAATGAAAGGAAACTTGGATTCATAAGTCGTATGACATAAATATGTGATTTATGTGAATGTATCAGTGTTGGCCATCTATCGATTGCTAATGTTTTAGTCAATGTTCATGGTTGGTTTAGTATATTTCTACTGGGCTGTGGCTCACCCTATATGGGAATATCATTTTCAGGTGCAGGAAGCATGCCACCTCCAAGGACATAGCTTGGGAGGCTTGAGGCGGACATAATGATGTCGTTTTACTTTTGATGTATTACATGTAAATATAAGCCAAGGGCTTAATGTGTATGAGTTAGTACTCTTTTGTTGTAACCAAGTGTTAACTTGGAAAGCTGTAAGCCCGTAGGGCATTTTGCTTTTGTTGTTAACATGTAATACTTTTGTAATGAAACACTGATGAATAGAAGAATGTGGTTATTTCATATGTTAATGAATGTCTTATTTGATGGGTTTATTGCTTTTATTTTGAGGGCGTTACACTTAAGGAGTTAGATTTCAATGAAAATTGGTTTCATTAAAAAGAGTGAGCGGTTTGTAAGAAAATCTGATTTTCATAACGGTTGACGAATCTAGACAGTGCTAGAGTGTTTCTTACATAGCTAAAAATCTAGAAAAGATATTCCACTTCCAAAACATAATTGAAAACTAGATTAAATTCTCTACGAACCATAGGAAGGCCAAGTTTGGGAAAATCTGAAATAGCCCTTTTGATTTTAATCTTTAAATGTTACTGAATCTGGAAATGTGGTTTTGCATTGGTGTTTTGTGCTCTTGTCTTCATGAATATGATTATTAGTATATGATCATGTCTTGGTATGATATTTCGTGTGTTATGGTTATGTTCCTTATCTTCTTCAATTGATGATGTTCATGTTTATGTGGATATTACTATCTTGTTAAGTTGTTCTAACTTTATTTTAAGACATCTAACTCAAAGGAAACGTTAATTGGGGTGGTATTGGGTTTTCGATCACTTGAATAATGAACAGATGATAATGTGTTATGTATGGATTGACGGGATGTGCTCCCTAATTGAAGGTTAAGTCTTGCGCAAGCAATTATCACATAAACCTTAGAATAGAACGGATGTATTCGGACTCTTTGCGATGGTTTGATTGGTGAGATACGGTTGGGTCTAGATGGGACATTCAAGCGGATAAATTTTTTTTGGAAGGATAAGGTGGGATTCGAACTAATAACACCTTTTTCTTTTCGCTGTCCCTTTTGAGGCCTTGCTGTTAGCACTATGCGGTATATAATTGTTGGTAGGCATCCGTTGTAAGTTCTGTAATAAAGCAGCAAAAGGAGGAGTTCCGAATAGTCTGGTGTCCAATTCTTGTGGTTGGGAGGATGAAATCTCTTTGGGAGATTTCTAGATTACTAATGTCTAACCTTGTAATCCTTTATTATTTATTGATTATCATGCTTTATTACTTTCTTGTTATAATTGTGATGGTGTATTGGATTGGGAAAAAGGGACGGGGTGTGTGTGCGTTTACTGGGCATTTAAAGCTCATGGCATTTCATGCGAGGTATTGAAGACTATTAGGCCAGTCAAAGGCAAAGCTGAAGCATTTGAAGACGTACGGCTACCTTATGAGGATTAGAAACTAGTTTGTAAACGTGTTTTGAGATTGTAAGTGATAGATCCCATATTGTATTTAAGATATGATTTTGTAATTATTATATATCTATACAATCTTTTATATTACCTATTCTTTTTCTTTTTTTTTTATCGTCGATTCATGTAGGCCTTGTGTTAATATCTTTTTAAGATCTGTCAAAAAGATAACTTTGCTATCTAAGGTGGTTAGACTTTGAGGCCATATTGACTCCTCTAACCTTTCTGGGATCTTACTGAGTTATTAATCAAAGGACTCATTAGTAATGTTTCCTATTTTGTAATCTTAGATAAACCCTGTATTTATTTGTTAATATATTCTCTGATATTCTCGATTTTTGGGGTGTCACAATAAGCGGAGGGGAAGTAAAGATCAACATTTCTATCAATTGAACCTCATCATCTTCGAAGTTTTCTACTTGTCATCTCTAGCTCTTATTTTCGAGGTAGGGCACTCTTAACCTAGTATATCTATAATTTGAGGTGTATGTATGATATTTTCTTAATTATATGCATATATAAGATGGTTGTGTTGTATTATATGGTTTTGATGCATTAAAAAGGGGGTTTTACCCAAATTCTTGAGAGATTTGAAATAACTCTTGAGGATAATATTTGTTGATGATGGCTAATTACTTTAGAAAAATAAATGAGAGAAAAGCCCTAATTTTGCCTTTAAAATATTATCCTAAAAATGAAATTATATTCAATTGGTCTTTAAATCAAGAAATTGAAATGATGTTTAGTAGAAATGGGCACAAATGTTGATTGTGAGTTATTTTTAGTAATCTACGATATGATGGAGGCAACTGAATATTGTTGAAATGTGGATATCCCTTTTGATTTTGGATATGATGACCATTATTTCTTAAATGAATAAATTCTAGGTAAATGGAATTATTTTCAAATTCAGGCGTCATGTGGCATTTCAATGATTTTGTTTTATGATTCTTCTAATTCTTTGGATGCTTGGAAATGTTGAAAGAGGGTAAATAGCATATGAGTCTAGGTAGTTGTGTCAGGTTTTGGGAAACAAGATGTGTATTGTATTGGTACCTGCTTGGAGAGTCAAGATGCTCAATTGCCCTATCTTGAGCGTATCACTGGACGAATGTGGAAAAATATTTTTTGGTGTCCACTTGCCCTGCGGTCTTTAGAGTTGGCAAATGTGGAAGGAAAAACTATTTTTGGGTATCCATCACCCCACCGTTTTTAGAGTTAGTAAATGTAGAGATATTTTCAATATACAAATCAATATGTGTATGTATCGCTTTGCGACGCTTACTTGGGACGTCTTTGCGTATTTACCGCCTTGTTATTGATGATGAGATTTTAAATGGAAATTGAGCATTGAACATCATTATTTTAAAAGAGAAAAAAATGGATAGTTTATCATGGCATATGCATTTCAATTATTATATACTTTGTTAATGATATTTCTATTGGGCATTAGCTCATCCCAATCTAACAAAATTTTTAGGACTTGATGGTGTGACTCCGCCCAAGTAACAAGACAAATGTTTTGAATGGAGCACAAAGCTCATTGGTTGTTATTTGTTGAAGCTTTGGAGCTATTTTGTGTTTTGGGACAACTATCCTTTTTTTTTTTTTCTTTTTTTTTTTTGTGTAATCAAGGAATTGTCCTTGAAACTTGTACACTATTAGGGTATATTTATTTGTGATTTCTCTCTAATTCCTTGAACTATAATTTGTATTATAAATAGAACATGTAATGTTTTGAAGAAGAGATTACTCTTATTGAAGGACTATTGTTTTTCTTAACGCTTTGTGTGGTTTGGGGACTTGAGAAGGGATTTGGAAACCAAAAGGGAAAATGCCAGTGAAATATGAATAAAACATACCTATATTTTACCTAGTTTCACATACCTCTTCCTTTTCTATTTTCAAATCCCTCCCCAAATCTCTCAACCAAACACAGCGTAAATGAATTATCTCATGAGAAATGGATTTAAATTGATAATATCTAGAAGTTACTTAATAATTTTGTTTGCGTTAAGGATCATAAAATTTGAGGTGTTACAATCCTTGAGTAGCTCAACTTTTGTAGCTGCAGTGCTGTATTGGTACTCAGTAGTGACCACAATACGTGTACAGGTATGCTCAACAATTGTCTCTGTACTTGTGACATAGCTTTCTGAGCCATGGTGGTTAGGCGTGTAAGAAATGATAGGGCTTTTGCTACCCTCAGTATCGACAATGACAGGGCGGCACACGTGATCAAAACATTCAAATCCACCATAGTTTGCTATGTTCCGATCATCAGTGTAGCCTCTATTCATGTAATTATGCCAAGCCATTGCCCGATATGACTCGGAACTTCTTTGCTGTTAGAGAAGCTCTTTTATGATTTACTACGTGGTTATTTATGGAGATCGCAACTTCTCCTTATATAGAAAAAGTTTTGTTCTTGCTTCAACAATCTGGTACAAGGAGGATCGAGTTTTGCTTTTTTTCTTTTCTTCTTCTAGTTTTTCTTTTTCCGAATGCACATTGAGATTCCAAAATCAAATTCTGCTCATATATGGGAAGAACCTCCATTAACGGTTCATAGGTATTCAAAATTTTGCACAACGGAGTGATCTCTATATTGTCCAAGTCTTGTGATTACAACTGCAGCTTTGGTGAGACAATTCACTACACAAAAAACAAATTCTTGACGCATTAGGCAAACATGTAACATTGGACTTTTATACACACACACACACATACAAATGCAAATTATGATGGTAGTCCTGTATTTCGGTTCTTGTATCATTTGGATTCATCTAATGTCAATTTACTCGATTTTAACCTCAAATTTACGATTTTGTTTCAATTTAGTTTGATTGATTATAACTCTTAATATATATATTTTTAATGAAAGATACGCACATAAATAGTATGTGTCATGTTTTTAAGGACAAAATTATAAACTTACTTAACTTAGTGAGTTAACCTTAACTAATTCAGTGATAATTTTTAATCAAAAATACTAACAACATTATAAAGTGAACTAAATTGGCACAAAATATAAAATTAAGGGTCAAAATTGAGATAATTGAAAGTATAGTAATCAAAATGACACAATAGACAAAATAAAAACTACCACCGATATAATTTTTCTTAAAGAACAGTTTGTTAGTAAAATGGAAACTAGGTGCAATTTCTTGATTTATTTTCAATTTTTTGCGAGCACCCAAATAAAGTCTACTTGCATATATATATATTTTTTTGGTAAATTACTTGCATATATATTCACTAGTATTATATACTAAAATTGGCTACTCTTGCTCATTTCGCCACTTTTGATTCCTCCAAAAAAATCAACTTAAGTAACTTAAAAAGCTAAAAACATGACAAATGAATTAATTTTTTTAAACACTACCTTATTTATTGGCTACTCTTATTTATGTGCAGTAGCTTATTTTTTTTTTTAGCACTAGCTTAATTTTTTTTAAGGATTATTAAGCTAATGAACTAGCTTATAATTTGAGTACCAAAGAGGCCTTGCGGTAGCTGATTTCAGCATGTTTAGTTTTAGTTTTTTTAATTTAATTTTTTGAAAATTGAGTTTTTTTTTGTTTTTTGTATTTTTTTGTATTGAATATTTTTAAAAATTTAAGCAATTTTTTCTTTTTACTTTTTTAGATGCACCTTACTTAGATGTATCTAAAGAGTAAAATATTTGTAAAAAAAATACTTAAAAATTTTAATAAATACACAAAAATACAAAAAATATACTAAATTTTCGTATTTCTTTTTTTATTTTTTATGTTTAGTGAATTTTTTAAATATTTTTTCACGAAAATTATACTTTTTAGGTGTATTTATATTATGTGTGTCTAAAAATTAAAAAAATTGGTTAAAATATTAAAAAAATCAGTAAAAACAACAAAATATAAAAAAATAAGAAAGTATAATTTTTTGAAAAGTGTTTTCAAAAAATTGGAAACAAACATATTTCGGCAATCTTTTTGGTGCAAGTCTTTTTTATATTTGGTACAAATCTTTTCCTTTATTTGGTGTGAGTCCTTTCTATAAGTTAAGCCACCCAAATGTTAATTATCTACATTAACACGTTTCACGTCAAAAGAGGGAAGGTAAAGTCAAAATCCAAACATGTTTTGCGCGAACGGAAGAAGGTATAGTAGAATGATTAGGGGTAACCTCTATACGCAGAAGCCACAGATGTCTTTTTTTTTTTTTTTTTTTTTCATTTTCACAGCAATCTTTTTTGTGTAAGTTTTCTTTGTATTTGGTACAAATCTTTCCTATATTGATTATAAACATGCTCCAAAAAAAAAAAAAAAAAAATCATGTTTAATGCAATTATTTTACCACTGTTTCATGTTTTTGCAATTGTCCTTAATTTATTTACATAGTTTAAGATGTGACAAACCATTACAAGAATCCAAGAAAATAAAATTTTGGTGTTGTTAATTATAGTAGAAAAATTCAATTTATAACGAAGAAAAAAAATCGCAAATTACAATATCAGATAAAAATTAAACCAAATGCACAAAGTATCACTCAAACAATAATCTTTTGATAATTTTTTGTTACAACATTATTAATTAAAGGGTAAATTACAGTCACTGACATCTCTTGAGATTTCTATTTAATATAGATCCCTCCTTCACATTTAAAAAATTACACTCCCCTCCCTAAAGTTTGTAATCTCATTAAAAATTGCCTATGGATTGCTGATATCATGCCCTAAATTTTTTTAAATTATCATCTTGTCATTTTTCCTACAATTTCTTCTTCCTATCATCATGACTGCATTCTACAACTTTCCATCATTAAATTCTACCTGAACATATTCTTATTAAGTGATGATATACAAACATAAATTTCACATAGAATTTTCAAACACAATGATATAGTTTAATGGTGACATTTTACTTTAAAGCAAAACACCCATAAACATGATTTATATTTACAACAATATCACTATCACAGTATTTTTATAATATTTTTTGTATAAAGTTTTATATATGAATGTAATTTTGCATTTTTATTTCTACAATTTTATATAGATTAGATCAATTTAATATAAATATATTTAAAAAGTGTAAAATTTCTACGAAAAACTTTACAAAAATCCATTGAATACAACAAAATAAGATAATGTATTGAATTTTTATATTTTTTGTATTTGGTGAATTTAAAAAACAAAATCACAAAATATTATACTTCTTAAGTATATCTAGATTAGGTGTATCTAAAAAAATTTTAAAAACAAATTGCGTAAAATATTAAAAAAATCAATAAAAATAAAAAAACACGAAAAATAAAATTAAAAAAAAAAACTCAATTTTTTGTGTGAGTTAAACCAAAGAAAATGATTGTTATTTCCTTTGAAATGACATAAACAAAATATTTGTATTATTTTATTATTTTATTTATATGAAGGTTAAGAGGCAAATATATCATTTTAATCCGACAGCGAATAAGTGTAATTTTTAAAATGTGAGGGGAGATCTGTATTAAATAGAAATCTCGTGAGGTATCAGTGTAATTTACCCTTAATTAAATTTGTATAATCTAACTTATTTATTGTATATCTATCTAATAAAACAGAACTGTTTTTGAAAATGTGTTAAAATATATCAGAGATACAATTCATTTGAACGGTTGAGATGATTTCTAAACAGTATGTAATGGTTGAGATCAAATTTTTTCCCGTCCAAACACTCTCTCTCTCTCTCTCTCTCCCACATCTGCCCAGACACATCTCTTCAACTGCCTCTCACATGTTCTCTCTTCAAAATAAAATAAAAAACTGATATATGTGATCATCATTCAGTCCTTAATCTGAAGAAATAGAAGCGACGGAGCGAATGACGGTGCTAACAGTCTCAAGGATCATTCAATACTCCTTTAAGCCACGGCGATTAGTGAACGACGTCTATTTTAAGCCAATGTTCTTACCTTTCCCCTTCTTCATCCTTCATGCCGATCACCTACGATCATCCGATACTCCTCTGATCGCAAAAATCTGTATAATTCTCTCTCTCTCTCTCTCTCTCTTTCTCTCTCAACCAATAGAGAAATAGTATATGCCGCCGCTGCTCATCATCACCGTCGCTGCTCTCGAACTTGGCTCCCTTCGAACTCGCACACACAGGGTAAGAGAATTGAGCATCGCTGCTCTCAAACTTGGCTCCCTTCGAACTCGCACGCACAGGGTAAGAGAATTGAGAATTGTTTCAGTGTTTCTGTCTCTCCCCTTCTCTCTCTGTTTTATGTTTTATTTTTGGTGGTTGTGTCTGTTTTTGTGGTTCAAATTTGAGAATCCTACTTCAGTTCTTCAGTTCTTTGTTTTAATATTTTTCAATCCATCTAACATTTTTGGGCATATTTTTTAATCATTCTATACGGTTTGTCTATATGTCTATACGGTTTGTCTATATTTTTTGGGCGAATTTTTTGGTGGTTTGTCTATATGTTTCCAATTTTCTTTTAAGCAATTTTGTTGTCAAATTAGATTTTTTATTTTTTATTTTTTTTCAATGTTGATTTAGATTTCCCTCCTATTAGTTGGTTGTTTATTTGTTTAAAAACCCAAGAGGTGGGTTAGAAACCCAATCAAGAGGGAGGATGTTCAGAAGATGGCGATGAGCCACCCAATGGGTCTTTCCCAAATCTGTTGCGTAACGCGATTCGATTGAAATTGCTCTGAAAAACACAAGTTTGGTCTTGATTTGATTTGATCGATGTGGGTTTTGGTGTTATTGTCAATGATGTGTCTTTTGGTGACTAATTAGGTAAGTGTTTGTGTGGTTGGAAAATTGGGTAGGTGTTGGATTGAAGAGAAGATATGATTTCAAGCTAAGCTTTTTAAGTCCCTATCAGAAGTGTTTGTGAGTGAAAGAGATGAGTTGTTTTGGAGCATTCAGTTCTTGCAAAGAGAAATTTGAGACTCAAACATAAGGTAAGGGCATGAATATGATTTTATGTAATTGTATGCAGTACTTATTTGTTGGATGCAAGATTTTATTTTTATTATTATTATTTTTTTGGTGTATTAAAGTTTGTGATTTTTTGAGTTATGGGAGATGGGTTTGAACTTTATTGACCTATTCAACTCTTGGAATATGATCCGCTATAATTGTTACATTGTGGAATGTTTGCTAGACATTTGTTCTTGAATACATAGCTTTGGCGGCACTTAACATTTTCATTTTTCTTTGGTGCCCACTCCCTTAAACTACATCATGGTCGGGGTGTGTGTAGTACAGGATTCAGGTTCAAAGTTTTGTATATATGAACTTTTAGTTAGTGTAGGTTGGCCAAGGTTTATCAGTCATTAAATATCATGTGTAGTTTAATGCATTTCAAAATTTAAGCTTCAAGGGCAAGAACTTTGTTTTGAGAATAACCTCTGTGGTCATGCAATTTATTTATTTTTGCTATCGATCACAATTACGAGTTAGGAATCTATTTTAGTATCTATAGCTTGGTGTGCATTGATAGGCCCTTTAGGCTATGCCAACGCATCTGAGCCTGCAAAATGGTCCCATGCCAATCTAAATAATCATGGATTAAACTGCTCAAGTTCAGGTGAGCATAATGTTCACCCAGCCTAGCCTTTATGTTTGCCTCTGTGAATATGAGAGGTGTTTGAGTTTAAAATGAATGCAATTTAATAATTTAATCAATTGAATTTGAAGTACATAATATTATTAAGATGAACTTAAGAAAATCTCCACCACTTATATAATTAAAAAGGACAAATAATAGTTAAGTAAAACCTACCTATATAAATCCAAATTATAATGTTGTAAGTTTTAACACCCAAAACGTAATACAAAAATTCTGTTATAAATTAACCTGAACGATCCGTAATAATTCTTTATTTTATTTTATTTTTTTGGTCTTTCTAGATTTGCCCTCCTCTTCTTGCAGTAGCAAAGTGTGTTTTCAGGAGAGAGAGATAGAATGAGTGTGTTTTAAAATTTGAAATCTGAGAAAATGAGAGAGCGAGAAAGGACCATGGGTGGATGGGTGGTGTAGTGTGTTTTATTGTCCATCACCTCACTCTAATTATAAAAATTATTTGAATATAATTTTTTTTTTTTTGCAACAAATTAAATAAATTAAATTTTAATCCATAAGAAGAATAATAATTCTTTATATTTTTCAGTATTTTTATCAAAAAATGTTACAAATTCCATAAATTATTAAATAAATTATAGATTCCATAAATGTACTCATTTTGATCTTAACAATATTTATACCGTGCCTTTGTCCCCCCCCCCCTCCCCTATTAGTTGGTTCTTTATTTTTATTTTTGTTGCTTTGTATCTTCAAGTGATTATTGTTTGTTCAAACCTAACCTCCATTGTTTGTTCCATTATTTTAACAGTAGGTATGGTTTAAATTGGGGTTATTTTCAATTGTATTCTCTACACGTTCTCTCTCTGGCGATTTAGATTTTGTTTTTTTTTTCTTTCCCCTATTAGTTGGTTGTTTATTTTTGTTTTTGTTCATTTGTATCTTCAAGTGATTAATTGTTCATGTTGAAAAGTTTTGGTTTCTATTAATTTGTATTTCCTTTCTTCTTCACTCATGTTGGTTGTATCTTTGGTTTCCATTGTATCTTTGGGTTTTTATTAGTTGGTGCACTCTTTTTGGATTACATTAGTTGGTGTGCTTCACTTTGGGGATTTTGTGGTTTGGAAGGTTATCAAAGAGATAGTTGATTTTTTAAATTGCAGCTCCTCACATTGTGAAGCTGAAGATATCCATGTTATAGCCAAATCAAAGGTTATCAAAGAGATAACTTTTTTTCTTGGTTGGTAAATGTTCCTCTTTCTCTCTTTATATGGATGTGTTTGTTAATATTTTTGTGATATATCATAGTTTCTTGGGTGGAAGCCACATAAGGTTATCAAAGAGATAGCTTTTTTCTTGGTTAGTACATCTTTCTCTTTCTCTCTTTATATGGATGTGTCTGTTAATATGTTTGTGATATATCATAGTTTCTTGGGTGGAAGCCACATTGATGAACTTTGATAACTCCTTTTGGTCCTAAATAGAAATTGACATTGTAACTGTGTACTAAAATGTGTATATTGAAATTTCTAACCGTAGGGGCGCAGTTTCAAGATCAAAAAAATGTACCCATGTGTGCTCCTTACCACAGTTAGAGGGACACTGTGTACTGAAATTTCTTTCCTGATTTGGCGTATCTAAGTTTATACTTCAAAGAAATGTATCCATGTGTGCTCCCTCCTCTAAAACCCATTAATGTACCCATGGTTGCTGATTTTGTTTTCAAGTGCTAAACTTTTTCTGTGTTTTCATTCTCTTCTCATTCTTATTTTATTTTATTTTTTTATAACTTTGTTTTCAACTCCATGAGGAGTTATCTTTATTTTCTGCAACATTGTCATCTAATTGTGATGATATAATAGATTTTACTTGCAAGAGTGATGGTGTTTTTCATGTTAAAAAATTGTCACTCACTATAGAGGGTTGAAACAGTGATTGTATTTTATTTTATTTTTTAATCAGAGTGATTGTGATTAATTGCTATTTACTGCCTGTTGATGGGAATCATAGATGAAGGGAAAGATATCTATCGGATTAGATAATGGGAAAGACCAAGAAAATTTGAGATAGTTGAGATAATTGAAATTTTTTTAGACTAAGACATTGAATATTTGTCTTTGCATTGCCTTTTTCTAGCATGATTATTAGTAGCTGATTGGTGTGCTTGGTTTAGTGTGCAGTATTTTTTTTTTGGGGAGGAGGGGGGGTGTCAATGCAATAACCCTAGCGAGAGTGCTCGGTTTGTTTTTCTATATGCTCATAGAAATTATTTTTGTGCTTTTTTGGCACTCATATTTGTGAGTTGTGATGTCACATTTGTTTGGTTACTTTTGGTAGTTGTAAAGCAGTAACCTCACTGTAAAGAGATGGAGGCTTCCCTTCCCTTGCATTGCAAAAGGGAAAGGTGAGAGAAATGGATAAAAAATTTAGCTTATATTTCATTGACATTTCTCTTACCTTTTTTTTTTCTTTTTTTTTCCCCCTTCAAATTCCTATCCAAATTCATGATTTGTACTCATTTGGAACATATGATTTTGTTTTTGTTATTTTATAGGTGTAACCTATGTTATTTGATTTTGTTTTTGTTTTTGACGATTATTTGAGCATCGATAGAGTTGTTTTGTGATGATTCACTTCCCCCCTTTCTTAGCCAAATCTCAAATTACTTTTTTATTTTTATTTTATTTTATTTTAATTTTTTGTGGATTGGGAAGATTCAGTTTGTGTGGAATTCATTTTTATTTTTATTTTTTATAAAAATGTTTTAGTTGAACTGAAGGTGTAAAATGTTATGGTGATTACTGAATTTATCATTGCTTCTTATTTTTAAATTTTTTTGGACCTTTTATGTTATGGTGATGATGACTTAAATGCTCTTTTTTAAAATTGGATACGAAAGACACAGAGCAATCCAAGTATTGGTTTCTATTGTGGGTTAATAGTCCTTATATCATTGTGGTACTTTTATATGATTTTCATTTTGTTAATCATATATTTGGGGGCCTCTCTAAATTTCATCCATTGACATACAAGTTTAATTGTACTAATGCATTGTTCACAAGTTGTTTGACAAAATAATTAGAGATATTTTTTTTTATATATTTTCTTTTCAATCTTTGAGATATATTATTTTTGAGTTTTAGGCGAAGTTCAAATGGAACCAACCCGCTAGAATAGAACAACAGGGATTCATTAACTAAGGAAAAACAACAGTGGTGCTATAGGGAATGCTAGCGCTAAATCTCCTCTTGCAAAGGTACAATTTTCTCCTAACTGGTTTATACATGAGTATTTGCTAATAAAAAATAAAAAATAAAAATTGTATGTTGTTTTGGTGTTTGTGAATGGAGCTGAGTTGAAATGTTACAGTAACAACAGTGGATAGTGGAAGGAGAGCTCCGCAATGAATTTCTAGGCTTGAATGAGGAGAAGAGCTTTATTGGTTTTGATGTAAGTAGGATTACCTTAAAAGTTAGTTTTTTATTACATAATTTCAAGACCGAAAAGAGCTCTACTTAGTTTGAATTCCTAGACTTGAATGAGGAGAATAGCTTTATTGGTTTTGATGTAAATGGGATTACCTTAAAAGTTAGTTTCTTTAGAACATAATTTGAAGATCGGAAAGAGCTCTACTTAGTTTGAAGTCCTAGACTTGAATGAGGAGAAGTGCTCTATTGGTTTTGATGTAAGTGGGATTACCTTAAAAGTGAGTTTCTTTACAACATGATTTGAAGATCAGAAACAGCTCTACTTAGTTTTCTCTCTCTTAGCCTCTTTGCAAGTGACGATAATGGCAATTTTTTTGTGAATTTCTTTGAGGGTTTTTGTCTTTTGGATTGTGCTTTGTACATAATTTAGTTGTATTTTGATTGTCCTTTTCTTTATGGTTTTGTATAGCTCCTTTATTGCTTCCAAGTCTCAGTTTAGGTGTACAATCAGAAGGTTGAATATCTTTATTAACTGGTTTTACTTGCTTTGGTTTTAGCTATGTCGTCGTTCACTTTCCCACATTTTATCTTGGTATTTTTTTTTATTCTCTGGATAGGTTTGGGGATGTCCTGAACCACATAAAGCGATTGAAAACTCAAAATGTTTAGGGAGGAAATTTGTTTTGAAGAATACAAAATACAAGAAATTAGAAAACGGAAGAATGATTTGAAGCACTAATTTAGTCATCCATAAGATTCTTTTTATGATAGCAATCACTTAAATATTCTTTTGAAGTCTTTATGAGTAAAAGAGCAATTTCTCATGTCTCATTCAAACTTAGATGGCGTCTTCATTTTGTTTCTATATAAAACATTTGATTTTATTTGTGAAATGATGATTGGTCCTTTACCCATAAAGCGTCTTTTAACTATGTGTAATAGTGTAAGCATATGCATTGCACGTCAATAAATTTATATTGGTGCAAAGCTAAGGAATTCAAGGGCAAAATTTGCACTATTTTTGGTTTTATCGTTGCACACTTTGAAAATGATTGACGTTGTATCAAACTGATTTGGTTTGGTTTGGTTTGGCAGATTGACATTGTGTAAACTAATATATATTTGATTTGGTTTGGTTTGGTTTGGTTTGAGAGGTAGACATTTGGAGGTGTTTGCTATTTAGATTTTGATTAAGAACACCATTTTCATATTGGCATGGGGTACTCCAAATAGAGAACACCATTTTGTTGTTCCTCTTATTTTGAAGCTGTGTTTGTAATAAACGGAATCCTCTTCCTCAAATGCATGCTATCTATTCATTTTTTGTGTGTCATGGGGTAACAAAATTTTAGGTATACTTGATTCTCAATATTTCTAACTTAAGAGAGAATGATAAATGAAAATTATTTAAATAAAACATTATTTACACCGTGCCTTTAGGCACAGGCATACACTAGTCTTTCAATAGACAACATAGTTAATCTTTTAAAACAAACATGAATAAGAAGAAATTATTTATTTCACTAATCAAATTGAATAATGAATCATATACTAATTTCATATAAATTGTTAACTCTCTTATTATTAATCTTACTAATCAATAAATAAGACCTTAAAGAATAAATTTACGGAATCACTTTTATATGAAAAGTAAAGTGAATTTTTCAATCTCTTTGGACAAGCAAAGAATTGGAATATATATATATATATATATATTGCAGCTGAACAAGAATCCATGGTGCGACATTGAAGTCTTCGAGTGAAAACAACTCAATCTCCACTTTCAAGGTCACATAACCCATCACTTATATGGAACTTAAACTGATTAAGTCCTGTTTGGCCATCCCTTCAATTAATCCCATTCACTTTTTTACATGCAATTTCTAGAGTGAGAATGTACCAGAAATAGCAAATAAAGATTGTTAAAGTTTGGTTTACATCGTGCTACTTTATTCTAATCTTACTTCTTTTTTGTTTTTGTTTTTTTATTTTAATTTTTATCAGCAAATAAATAAACTTTATTGATAAAAAAATTATACATAACATATGAAATTACATCAATAAAAGGGAGGCAAGAGCAAAAAGTATCAAAGTGAAACATCCTAATCCCAACTAAGTTTGCACTAAGAAGAGCGCACAATTATATGTTAGCTCAAGCCATGAGAGTTGGTGAGAAACCAACAAAGAGAGGCAACAAAACAAAAGAGGACACACCCAACAAAACACCATAGCAACAGCCCAAAAATAGCAAAGCACCTTTGTTGCAGTCCAACATTAGCATATAGCAACAAGACCAGCAGCAAGCCAAAGAACCAAACTGCTGCCTCTCCCAAAACCAACTGGCAACCCTCAAATGCATTCCTTTATCTAATCCAAGTTGCTAATGAAGTCATTAATAGAGTACACAATCCCTTTTGAAGAAGCTTTAATCCATAAGGCAAATCTAATCTTGATAGTCTCACATAACTCTGATCCACAAGGTTGCACTCCATTAAAAATACGATCATTTCTTTACTTCCAAATTATAAAGGTGCCAGTTTAGACCCGATCCATTTCTTACTTTTGAATTCGAAAATCCATATTCTTAACTATTGTTTATTTTATTTTCATCTTGTTATTAGTTGAAGTTGGTTGTTTGAGAGTTATTGTTGTATTGGAAACAGGTTGGGAGTAAGTTTTTCAAGAGAGTTGTCATCCAGATTTCTCCTTGTTCGCTTGAGTAGTCTTTCTTGCGCTCTAGCAGTCTTTTGTAGGTCTGAGTTTCTGGGAGGGGGTTGTTGTGCCCTCAAGCGGTGTTTTTGGTCGCTTGAACGATGTCACTTGTTGTGTCTGACGCCTGAGTGGTGTTTTGGTTGCTTGAGCGGTTTGTGCGTATATCAGTTTAGGAAAAGGATTTTCTAAATCACTTTTCACTTCCTCTCTCTCTAAAACACTCCAAAACCCTAGTTCTTCACTATCTCTATAGTTTTTGCCTTAAAGTCCCAAATATTCCATCATCCGGTAATTTCTTGTCCCTAGTCCTTTGGAGATAAAGGTAGAGCATGTCTCAAGCTTTGTTCTAATCGAAGAAAATCTCATTTTTGGTTTCGCCAAACTTCAAACCTTGCTCTCTCTTGTCTTTTAATCTTGAGGTGGGGATTTCTTCAACATTTGGTATGATTTTTACCTTAGTTATTTGTCAATTGAAAGAATCTAGTGATTTAGGAATTTGGGTTAAACCTAGGGTTTGATTTTTGAAATTTAAAAGAGGGATTTTTAAATGGATTCTTGAGAAAGGTTGTGGGGATGTGTTTGTAATTGAGATATGTTAAAATGGTGGATTTCTTTACTTAAAATAGATTTTGAAAGTAAAGGGAGTTTTGTTCTAAAATCATGGATATTTGATTTGTGAAAGAAAATGGAAAATGATGTTGGGCTTTGAAAGAATGGAACGAATGTGTATGCTGATGATGATGGTGGAGTTGGATATGTAATATCACTCTCATTGTGAAAATAATGAGATTATATATTTTGTTGGGAATTGTCTGTTGAATAAAAATATCTGTTTTGGGTTATCGGTGGAAGATAGCTTTGATTGTTGTGGAAATTACATAAGGATTAGGTGAATTAAAACTAATTACTCATACATCTTGCATTGAGCATTGTTGCATACTTAATCATTGAAAATATATGGTTTTGAGAAAAATGGGTGAATACCTTGGTGAATTTGGTTAAGGGGTGTGGTTATGGTTATTATGTTGTCCTGTGTGTCCTTTGTGAAAGTTCAGAAACCCGCACGGTTATCCTTCGAGTTAGTACTAGTAAAAGGATTTTGGTAGTGTTTGTATAGCCTACAGCTGACACGTACCTAGAGACTCTCAATATTTTGTATTCACTGCCTTGTTTTTTTGATATAAAAGGCCTATTTTCATGAATTGATATATAATCTAGCATTGTATGCTTTTGAGATAAAAATGTAAAACGTTTGACAATTGGCATGCATATGTGTAGCTCGACTTTTTCGCGCTCCCTTTCAGAAGCTCAGAATAAGCCCTACAGTTTGGACTCCTGCAATTTTGAATCTAATCTCACAAGTGTAATGTGAAATTAATAAACACCAAAGAGTCCAAATCCAACAAATCTTTTGGAAAATCAATTTTGAATCAAATTGCCAAAAATGGACTACTTTTCCAGATACAGAGTCGCTACCTAAATATTTTTAGGAAATCTAGAAAACCCATGACTTGTGCCAAAGGCCACGTGTCTGTCATTACCAAAGTTGCCTCGGTTCGGGAACTTAGGTACGAGAAGGAAAGGTCATGAATTGAGCACCCCCACTCACCCAATCAAAGATCGGCCTCTACCAATCATGATATGATTTTTATCAACATTATATACTCTTGTTCCAGTTTATTAGGCCAACATTTACTATGTGATGCGTGCACATAAGGTATAGACTAGTTTAACCGAATTGGAACAATTCAATTTCATGTTTGTGAAAAGAGTTTGATTTTGCCACTTAACAAAGTGGGCTTAAAGTTTGTGAATTTGCCACTTGACAAAGTGGGCTTAAACGTACATTTATTGAATCATTCCAATTCAAATAACAAGCCTTCATCCACATTGTCACGCCCTCAAAATAAACCCATTATATACATATACAATTGACATGCATTATTTAAAGAAAACAATTTATTAATTCATTCATCAGTTAGCCTCATGGCAAGCATGCTAGTCATGGCAATCACTCACACTCATTCAGGTATGCTAAAGCACTAAAAACTTACCTAGTACTCCAAGCTAAGATAAAACGAAAGAGTTAGAAAAATGCATGTTCTTACCTATGCCAAATGTCTAATGCAACGCATGCAGTAATGCAATTAATATGCTCGGCTACTAATATGGCATATGAGACAATTTGATAACATGCGGTTAAACTCATATTCAAAGAAATATTTAAACTAACAATGCAGTTAGAATGATGTGCCGAGCCTCGGTGCATGCAATAGAAGATGCATGGATGCGAACATGCGATATGCTAACGTGATGCTTCTAATCAAACCATCAAAAGCAGTTAAATAAAAGGGAGAAAGACGTAGGGTTGGAAGACATGCACATTATCACAACATTAATGCCCTCACGCAAGAGGATCCGAACAAATAAACTAGCTAAGTAAACTACTTAACTAATTATTACAAAACTGAATGAAATAAATTAATTAACTATTCTAAGCTAATGAATTAAGTACAATGCAAACTAATTAATTAACCACTCTACGCTAATTAATTACGAAGCAAAACTAGTTAAACTAACTAACTAATTAACCAATCTAATTGATTAAATAATTACAACATTTAACTAATTAGCTACAACTAATTAATTACAACAAAATTATAATTAAATACTAATCAAACTAAACAAGTAGTCCCAAGAATGGAGAGATGCATGCATGCTCGGTTTCCACCCGAAAAACATCCACTATTTTGCTTCCAATTGCCTCTGTTCCACAACCCTTACACTGATTTTCCTTTTCCAGATCAACTCTACTCTGCTTTACAAGCATTCTGCTCAAAATTCACTAGTGGCCGGCCAGCCACCATTGAGGGATTGTCGTCCAACACTAATGGCCTGCTAGCGAGAAATAGTGGCCGGTTGGCCACTGATGATCCACTATTCCTTGCTGCAACAGAGAGCAAACAGAACAAAAAGAGGGTATTCTCACAAATTGTTTGTTCTCTGTATCCTTCCTTATCATCAAAACAAGCTCAAAGGAGTGATACACTTGGTTCCAAAACCATCAATCAAGCAATTTCATTACATGATGGCCCAAGAACTAAGGTGTACAAGTTTAATAAATGCACAAATAAGACCAAAAGCGATCACCCTATCATGCATGATCAAGGATAATGGAGACCTAGGAAACTTGACACATTTCATCACTTTGAGTATAAAATGCCCAAATTTTCCTTGTGTTCAAATTAACATCCGATTTGAACACACCAAAAACAAAATCAATTTCTTATCTTGCACCATTTTAGTTGCAACTTTTAGTAACTCATTTTAACTTACCAATCATTCTTTAACCACTTAAGTCCATTGGTGAATCAAGTCCTCTAAGGAGAAGGAAGTGTCAAACAAGGGGTGGTTTAAGGCAAGAGAGAGGTGTCATGTTGTTGGTCATGAACCCCAAAAAGAAGATTAAACCATTAAGCACGGACCTCAATCCCAAGCTTAAACAACCCTAAGGTTGAAGCAACCCTCAAAGCAAATGAAAAAAGTCAAGAAATGAGGGAGATTGTAGAGATTAAGGAGGGCTAAAAATAAGTGAGAAAAGCACTAAAACATGCAATCAACTCAAACAAGTGGTGTCCAAAGCCCTAAAACACCAAGCTTGGGAGGACACTTACACTAGAAGCATGCAAAACAAGACTCAAATGCAACAAACAGCCGAAAACAGAGTTAAAATAGTCCAAAATATAGCCTAAAATATGTTGGAATTAAGCTACAAATGGCTAGAAAAATATGCTAACACATAGAGTTATCTAGGCTAGCAAACAAGACACAAGGAGGGGGGCTAACCCCTCCAAATTTGAACTTCAAAACATGATTTTCGCCACTGAAAATACTTTGGAATTCAGTGTTCAATGGCCCAAAAAAAGATAGTTTGAAAGTGGGAGACAAAGGTAGAAAGGCCTTATGAGCAAGGAATAAAGAAGGGTGAACCACCACTAACCTTAAATGGCCTCTAACCGCCAATTTCAACCCACAAAAATAGAGTTTTTATAGTTCAAAAACAACCCAAAAATACTGGGAAAAAGATAGAAAGCAAGTATACAAAACAAGTTTAAAAAGCAAGTATTATGCCTCTTGAAGCAAAGATCAACTTTAGGTAACAATTCAAGCCAAAACCACCTTCTAGAGCTCCAAGAAGGCCTCAAGGAACCTTATCTAAAAAATGATCAACTTTGGTTATGGAGGTGTAGGCAAAAGTGCGGTGTATATAGGCTAATATGCACAAACTTGCAAGAGAGAAAGTGAAATGAAGAGAGAGAGAGAGAGAGATTTTTTTGCTCCAAAAATTCCAACCCTCAAAAATGGGAGAGGAGACCCCCTATATATAGAAAAACATGCATTTGGCTAAGATATATCCATCCTTAAAAATGTATGAAGATAGAGGCAATTGTGGTAATAGCTGGTACAACTGTCACCAAAATATCTAAAAGTAAGCATTGATGGCTGGCAGGCTACTAATGTGGCCAGCAGGCCACCACCATTAGCCGGCAGACCACCATTTACGGCCAGCAAACACAAGAGGTGGCCTTTGCATTCTTTAGCTGATACTTTGACACGGTGACAGCCGATGAGGTAACATAAACTCACAGTTATTTTTGCTTTACTTCGGCTCTGATTCATACTTCAATATCTGATGGCAACTAACAATCTGCGCATTCTCTGTTTGCAGATCGCTTGGCAACCTTGGGCAACGATGCCAACCGGAATTAGAGACTAGTACACCGGTGCTTGGGGGGCTTTCTATTTTTGGCTTTTGGGCCCAATTTGTCGAGCCTGGTTTCTAGGTGAGCGTTCGTGCGTTAGACCATGGGTTTGCCTGAGCTAGTAGTCCCCATGGCGCCTCTCGCATCTATGATGGCTATGGAGAGCCTTTCCTTCCAGGAGATGATTCAGTTCACCGAGGGCTTAAACGTTGACTATTTCCTCGGGGAGGGGGATTATTTGACATTCATCCAGACACATCTCATGCCTCCCTTGACGGGTGCTCGTGCTCATGCAGACAGAGTAGCAGGTGCCCCTATGGTAGATAGGACTCGAGCGACGAGAGCCAAGACTAGAGGGGCCCCTCCCACTAGGTAGGTCACCGATTGGCCAGAACTTCTGACTGCGCTGACATGCTGGCGGCATACTGGAGATCCTTACCAAGTCCCGATTGAGCCTGTAGCGGTTGGGCATACGCTTGTCAGAGTTCGGGGCCCGACTCAGGTATAGACCATTCTTTACTTTTTTTATCCCACATTTCATGTCAGATATGTTCATTGCAATTACTGATCACCCAACTACATTTGCAGGCTTCCACAGAGTACACAGGGAGGGCTCTTGAGCTGATAGCCTCCCTTATGGGCATAGTGCAAAGGAGAGATGCGATGCTCAGTCTCTACGATATTCGGGTAATTTTCTCTATTCTCTGCCAGCATTTTAGTATTTTCCACACTATTGTACACATCATTCTTACTGAAGCACTGACACTCATACCTTTTGCCCCTTGTCACATCATACTGATATGCTGCACTGACACACTGTAATGTATTTGTACTATATCTGGCTGATCGCATTCCACCACAATCATCATACTGCATCTGTAACTATACATTACATCTGATATGTCAATACTGTATCTTTTCAGGTTCCAGTCATACCGAGAGTACCAGCGGCAGTGACTACGCCTACACCATCACCACCTCCTCCAGCAGCAGAGAGGAGGGAGAGACGGGCCCCAGCATGTAGTTGAGAGGGGCGTCGCGAGGCTGGAAGAGCCCTCCGGAGCCAGTGTTGAGTGACGACGATGCTGAGACCAGTGGCTCCGGAGAGGCAACGAGTCCACAGTCTGAGTCCTCCGAGAGTGGAGATGATGATGGCTCGAGATCAGCAAGTGGAGGTGACACTAAGTCAGGTTCTGAGGCAGAAAGTGGCGACAATTCTGGTTCCAGTTTGGCATCTGAGTCAGACAACGATGCTGATGGAGACAACTTTGAGTCTCCACCTAGGAAGAGGACAAAGAGGGCCTCTCGAGCCTGAGATGAATGGCGCCGGTTTATTTGTACTTTTGCTTAGTTTCTTTTTTGTTAGTAGCATTAGCACATGTATAGCTTTAGGAAGTTCTGTTTTGCTTTAAAACTTATATTCCTCTTTTGTAAAAAGCCATGATCCGAATAAAAACTCATAGTTTTTTTTATGAAAAATGTGTTGTTATTTTTGCATCATGAGCACCATATATGCATGAAATGGACAGGGAATTTGAAATGGCCAAGAGCGCTTGATTAAAAAAAGATGCTTAATGGGGTAGTGAAACGACCAACAACCAAAATATAAAATGTAATATACAAATCGATAAACAAAGCAACCACAACTTGATAAACAAAACAAAATAACTCGCATACAACTCAACAAACTTGCTAAAAACCAAAAGGACTCAAAATAAGACCTTAAAACACATAAAGAGCAGAACAAGACACATGTTTTTGGCACTGTTCAACACACAGGTGGACGGAAGGACAGAAAAAAAGTTTGTCGGCCATATAAAGGGCTTGCCAGCCATCTGCCAGCCATGGATGAACCTTGCCGTCCACCAACAGCGGCTTGTCGGCCATAAAAGTGGCCTGCCGACCACCAATGTGCAGAACCTCCAGATTGTTAACAGCTGGCTTCCACTCACTGCCTTATCTTCTACAAAATCTTCACTTTCATCATTTCTTCTCCAAAACTCATTCTAGTTTTTGTTTTTGCCACAAACGGAGCCATTTCTTGCCTAAAACCTTGCGGATTGGATTGCGACTTTGGACAGCTTGAAAAAGGTGAATTTTTGGGGTTTCGACTTAAATGCACTTTTTTCGTTAAGTTGGACTCCACTTTGTTTTATGTTCTTTCATCCTGTGGCTAGATGTTGGAACCCGATTACACATGTCTTTAGCTTCGGGGGACAAGAAATGTGCCCGACAATTGAAGAACTTCAAGCGCTAATGGAATCCCGGTAGGATGAGGAAATCATGCCTCAGTCTCGTTTTGGTCACACCTAAGCTTTGGGACGGATGTGTGGGCTCACTATACACGAGGCTCGATCTCTGGCCCACAACGAAGAAGTAGACATTCCCAGTTTGATATGTCGATTTTTCGACGCCGGTGATCGCGGCGACCGTCTTTGGCGGGGTTTTCGATGGCATGCCCTCTGCTTATGTATGCTGGCTCATTTCCTCCTTGCCCCTGGTTTTGCCAGATCTAGCATTCGCTTGATTAAAGTGGCGCAAGGTTTGAAGGAAGACAAGAGTTTTATTGGTTTGGCACTGGCCGAGACTTTGATGGGCTTAGATGCCTTCCAAATGGTAGGAGACCACCAGATTCGCGGGGAGCCCACTACTTCTTTAGGTAATGTTTCCTACCCTTTCTAATATGTGTTTCTCACATCGGTCGGCACTCACGCTCTGTTTTTTTTTTTAACATACATCTCTCTTTTCTTTCATCCCTTCCCAGGTGTGGCTTATGGACAAGCTGAAAGTAATGGATTCTTCCCCTAAGTTCTTAGCTCGAGGCTACTTCTTCCGCTACCAACTAGTGGATTTCCCGAATGAGTGGTGGTGGTGCGAATGGATGTGCAACAACTCTACTGCTGGCATAGCTTGGCGTTGCCCCTGGCTTAATCTGACCAAGATGAGCCACGACATGGCTCGGTAGCCCAGCATTCAGTTGATCAGTCTGACTCACTGTGTATTCTACTTCCTTTTCCTGTTCGGACGACAATTTAGGTATGATCAAACCTACCCAAAGGAGGGGGTAGAGTACTGGGTTTTATTTCCCATCCGAGGTTCACATTTGGCTAAATACCTCACTGCTTAGAGGACGAGAGCGCTTCTTGCCCCTGCCCCTAGTTTTAGTTATGCCCTTTCTGGCGAGTGCCTAGCTTGGCTCGAGGATAAGGCACAAATCGGGCCTACTTTGGCATCAGAAGCTTCCACAAGCATGAGCGAGGGACGCAGAAGCACCAGACTCATCTATACCCCTAATTTATTGCTTTGATCTTCTTTTTAAGTTTTTTGAATGTAATAAAAGTAACTTTGATTTGTATCGAGAGTTGGAGAACTTTGTATTGAAATCAATGAAATTAAAGTTGTGAGCACTGAAATTTTTTCTTTTGGTCCAAAAATGGTCTAAATTGTAAAAAGTAAAATTTGAACAAAATCAACTTTTATTAAAACTTTCCAAAACCATTTTTGAAAAAAATCACCACTTGACAAACACGGAATCAATCCTTAAGATTTATAACCCCGAATCAAAAGGTCACAAATTGCCCCTTGTTTGAACACCACTGCTTTGCCCTATAACCAGCTCTTCTCTCAGAGTAAGGAACACAACCAAACCTAGATCACTATCGAACCCTCAGGTAAAGAACAGACAAAGATGACCTGATCAGACACATGGACAGGACAATTGATTTGGAGGTGTTTACGACCGGACTTTAGGATGAAGTTGCCTACGTATCCTGAAGATGGGAATCAGGCCTTACGTAGTTCGTTTCAGGTTCACTCAAGTATTAACTCTATCCTTTTGCACTCTAACTTTTGCCAAGGCCGCCCTTTAGGGTTTTCAATCTTGCGAGCTCAGTTTTTCTTTATTTCTAATTCTTTGTGCTCTAACTTTTGCCTAGGTCGCCCTTCTAGGTTTTCAGCCTAGCGAGCCTCTCAGGGATAGTATTTCTTCGACTTATCCATGTTGATCGGTAGGGAAAATTCTAGACCATCCAGGTCCATGAGAATAACAGCTCCACCCAACCAGATGGTTTTGATGATATAAGGACCAGTCCAATTGGGTTTGAACTTGCCCCTAGGGTTATGGATGGGAGCTTGATTGTCTTTCAGCACCAAATCCCGCTCTTTAAGATTCTGAGACTTAACTTTCTTGTTAAAAGCCTTGGCAATCCTGCATTGATAACCTTGAACATGATACAATTCTTTTAGCCTTCTCTCATCAAACAGCATCAATTCTTCGAACATCCTCTGTTGCCAGTCCGCCTCTGCTATCTAACACTCAGCCATAACTCATAGCGACGGGACTTTTATTTTGATTGGCAGAATAGCTTCCATCCCATAAACAAGAGAGTAAGGAGTTGCCCCTGTAAACGTCCAGATTGAAGTTCTGTAGCCCCAGAGTGCAAATGGCAATTTGTTTGGCCAGCCCCTGTAAGTCTCAAGCATCTTTTGCAAAATATGCTTAATGTTCTTGTTGGTGACCTCAATAGCTCCATTGGTTTGCGACCGATACGTAGATGACTTGTGAAAAGCCACATTGTATTTCTCCAATAATTTGATCACCTCTTTCTTGAAGTGGGAGCCATTGTTTGAAATGATCTCGTTTGGGACTCCATATCGGCAAATGATGTTGTTTCAGATGAACTTAGCTACCTGCACTACTTTCAATAATGCGTAAGACTAAGCTTCCATCAACTTTGTAAAGTAGTCAATTGCCACCATAACGTATTCATGCCCATTCAACCCTTTCGGTGTGACTGCGCTAATGACGTCAATTCCCCAGACTGAGAAAGGCCATGGTGAAGTCATGTTGTACAGCTTCGACATCGGGATATTCATGCGGTTGGCATGAATTTGGCATTTGTGGCATCGCCGAACAAAACCAATACAATCCTCCTCCATGGTAGACCAGAAGTAACCCTGCCTGAGAATCTTTCGGGCTAACATTACTCCGTTCATGTGCGCTCCGCACTCTCCTCCATGGATAGCCTCCATCAAGGGCTTTGATTCCTTTGCTTTGACACACAACTTGTGCATTCCCAGATGACCTCTCTTGAACAGTTTACTTCCGCAGATGATAAATTTAACGGCTATCTGCCATATCGCCCTCTTGTCTTCGGCATTTGCACCTGATGGATAAATCTCATTTTCCAAGAAGTTCCAAACATCATAGTACCAAGGGTTTTGATCTTGTGTTTCATTTATTGCGGCGATAGTTTCATAGGCCGGCGTATACTTCTGCTCAATAATGATCGGATGAATCTAGACTCCAAGAGGGATGTCTATCATAGAAGATAGAGTTGATAAGGCGTCAGTGAACCTGTTGTTCTCTCTTACTAGATGCGTGAAAGTCGGCTTTTCAAACCTAGGAATCAGAACATCCAGGGTTTGGTGATAAATCTTCATCTTTTCTTCTTTGACCTTCCAGTCTCCGTTTGCTTGAGAAACAACTAAGTTCGAGTCCCTGATCACGTCTAACCTTTTTGCCCCTAGTTCCAGGGCAGCTTCCAAACCAGCGATACTTGCCTTATACTATGCTTCGTTATTGGATAACTTGAATCGGAGTTTGAAGGCTAAAGGTATATAAGAATTGTCGGGTGCTATCAGCAACACACATAGCCTATAACCATACTAATTATACACTCCGTCAAAGTACATTGTCTGAGTCTCCTCCTCGACTTACAGAATGGCTTCATCTGGGAACAGGTATTCTACTACATCATCTCCCCTCCACTGGGTGATCTGCCAAGAACTCCGCTACAGCTCTCCCCTTGACCGACTTGCGAGTGACATACTTCATATCAAATTAAAAAAGGAGAAGCAACCAATGGGCTAGCCTACCCGTAAGTGTTGGTTTCTCAAAGAGATATTTGATGGGATCTAATCTCGAAACCAAAATTATGGAGTGAGCTAATAGGTAGTGCCTCAACTTCCTGGTAGCCCATACCAAGGCTAGACAAGCTTTCTACAGCGGGGTGTAACAGGTCTCGTATTCTAGAATTTTCTTGCTCAAATAAGATGGCTTTCTCCACCCTATCCTTAGATTCCTGGGCAAGTATGCATCCCATCGTTGTGTCTGTTACTGATAGATTCAAAATCAAAGGCTTCCCCAGCTCTGGCGGCGATAATACAAGCAGATTCTGAAGGTACTGCTTGATCTGCTCAAAAGCGAATTGACATCGATCATCCTATCGAAATTTCCTTCCTTTCTTTAGGAGACCAGAAAGTAGTTCACAAGTTAAGGTTAATTTAGAAATAAACTATCTTATGAATTGCACTTTACCCAAAAAGCCTCGCACCTCCTTTTCAGTCCTTAGTGGTGGCATTTCTAGGATGGCCTTGATTTTGGAAGGATCTACCTCGATGCCCCTCTGTGTGATCAAGAAACCCAGTATTTTCCCTGTTGTTATGCTGGAAGTACACTTTTGTGGATTCAACCTCAGTCTGTATTTTCTGATCCGTTGAAAGAATTTCTGAAAGGCGGTGTAGTGGCCCTCTCTTTCTTTAGACTTGACAATTATGTCATCTACATACACCTTGACCTCTTTGTGGATCATATCATGTAGAATTGTGGTTGCAGCCCTTTGATAGGTAGCCCGGCATTCTTTAGCCCAAACGGCATCACTCTGTAGCAGTAGGTTCCCCATGGTGTAGTGAAGGCAGTTTTCTCTTTATCCTCGAGCACCATCAAAATCTGGTTATACCTGAAAAATCCATCCATGAAGGAGAACAACACATGGCCTGTGGTGAAGTCTACTAACTCATCAATGTGAGGTAGAAGAAAGTCGTCATTCGAACTGGCTCTATTGAAATCCCTGAAGTCAACATAGACTCTAATTCTGCCATCTTTCTTCGGCACAGGCACGATGTTGGCCAACACGTTGGATACTCAGACATAGCAAGAACCCTTCCTTAATCTATTTGGTAACTTCTTCCTTAATCTTCAAAGCCTAATCTGAGCGTATTCTCCGCAGCTTCTACTTGACAGGTCGGGCCTTAGGGTCAAGAGGGATTCGATGTTGTACAATCTCAAGATCGATTCCAGGCATGTTTTCCTAAGACCACGAGAAAATATCTTTGAAATCTTTTAATAAAGCGACTAAGCGCTCACGCTCCTCTAAAGACAACGTAGACCCAATCTAGACCAGACGTGGATCCTTCTCAGTACCCACATTAAAAGCAATGATTTCATGAGCAAGGGGTTTTGCAAACCTCCCCTCCTCTCGATTAATCTAATTTTTCAAAACCAGAGGAATTCCTTCCTCTTCGTTTTCATTAAAATTTTGAAAGTCCTGATCAATGCAATAAACAAGCGGCGTAGAGAAATATTCAAAATCTGCAGCAGTATTCTCATTCATAAGGTCAAGCTCATCCAGGTCTTTGGTTACAAAGAAAAAGAAAAGGGCGACCTGGACAAGACCTTGGCATCCGGGTTATCACCTCTAGGAATACCGAACTCGAACTCAGAAGAACCAAAATCTGATTCTGACTCCACAGACTCTATGGAATCAGATTTTGGTTCACTACCCAACTCAGAACTACTAGACAGATAGGTGCTTCAGATGCATCCAAAATGCTGCTAGAAAGGTTCACACCCAGTTGGTCCCCGATCATGAAGATGGTTAGGTTATCCCCCAAGCTCTCTGAGTCAGCTAGAGGATCTAAAATGAGACATGCCAGTGCTGTCCCTACTTCAAGCTCGCTTTTGTCTGAGTCATTTTCTATGCTCTGTTCAGCTTTAGGACATGGAACTCAATATCTTGTTGAGCCCGGCCCACTTGATCTCTGATCTGTACTGTGCCCATAACCTCTCTGCTCGTATTGTCATACGTTCGAATCACCTGGGCTATAGGTACGAAATCTACTGGTTTCAGGCCAATGGTGTAAGTTGTGCAAGATGGGAAGACGTTGATTGCTGACCTAGTGTCAACCAATACCACTGGCACCCATTTTTCTCAGCACTCAACAGATATGTATAGAGATTTGTTATATGTTGAGCCTTCCGGCGGCAGTTCTTTGTCTGAGAAGGTTAGAGTTGGACTGGCACTTCCTGGGAAAACAAACCCTACCAGCTGTTTAGGAGTGGTGTCAATGGACAATTTAGTTTTGTCCATTGTTGATAATACAGCCTGTCGATGTACTCGAGAAGCCATGAGCAAACCCCAGATTGAAATATCGGCTTGAATTTTCTTTAGCTATTTAAGCACCGCCTCTTCTTTCAACTGTTTTTCCTTCTGCTTCTCAACTTCTTTATCTTTCCCAGAGGCTTCGGCTTGGTCTAAATGTGGGGGTTTGAAATACCACTCGCTTCTCATCATGTGGTCCACCTCTTCAGAGTACCAAGTATTGTCTAGTAGGGACTCATCCCAATCCTCGTCTATGTGGGCTAGATATAGATCATCATCTTTCCACCACATATCTCCGGCAACTGACAAACAATTGTCTGGTTTCGTTCGAATCACTCTCACATCATAAACATCCCCCCGCAGGGTGTTGAGCTTTTTTGGCTTCCTGTTTGTCTTAACCCCTTTCTTGCACAAACCGCTTCAACGCGACTTCCTGTTCTGTATCCGTGGTATTCATGATGCCCAGTTCCTGAGCTAAATTCTTGATACTAGTGCTCTCTGACAATTTTCCCTTTTCCTCAGCCATTCCGGCCACTGCAGCTATTTTCGCTTCCTTTTCTTCAAGTTTTGATTCATTTCCTTCCTCTTTATCAGGTTCGTCACTAAGCCACCCAGAGTTGTCTTTCGACCCATTTAGATCAAACCAGTCAATTTGTACGTCCCCTTAATCCTATTTGTCATAGAACTGCAAATTGTCTAAGTCTTTCTCTAGCTCCGCTAGATCATCTAGTCCATAACTTGGGCTGTCCTCTCTGACCACATTGACCTCCACTGTAGTTGGAAATACCACTTTTGGTTTGGCTTGATCGACTGGCACAATGTAACAGCACGAGTCATACACCCCCTCAGCTAAGTCCGCCGAGCTCTTAACATTCTCGTAAAAGGCCAACCTCCCTCATTCTGCCATTGTCATCACCACGGGCTCAGGTTGAAGTATGGACGTGTCCATCATGCACAAGTCTGTGCTTTCAGGAATGATCACGGCCGGTTTAAGTAGGTTTAAAGGAATAATATATACACTGGGGTGATAGGGAATGGCTAGTGTATGTATTAGGTTTAAGTTCCGGGATAGAGGGACTTGATTATGGGCTGGGAGAGGGTTGGTGGTTACATTTGGTTTTTGGGGTGGTGCTATCACCTTATTGTCAATGAGATCTTGAATCTCATAATGCAGCCTGAAGCATTGGTCGGTGTCATGACCATGCTGCCGGTGAAAAGCATAGTATTTGGCTAGATTGTGTTTAGGTGGAAGAGGATCAGGTAATAGGTGAGGCTCTAATGGCTTAAGATGCTCCTTTCTGATGAACATCCCCAGAACTTTGGATAAAGGCATGTAGAGTGGGGTGATGGCCCTTTGGGTTCGAGCTTGGTTGTTTAAGGTTTGTGGAGTTGTGCTAGGGAAAGGGTTGGCAGTCTTTGTTGTAGTGGTGACGACACTCACATCAGATGGCAGCGCAGCTGTGCTTCCACTAGTGGTCGCATTAGAACTACAGGTAAAAGGCCTCTTGGCCTGTTCCTCCTCATCGGTTATCAACCCCTATTTCATTGCATCTTCAATTTGAACCCCTATCTCATGCAACTTAGTGAATGTGAACAATAGCAAGACAATCATCTTCTGCAAAAATTTCCCTTGCAAATTACGGACCACCATCCTAATCTGATCATTCTCAGATGGCCTGTTAGTCATCATTGAAGCCTTGACCCTTCATCTCGTTACAAAGTCTGAGAAGCACTCATTTGGCTCCTGACGGGTTGCCTCAAGATCACGGGTTGTGACCTCGATCTACGTGTTGTATGACTATTGTGCGATGAAGGCCTCAGCCATTTCCTCCCAACTCCGTTTCACAGAGTCCTCCAGCTTTGCGTACCAAATAGCCGTTATTCCTGACAAGGTCGGGCCAACAAGTGACAACTTTTGCAGTCTGGTGAGGCCCATCGGCCGCAAGATATCAAAGAACAACAGCAAATGGACCATAGGATCCCTAGAGCCATCGAACCAGTCGATATGTGGCATTTTGAACCGGTCCGACAAGGTTACCGCGGAGTCGATATATCCATCTTCGATGTCAAGGATTGAGTTCACACCCTGTGCCTGCTTGAGAAACTTCTCCAGCTTATTGACCTTCAGTACAGTCGGGTCAACTTCGAATTCAAATAGAGGCTCTATTTGGTATACTGGTGCCTTGGAGGCTTGCAGTGGGATGAGGTCTACTAGATTGCCCAGTTTCGCTTGAACATTGATAGTGATCCTGGGTGCTAGGATACCCGCGGGGGGTGCATGGGAAGCAGAAGCCACTGCTTGTTGTGGTTGCTATTGTTGCAGCATGTTTATCACTTCAGCTTGGTGGGCTGTAACTTCAGCTTGGTGGGTTGCATCTTGCTGCATGGTTTCCACTGTTTGT
Organism: Camellia sinensis; assembly: GCF_004153795.1. Classification (NCBI taxonomy): domain Eukaryota; kingdom Viridiplantae; phylum Streptophyta; class Magnoliopsida; order Ericales; family Theaceae; genus Camellia; species Camellia sinensis. The sequence goes on along the minus strand of NW_021024778.1, from coordinate 1,787,173 downwards.
TAGAGATGACAAATCAAGTCCTTCATAATAACTGCAGGGTACTGAGTCATCTGAACAGGTGAGTGATCTCTTGTTGGCCTGAATGTAAAAAATTGAGCTTGACTGGATACAGGTGATTGCTGAACTGGTGAATTGTGCCTAACTCTCTTCTGTCTGATAACCGGTGGAAGTGAAGCAAACACAGGTTGTCCCCTAAAAAGATCCCCAGATCTATAAAGTCTCAATACACGGGTCCAGAGTGCTTGGGGGGTATTTGAACTGTCCGAAGCAATTGTGATAAACTACCTTGCAAAAAGAAATAAGCAAAAGAAAAATAAAAATCAGAACCGCACAGCACCTCAGCTCAGATGTGAACAACATACAGATGTAATCAAAGCTGTTAGGACTACACTCAACACTAATTTCTGCCCCCAAATTTGATACCCAAACTTGCAACTGATACGCACGTTCCTGTACAGTTTCACTCTAAAAGCACATACCAGTTAAGTGAGAGCCAAAACACCCCTATCAGGGGATAGGGTTGCCTTGTCCTAGTTTCATCAGGAACTAGGGTTCACTGTTCAAACAATGCGGTTTCACGCAATCTTGTATTTGGGTAAGCAACATGTCCTTGTTTGGAACAGTCTCTATGGTTTTCGATATGCAACTTGGCCAAATGGTCAAAAAATGGTACCTCAACCTGACTCCCTAATATACCTCTCGCACCTAACACCGAAAGTGAAAGGCAGATCAAATGATACAGTGGTAATGAAGATCCAAGGGTTGAGTTCCCATCATGGCAGAGGCCATAACCGGTCAGCCTTTTGGCAAGCTTTTCAAGCAAGCCTCTGGCAAACCGTCTAGGAATAACAGATAGCAAACTTAATGACTTAAACACACCAATGCAAATGCAATACAAAGAACCATATAAGTGTAGATAAAATTCCATATCATGATTTTCAAGTCAAGTCCTCCAATTCCCCAGCAGAGTCGCCAAAAACTATAGCTCGACTTTTTCGCGCCCCCTTTCGGAAGCCCGAAATAAGCTCAACAGTTCGGACTCCCGCAGTTCTAAATCTAATCTCACAAGTGCAATGTGAAATTGATAAACACCAAAGATCCAAGGGTTGAGTTCCCATCATGGCAGAGGCCGTAACCGGTCAGCCTTTTGGCAAGCTTTTCAAGCAAGCCTCTGGCAAACCGTCGAGGAATAATAGATAGAAAACTTAATGACTTAAACACACCAATGCAAATGCAATACAAAGAAACATATAGGTGTAGATAAAATTCCATATCATGATTTTCATGTCAAGTCCTCCAATTCCCTAGTAGAGTCGCCAAAAACTATAGCTCGACTTTTTCGCGTCCCCTTTCAGAAGCCCAAAATAAGCCCAACAGTTCAGACTCCCGCAGTTCTAAATCTAATCTCACAAGTGCAATGTGAAATTGATAAACACCAAAGAGTCCAAATCCGATAAATCTTTTGGAAAATCGATTTTAAAGCAAATTGCCAAAAATGGACTGCTTTGCCAGATACAAAGTCGCCACCTAAATATTTTCGGAAAATCTAGGAAACCCATGACTCATGCCAAAGGCCACATGTCTGTCATCACCAAAGTTGCCTCGACTCGAGAACTTAGGTAACGAGAGGGAAAGGTCATGAATTGAGCACTCCCGCTCGCCCAATTAAAGATCGGCCTCTACTAATCGTAATATGATTTTTATCAACATTATATGTTCTTGTTCCGGTTTATTAGGCTAGTATTTACTATGTGATGCACGCACACAAGGTATAGACTAGTTTACCCGAATTGGAACAATTCAATTTCATGTTTGTGAAAAGGGTTTGATTTTGCCACTTAACAAAGTGGGCTTAAAGTTTATGAATTTTCCACTTGACAAAGTAGGCTTAAATGTACATTAATTGAATCATTCTAATTCAAGCAACAAGCCTTCATCCACAGGCACTCAAACAGTTTTAACAAGTAAGCACTTAGCCTCATGGCAAGCATGCTAGTCATGGCAGTCACTTACACTCATGCAAGTATGCTAAAGAACTAAAAACTCACCTAGTACTCAAGCTAAGATAAAATAAAAGAGTTAGAAAAATGCATGTTCCTAACTATGCCAAATGTCTAATGCAACGCATGCAGTAATGCAATTAATAGGCTCTACTACTAATATGGCATATGAGACAACTTAATAACATGCAGTTAAACACATATTCAAAGAAGTATTTAAACTAACAATACAGTTAGAATGATGCGTCGAGCCTCGGTGCATGCAATACAAGATGAATGGACACAAGCATGCGATATACTAATTGAAACTTGATGTCCCTAATCTAACCATCAAAAGCAGTTAAATAAAAGGGAGAAAGACGTGGGGTTGGAAGACATGCACATTATTACAACATTAATGCCCTCGCGCAGGATGATCCGAACGAATAAACTTGCTAAGCTAAACTACTTAACTAATTATTACAAAATCGAATGAAATAAATTAATTAACTATTCTAAGCTAATGAATTAAGTACAATGTAAACAAATTAATTAACCACTCTATGCTAATTAATTACAAAGAAAACTAGTTAAACTAATTAACTAATTAACCAATCTAATTGATTAAATAATTACAACACTTAACTAATTAGTTACAACTAATTAATTACAACAAAACTATAATTAAATACTAATCAAACTAAACAAGTAGTCCCAAGAATGGAGAGATGCATGCATGCTTGATTTCCACCCGAAAAACATCCACTGTTTTGCTTCCAAATGCCTCTGTTGCACAACACTTACACTGATTTTCCTCTTCCAGATCAACTCTGCTCTGTTTCACAAGCATTCTGCTCAAAATTCACTGGTGGCCGGCCGGCCACCATTGAGGGGTTGCCGTCTAACACTGATGGCCTACCAGCTAGAAACAATGGTTGGCCGGCCACTAATGATCCACTATTTCTTACTGTAACAGAGAGCAAACAGAGCAAAGAGAGGGTAATCTCACAAGTTGTTTGTACTATGTATCCCTCCTTATCATCAAAACAAGCTCAAAGGAGTGATACACTTGGTTCCAAAACCATCAATCAAGCAATTTCATTGCATGATGGGCAAAGAACCAACGTGTACAAGTTTAATAAATGCACAAACAAGACCAAAAGCCATCACCCTATCATGCATGATCAAGGGCAATGGAGACCTAGGAAACTTGACACATTTCATCACTTTAAGTATGAAATGCCCCAATTTTCCTTGTGTTCAAATTAACGTCCGATTTGAACACACCAAAAACATAACCAATTTCTTATCTTACACAATTTTAGTTACAACTTTTAGTTACTCGTTTTAACTTACCAATCATTCTTTAATCAATTAAGCCCATTGGTGAATCAAGTCCTCTAAAGAGAAGGAAGCGTCAAACAAGGGGTGGTTTAAGGCAAGAGAGAGGTGTCATGTCCTTGGTAATGAACCCCCAAAAGAGGATTAAACCATTAAGCACGGACCTCAATCCCAAGCTTAAACAACCTTAAGGTTGAAATAACCCTCAAAGAAAATAAAAAAAAGTCAAGAAATGAGGGAGGTTGCAAAGATTAGTGAGTGCATAAAATAGGTGAGAAAAGCACTAAAACATGCAATCAACTCAAACAAGTGGTGTCTAAAGGCCTAAAACACCAAGCTTGTAAAGACACTTACACTAGAAGCATGCAAAACAAGACTCAAATGCAACAAACAGTTGAAAATAGAGTTAAAACAGTCCAAAACAGAGCCTAAAGCATGTTGGAATTAAGCTACAAATTGCTAGAAAAATATGCTAACACATAGAGCTATCTAGGCTAGCAAACAAGGCACAAGGAGGGGAGGCTAACCCATCCAAATTTGGGCTTCAAAACATGATTTTCACCACTGAAAATACTCTGGAATTCAGTGTTCAAAGGCCCAAAAAAAGATAGTTTGAAAGTGGGAAACAAAGGTAGAAAGGCCTTATGAGCAAGGAATAAAGAAGGGTGAACCACCCCCAAACCTTAAATGGCCTCTAACCACCAATTTCAGCCCACAAAAATAGAGTTTTTACAGTTCAACAATAGCCCAAAAATAGTGGAAAAAAGATAGAAAACCAAGTATGCAAAACAAGTTTAAAAAGCAAATATTATACCTCTTGAAGCACAAATCAAATTTAGGCAACAATTCAAGCAAAAACCACCTTCTAGAGCTCCAAGAAAGCCTCAAGGAACCTCAAGTCAAAGGTCATCAACTTTGGTTTAGGAGGTGTAGGCAAAAGTGTGGTATATATAGGCTAATACGCACAAACATGCAAGAGAGATCGAGAAATGTAGAGAGAGAGAGAGAGAGAGAGAGAGAGAGATTTTTTTGCTCCAAAAATTCCAACCCTCAAAAATGGGGGAGGGGACCCCCTATATATAGAAAAACATGCATTTGGCTAAGATATGTTCATCCTTACACGTGTATGATGATAGAGGCAATTGTGGTAACAGCTGACACAGCTGTCACCAAAATATCTGAAAATAAGCATTGATAACCAGAAGACCACTAATGTGGTCGGCAGACCACCATAGATGGCTGGCAGACACAAGGGGTGGCCGAATGCCTCAAAAAGTGGCCAGCTGGCCACTAGGGGTTGCAGGCTTGAAGGTTTAGTCCCAAACAAGGCATAACATGGACAGGGTTTGAAATCTCAAAGACAAGGCATTCTGCCTAGGGCCTCGGGCAAGAAAAGGAGCACGCACATTCATTATCATTGGGTGTGCAACCAATGACGTCCAAGTCTTGAGAGCGGTCAAAAATGGGGTGTCTACAATATGCACCTAACTTATGACTTTGTTAAGATTTATATATTATGTTAGAGTATCTCTACTGGACTTTAGCTCACCCTATGTGGAAAAACAACTTTCAGGTGCTGATGACATGCCTTTACCATGGACTTAGCTTGGGAGGACTTAGAGTTAAGGGCTTCATTTTGTTTAATTGATGTAATTATTTTTTTTACAAGCCTTAGGGCTTTAATTGTATTAAGTTGAACACATTTTGTTGTACCCAAGCGTCAACTTGGAAAGATGTAGCCATTAGGGTTTATGATTACTTAGGTTTTCATTTATTTCAATGTTTGTACACATGTTATATGCTATAGATTCAAGATCTAGGATTTATGAATGTATACAAGCATATGTCATCTTTTGAATGATCAAGGATTATGAATGAAATATAAAGCATGATGTTATTGATCAATTATGAGGAATATTATGAGATGGGTTATTGTAATAAATTTCAAGGCATTACAACTTGGTATCAGAGCTACCGGGTTTGAATACTTTGGGATCGTGGGATGTGATTTTTACCACATTGGGTTATGTCGCTAAATGCTATTAGAAGTAGACCTGGTATGCTATGTGACAACATACTTATGTGACTAAATGATCATGTGATTTAATTTCTAAGATATTGATTGGGTCTACAAGTTTCTAGAAGTCTTGTTAGATAAGCACTTGATCAATACTATTTCTAACTGGAACTCTGGCAATGTCGTGGGACGATCATTATCTAGAAAGGAAGTTTGTTTATGTTTATATGATTAGGTGCTTATGTGGAGTGAATTATTTATTGTCCACTGTATTAGGACGTGAGTGAATTAGTTTCAGCACATTTGTAAATGTACTAATCTATTGTGTTACCTTTATTAGGATGTCAAGACATGGTGCTAGTAGGCATGGCAGGCTTAGGCGGCAGGAGATGCCGTTATCGGATAATATTCCGACACAGGAGGAGGGAGTTGGTTAGGCTAATGTGGCTAAGCCAGCAAGTCAGCAAGCCATGGGCGCTTTGGCCCATGAAATGGATAGAGTTTTGTGGGAATCCATGGACATTCTCTGGGCTGAAAGTCAAGTCCAGGCCCATATTGTTGAGATAGGGCCGCCTTTTCTGAAGAGGAAGTTCTTCCAGTCGAATCCATATGAGATTTTGGGGGATCCAGAAGAGCCACTAAAGGCAGATGAGTGGCTTAAGCAGATGATGAAGACGTTTGAGATGCCTAGCATCGAGGATGACGGGTTAAGGGTGACCTTAGCATCTTTCCAACTAAATGGCTATGTAAGTCAATGGTGGAAGTATGCGCGAGGGCTCATTGGGGCGACTTGGGAGGCCTTTGTTAACACCTTTCAGGACAAGTTTTGCCTTCCACTGCTAGGAAGAAGTTGAAAAATCAGTTGTTGAAGCTCAAGCAGCTAAGCACACATGTAGCCTAGTTTGAGGTTGTCTTTACTAGCCTCTCTAGATTTGCACCAGAACTTGTGGTAACGGAGGAGCACTATTGCATCGAGTTTGAGAAGTGGTTTAGGATTGGGCTCCTTTTCAAGGTGGTCGGGTCTATGATTAGGGATTACGGTCACCTTGTGAAGATAGCAGCTCACCTAGAGACTGTGATCTAGGCGGAGAAGAAGCGGATGAGGGGCTCCAAGCAGAGGAGTCAGGAGGTTCAAGAGAAGACTTGGGACAACAAAAGAAAAAAGGGTTCCACCCTACAGCAGTCCCACGCATCTCAGTTTTGATCTACTTTTCTTGTACTAAGTTTTGGTATAGGGAGAGGTAGTTAGGATAGGATGACTTATTTCAATTGTGGTCAATTGGGCCATAAGTCTTCAGTTTGCCCACAAAGAGGAGGAAGGCAACAGTCTGCACCGTCTTCGGCTCATCTCAGATCTAGAGTCAAGAGAGAGAGCAGTTGCCTACCTGTTACCAATGTGAGCAGTCGGAGCACTTGAGGAGGTTTTACCTTTAAGCGGGTGGCACATCTGGTGCATTTGGTTTGAGACAGACGCAGAGCCATCAGCCTACCCATTCAGCACAGGCCACGATGGCCAATCAGGGAGCCTCTTTGGCTCAATCAATGTATTAAAGTTATGGTCCGAGTAGTGAATAGGTAGAGCAGAGACTCATATGGCGTATATATGTTGTTACCATGCCAGATCTGTGGCCAACGCTTTCCACAGTGAGAGGTAACTTTTTTGTTGTTTAACTCTATTGCTAATGTGTTGATTAATACTGTTGCTTCTCATTCTTTCATTCCGTCTACATTCTCATCAGCTTTGGGGTTAGAAGTTACTCAGTTAGCGTCTCTGTTCAGGGTAGAGTCACCTGTTAGGGGTAAGGTTGTCTTGGATTAGGGATACCGTGGTTGTGAGATAGAGGTTGCTGGTCACTGACTTCCTTCTGCTTTCGTATTGTTAGACATGTCGAGTTTTGATGTCATCTTAGGCATGTATTGGCTATCTTCGTACCATGCCGTTATAGATTATTACCGTCAAAGTGTTACGCTGTGCACATCGAGTGGTGACTGTTTTTATTTTCTAGGTGACCGAGATGATAGAGTTTTGTCGCCAATGCATGATTCACATGGTCGGGGCTAGCTTAATTTCCTTCTTGCAACTTTCTTGAGTAATGAGAGTGATGTGGTCTGAGTTGAATTATCGAGGGTGGTTTGTGAATACTTAGGTGTCTTTCTTGAAGATCACTAGTTTGCCACCCCACCAAGAAATTGAGTTCTCCATTGACTTAGTGCCCAGCACGGCACCGATTTCCATGGCACCGTATATATTTGCACCCGCCGAGTTGTATGAGTTGAAGATTCAACTCCAAGAACTATTAAATAAGGGTTTTATTCACCCTAGTACATCGCCTTGGGGAGTACTGACTCTCTTTGCTAAGAAGAAGGATGGCACATTGAAACTGTGTATCGATTACCGGAAGTTGAACCATGTAACTGTTAAGAGCAAGTACCCATTACCACGTATAGATGATTTGTTTGAATTGTTGAAGTGGTCTCATTGTTTTTCTAAGATTGACTTGAGATCGGGTTATCACCAGTTGAGGGTGAAGAATGAGGATATTCCGAAAACAGCATTTTGTATGCAATATGGCCATTATGAGTTCTTAGTAATGCCTTTTTGGCTAACCAATGCACTGGCTTCGTTTATGGATTTGATGAATCAAATCTTCCATGAGTTCTCAGACTGTTTCGTGGTTGTCTTTGTTGACGACATCTTAATCTACTCACCCTCTGAGGAGAAACACAAGGAACACTTACAAGTTGTACATGAATTGCTTAGAGCACATTGTTTATATGCTAAGTTTGGGAAGTGTGAGTTTTGGCTAAAGGAAGTGAAGTTCTTAGACCTTGTGGTATCCGGGGAAGGGGTGACTGTAGACTCTTCTAAGATAGATGCAATGCAAGATTGGGAACAACCTAAGAATGCCTTTGAGATCCGAAGTTTCTTGGGCTTAGCCGGGTATTACCGACATTTTGTGAAAGACTTCTCTAGATTGGCCTCATCATTGACTAAACTAACAAGAAAGTGAATTAAATTTGAGTGGAGTGAGACTTGTAAAAAGTCGTTTTAAGAGCTTAAAGTTAGACTCACCACTGCTCCAGTATTGATTATTCCAGAGAGGGGTTCGGGTTATTCGGTTTATTGTGATGCATCTCGGGAAGGTTTGGGTTGTGTATTGATGTGAGAGAGGAATGTGGTAGCGTATGGTTCACGGCAGTTGAAAACACCTGAGAAAAATTATCCTACTCATGACCTAGAGCTAGCAACAGTGATTTTTGCCTTAAAAATTTGGAGGCAATACTTATATGGTGAGAAATTTGAAGTGTTTTTCCATCACAAGTGTTTGAAATATTTGTTTTCACAGAAGGATTTGAATTTGAGACAGAGAATGTGGATGGAGTGTATGGAGGATTATGATTTCGAGTTATACTATTATCTGAGAAAGGCCAATGTAGTGGCCGATGCCTTGAGTAGGAAATTAGTAAGCAATGTAACTAGTATTGCCATCCGGGAATGAGAGATGTTGGGCAATATTGGTGAGTTTGACTTGCATCTTGGCAAGTCCGTTGAGTCGGCCGTTTTGTTCACTGTAGTTGCACAACATACACTAGTGAGTCGAGTTATAGAAGCACAGCGGGACGATCACAAAGTAGAGGCTATCTAAGGGAAGATATCTAGTAGAAAGGTAGAGAAGGGCTTGAACGTGTATTCTGACTTGAGTTTGAGATATCTAGCCTGCCTTTACATACTAGAATCTTGTAGGGAGAAGGTACTCCGAGAGTTTCACCAATTACACCTTGCGGTACACCCGTGAGGCACAAAGATGTACCACAACCTTAGTCGCCAGTTTTGGTAGAGGGGAATGAAGAGAGATGTAGCCTTATTTGTTTCAAGGTGCCTTACTTGTTAATAAGTGAAGGTTGAGTATCAACGACTAGTGGGTTTGTTGTAACACTTACCTATAGCCGAGTGGAAATGGGAGCATATCACAATGGATTTTATTGTGGGTCTTCCGAGGACTCAACGAGGTAATGATGCCGTGTGGGTGATAGTCGACCGGTTAACTAAATTAGCACACTTTGTACCTATCCACACTAGTGACATGGTAGATTATCTTGTCCACCTTTACATTAGGGACATAGTTCGACTTCATGGGGTCTCTGTGACTATCATTTTCGATAAAGATTCACGTTTCACGACTTGATTGTGGCAGAGCCTGCAGAATGTCTTAGGCACTAGATTAACGTTTAACACCACTAATCATCCTCAGATTGACAGATAGTCTAAGCGAACCATTCAAATCTTAGAGGACATGCTTCGAGGTTGTGTTCTTGATTTTAAGGGGGTCGTGGGAGAGGCATTTACTTTGGTAGAGTTTGCCTATAATAACAATTTTCAGGCGAGTATTGGTGTGACACTATTTGAGGCCTTGTATGGCCAACTATATAGATCTCCAGTGTATTAAGCTGAGGTGGGTGACGCACCTATGTTAAGTCTTGGATTAGTTCGGGAAACAGTGGAGAAGGTCGCACTTATTCGTAAGAGGTTGGTTTCAACTCAAAGTTGCCAGAAGAGCTTTGCCGACTGTAGGAGGAGACCTTTGTCTTTTGAGGTAAGAGATCACATATTCCTGAAAATATTGCCTATATGGGATTTTATGAGATTTGGGGAAGAGCGGGAAGTTATCCCCTAGATTTATTGGGCCTTTTGAGATTCTAGAGCGAATTAGGGAGGTAGCTTATCATTTGGCCTTCTCGCCCAACTTTTTGGGCTTCATGACATGCTTCATATTTGTATGCTCTAGAAGTATGAGCCAGATCCTTCGCACGTGTTAGATTATACCTAGTTAGAAGTAGATGAGGATGCCTCGTACAAGGAGAGACCAGTACGAGTTTTAGATACTCGAGACCAAGTCTTGTGAAGCAAGACTATTCCATTGGTTAAGGTGTTGTTACAACACTAAGGGGTTGAGGAGGCGACCTGGGAGTGTGAGGCTAAAGTCTGTGAGAAATATCCAGACCAATTTGTTAAGCTTGAGACTTGTCTTGAAAATCTTGTTCATGTTATGCAATGTAAACATTGTAAATGTTTTGGAAAGTTGAATTGTAATATTTGGTAATGAAAGACTCTGTTTATCATTGTTACAAGTGTGGATGATCAATGGTTTGATTTAAATCCGGTGATTGTTGGTTTGATTTAAATTTCAGGGACAAAATTTCTTAAGGGGGGAGATTATAACGATTTTAGTTTAGACCCGACCCATTTCTTTCTTTTAAATCTAGGAATCCATATCCTTAACTATTGTTCATTTCATTTTCATCTTGCTGCTAGTTAAAGTTGGTTGTTTGGGAGTTATTGTTGTGTTTGAAATAGGTTGGGAGTTATTTTTTCAAGAGAGTTGTTGTCCAAATTTTTGCTTATTCACTTGAACGGTCTTTCTTGTGCTCAAGCAATCTTTTACAGTCTGTAAAACTTCTAGAAGTAGAGCATTTTCGCTCAAGCAATTTTTCTTGCGCTCAAGCAGTCTTTTGCAGGTCTAAGCTTCTGGAAGGGGATTTTTGTATGCTCGAGCGGTGTTTTTGGTCACTCGAGTGGTGTCACTTTTTGTGTCTGACACTCAAGCTGTGTTTTGGTTACTTGAGCGGTTTATGTGTATATCAGTTCAAGAAAAGGGTTTTCACTTCCTCTCTTTCTCTAAAACATTCCAAAACCCTAATTGTTTACTCTCTCTCTCTCTCTCTCTCTAGTTTTTACCTTAAAGTCCCAAATACTCTATCATCCATTGATTTCTTTACCCTAGTCCTTTGAAGGAAACGATAGAGCTTGTCTCAAGCTTTGTTCTAATCGGAGAAAATCTCATTTTCGGCTCTGCCAAACTTCAAACCTTGCTCTCTCTTGTCTTCTAATCTTGAGGTAGGAATTTATTCAACCTTTGGTATGATTTTTACCTTAGTTATTTATCCATTGAAAGAATCTAGTGATTTGGGGATTTTGGGTAAAACCTAGGGTTTGATTTTTGAAATGTAAAAGAGGGATTTTCAAATGGGTTCTTGAGAAAGGTTGTGGGGATGTGTTTGTGGTTGAGATATGTTAGAATGGTGGATTTCTTTTTTTTTAAATTGATTTTGAAAGTAAAAGGAGTTTTATTCTATAATCATGGATATTTGATTTGTGAAAGAAAATGGAAAATGATGTTGGGTTTTGAAAGAATGGAACAAATGTATATGTTGATGATGATGGTGGAGTTAGATATATAATATCACTCCAATTGTGAAAATGATGAGATTATATCTTTTGATGGGAATTATATGTTGAATAGAAATATCTATTTTGGGTTATCGGTGGAGGATCGCATTGATTGTTGTAGAAATTGCACGAGGATTAGGTGAATTGAAACTGATTACTCATACATCTTGCATTAAGCATTGTTACATACTTAACATTGAAAATGTATTATTTTGAGAAAAATGAGTAAATACCTTGGTAAATCTGGTTAGGAGATTTGGTTGTGGTTATTATGTTGTCCTGTGTGTCCTTGGTGAAAATCCATAAACTCGCGCGATTAGGTGTTGATCCTTCCAGTTAGTACCGGTAAAATGGCTTTGGTAATGTTTGTATAGCCTACTAGCAGACACGTACCTAGAGATTCCTGGTATTTTGTATTCACTACCCTATTTTCTAATATAAAAGGGTTATTTTTATGAATTGATATATAATCTCGCATTACCTTGTTTTAAGATAAAAATGTAAAATGTTTGAAAACTAGCATGTATATGCATCCACCTTATGACTTCGCTAAGATTCATATATTGTGTTAAAGTGTCTCTACTGGACTTTAACTCACCCTATGTAGAAAATAACTTTCAGATGCTGATGTCATGCCTCCACCAAGGACTTAGCTTAGGAGGACTTGGAGCTAAGGGCTTCATTTTGTTTAATTGATGTAATTATTTTTGTACAAACCTTAGGCTTTAATTGTATTGAGTTGAACTCATTTTGTTATACCCAAGCATCGACTTGGAAAGATGTAATCATTAGGGCATATGATTAAGTGGGTTTTCTTTTATTTCAATGTTTGTACACGTGTCATATGCTATTGATTTAGAATCTATGATTTATAAATGTATACATGCAAATGTCATCTTTTGAATGATCACGAATTATGAATGAAATATAAAACATGATGTTATTAATCAATTGTGAGGAATATTATGAGATGGGTTGTTGTGAGAAATTCAGGGCATTACACAAATACCAGAGAATAATTGGAGATAAGGCCCTGCACAATCTCCTAACCAATTTCTTACGTTTGCATCCTAACCACCAATGAAATAAGCCATCAATAGATCCTGGCACTGCCCAAAGACACCCCTATCATTGCAGCAAATCAGTCCATATTTTCCAAGAGAAGAGACAGTGCTGGAGCACATGAATAGTAGATTCATTATCAATTTTGCAAAAGGCATATAAGGTTGAAGCACTGTTTCTAAGGATACCTATACGTTGTAGAAAATCACTTGTTTTAACTCTGTTTCTCCAAGTCAACCAATCAAAAAATTATACTTTGGCGGGAATAGCATTATTCCACACAAACTTACAGATTTTTAGTTGAGGGCCAAGAAGAGAATCACTGAACTTATAAATGTAAGAGATCTTGAAGCTGCGAAAAGCTTAACCATTCTAACCAGGACTATCCTCAACATTAATCTAATCTTACTTCAGCTTTTGACTTTTTAAATGTTTGGTCAATTTTTTCAACTTCAAGTTAAGTTGCACTTAGGCTCATTTATACCTCACTTAACAAAGAACAATAACGTGATATTATTATTATTAACTATACTTATATTTAACATCTTTGAACTTTTATCAAAATCTCATTTTTATTCCTACATTAATGCCTAGCACCTATGTACTTTTTAGCAAAATTCTACTTTAGTCCCTTCCTTAGTTTTTGAAATAGTGTGATATTATTATTATTAACTATACTTATATTTAACATCTTTGAACTTTTATCAAAATCTCATTTTTATTCCTGCATTAATGCCTAGCACCCATGTACTTTTTAGCAAAATTCTACTTTAGTCCCTTCCTTAGTTTTTGAAATAGTGTTATAAGACTGGAATTAATTGAAATTTAACTAGTAGACCTCATGAAGTACTTAGAGGTGGTAATGTTAATCTAAACCTGTCAACCTATCCATATTTGCCGCAATTTATCAAACGGATAATAATTGAATAATAAAATTGAACCCATTTAATTAAACAGGTTAAAATAGATTCTTGGTAAGTTCTTGATGGGTGATTGCAAAAATTAACGAATCCATAATAGAGTAGAAAGTTTTAACTTTACAAACTTACAACGACAAACGTAGGGGTGAGAATTTGTGACACAACACGATAACACGAATTGAATCATACACGAAATTAGCGGGTTAGGGTTGATCATTTCCTGATATGAACACGTATATGACATGACCCAATAAGACAACTATTAGTGTCAAATCTCAATAATATGAAATTGACACAAATAACCCGTATAATAAAGAATTAGTTACACATTTTAATATTATTTTCACTAAAGAGTATCATTGACATTTTTTAATCTCTTACTAATTACATCCAATTTATTAAAAAAAATGTGTAAAATATGATTTTAAGTTTAATATAGGCTTTGTTTTTGCTTTTAATTGAACTTGATATACTTTTTGTCTATTATTTGAGTTAATCTAGTAAAAAATAAAATAATAAAATATAATTTTTATAAATTAAGAAAATAAAATTAAATTGAAATCAAATATTTTTATAAACAATTTCATTTAGTTGAGATTAGTTTCATTAAATTTAACTTGTAAAGAAATTTTCAATTTTTTTTTTTGTTGATATTTTTAATTAATAGTGAAATTTTTTGACATCACACGTTAACACAACACGAACAGGACACGAACCAAAAATGACACGACACGATAACACAGAATAATAAACGGGTCGGGTTAGTGTTAAGGTAATTCTGACACAAACCCAAGATGATATGACACGATAACACCATACAGTTTGTTCAATTGTTAATACCCGAAACAAAATAATGTGTGAAATGATGGTGCGGAAAAAGAACGACACACAAAAAAGACAAGGGGCATTCTTGTCATAATTTAAGGTTGGAGAGGATCCCTTAGTGGAAAATTATAGAACTCTCCCTGACTAATTATCATTTTTCATGCCCCCTCATATTCCTTAATTACCCAACACAACATTCCACCTATCCACCTTCTCCACCAATCACAATACCATGGAGTACCACGTGTCCGTATTCTGAGACTACTGAATAATAGGTCAAATCAGAAGACAAGCTACAGAATAATGCAACTGATGGAGTTCTAGAACACTTCAAAGAAGACAGGTAGGATACAGATAGGGATTACTAGTTATATGATTTTACTCAGTTTCAAGAGAAGTTAAGTAAAGATGCGAGAGGTTGGGTCCAAACAAGCTTGCAACAGATAACTTAAGCTCGGTGTCGGTACCTTTGCTGGACAAACTAAAAGATGAAAAAGAGATAAGCTCAGACAAGTTTGAGCTACTCCACTTGTTTACAGCCTTACTCCAAATTAGATGTCAACTATCAAGCAATTGGCACTCAGTAGCAGTGATTTGGTCTATGTGGAAGTATAGAAATGAGTGCATTTTTTTTTGGCACTCAACCAAACATTGTGGCTCTTAGTGATATTATCAAAGTTAGGATGGCAATTTGGATGAAAGCTCATGATATTGGCTGCTATTACTCTATCAATGATATTGTGTTGAGCCTCCAATAGGAAAAGAAGTGCATTTGTTAAGTGATGACTGTAGGGAAGTTCAATGTGAGCAGTGATTAAGAGAATAATTAGAGAGGCAAAACTATGTTAATGGTCCAACAAAGATGGAATGGCTGGAGAATGAGTCAACAAAACTCTGGGAAAGTTGGAGTATAAGCAACTAGGTGAAGGTAGAGCAAGTGGCTCAAGAAGAAAAGAATGTCGGTGCACAAAATGGGCAGCATCTCCCCAGGTTTCCCAAAAATCCTCCTCTAGACCTTGGGAAATGGGTCCTATTTATAGGTTTTTCCTTGATACTAAAGGGTACCAAGTGGCCAAATAAAGTAAGGACATGTGTCCCTAAGAATTACATGAAATATTCTACCTTGGGCCACTAGGCTGAAGGCACCATGTGCCCCTCTACGTGTACCATGTACGATCTGTTTAGCACAGATGCCTTAGCAAGTGCACTTGTAGTGGGAGTGTTTGTTGCTATAACTTGCCTCCTCAGCTTGAACCTCAACAAGTGCACTTGGAGTAGTAATATTTGCCACTGCACTTGCCTTTCAATTCAGTTTAGCCAAGACATGCATTCTTAAGACTTCATAGCCTGCTATCAGCCACGTTTTTGTGTTCACCTTAACGAAACCTCCACCCTTAGCCACCTAACCACAAACTCCCCAACTTCCCAAGGTGAAGGCCACAGCCAAGCCTACTATCAACTATGATGTGCCTTAGTACCAAGCCCAAGGGGGCTTCTTCGCTCCTTCCTGCGCAACCAAGGCAGGTCCATGACTTGGGCAAATGGAAAGGGAGTCCCTTGCGCTTGGGCTACCCTACTCCCATCTTCGTGGGGTTGCCGCGATATACTAGTATCTCTAGGCCTGCTGTCAGCTCCAACCAGTAAGCCATAGGGTCTACTATCAGCAACATGCTAGTGAGGTTTGGGGCCTACTATCAGCATCGAGCTAAAAATGACTTTGGAGGCCAGCTATCAGCCCTAGGCTAGTAATGCCTTGGGGCCTACTATCAGCACCAAGAATAAGACTTTACTTGTGGAGGGGAAGCTTCTCCCAAAGGCCGCTATCACCTTAGTGGGGTGTTCCCTCTGCAAGTTAGTTGTGGTGATTGTAGTTGCAGCGATGGCTATTTCCCGTGGCAAGTTCAAATGGTGGCATAGACAATATTAGAGATGCCGGTGCCTACAAAGTACCGTCGCAACTTGGTCGCTACAAGTGTTGCCTCTGCAACTTAGTTGCTCTGGTTTTATCTTTACCTCAGCAACTTCAAGTGGCAGCATTAGCAATACTAGGAATGACGGAGCTGAGGGAAAGTGCCTCAAAAGCTTCTCCCAAAGGCTGCTATCACCTTGGCGGGGTGTTCCCTCCACAACATAATTGCGGCGGCTATAGTTTCTATGGTGGTAATTTTTCGTGGCAAGTTCAAATGGCGACACAGACAATACTAAAGATGGCGACGCCGACAAAGTACCTACGCAACTTGGTTGCTGAAAGTGTTACCTCTGCAACTTAGTTGCTCCGATTTTCTTCTTACCTCAGCAACTTCACGTGGCAGCATCGACAATACTAGGAATGGCGGTGCTGAGCAAAGTGCCTCAGCAACTTGACCGCTGCAAGTATTGCCTCTGTAACTTAACTTAGAAATTTTTTTTCATGGAGTTTATTTGGACCTTTGGTGGATCAGACCTGCTCCGGCCCACTGCTGACCCACTTTCCTTAGGCTTTGGCCCATGCTCCTTTAATCATGCCTAGTCACCTAACAGGGGCAACCTCCACACTTTGGTTCATACTTAATTTTGACTTTAATTTTCGACCCTCTACATTTGCCCCCTGCGCATATGGAGAACATGTGTTTTTCTATGCGTGCATAATGTTAGGCTTCAAGTGAACCTCACCAGTAATGTTTCTTCACTTAATACCCCATTAACTTTGGCTGCATAAGTGTGT
The DNA here is from genome assembly GCF_004153795.1 of Camellia sinensis. NCBI lineage: Eukaryota > Viridiplantae > Streptophyta > Magnoliopsida > Ericales > Theaceae > Camellia > Camellia sinensis. The sequence goes on along the minus strand of NW_021024778.1, from coordinate 1,770,096 downwards.
CTTTCTTTGTCTAGGGTTTGTTCATCTCAAAAAGGGATACTGTCTCTGCTATTATGCCCTTAGGCTTAGGTAGCCCTTTTAGTATTATGGGGATTTCTTCAGACTTCGATGGTGGTGATGATGTACCCATTGGTTTGCTGCTTCATCGGTCCAAAACTCAAAGCATAATGACTTCTAGCACCAAAAGTGAAAATAATAGTAGTCATAAGGAGCTTCCCTAATGAAGATGCAAAGGTAGTAGAAGGTGGTGGTGAAGACTTTATCCTTGAGACCCCTAAAGTTGATCATAGGGTGAACATATCTCTTGGGCTGGAACCGCTCAATGTGGAGGTTGGTTATGGGGTTCTTCTCCTGCCCAGTCTCCACTAGTTCCATATGCTGAGGTTGTTGGAACCCAAATTGATGTGGAAGTTGAAAACATCACGGCTGAGTTTAGTATTGCCAATCTAGGCTTGGCTTACTTGGCGGAGTTGGCTATTAGAGGTTGTCGCTACTATCGTTGAGACTTCTGACACCATTGCCTTTGCAACTTCTGAACAAGTTGTTGACTTGTACCTTACTCACTTCTCTGAGTTATCCTCTTAACTTGTGTCTCAAGACCTTTTTGTTGGTCTGAATGTGGATGATTTTTGCACTATGAGGAGCTTGGTGATGGGCTTCTTTATTTCAAAAAGGGGCAATGTCTCTGCCATTCCTCTTAAAGCTCAAGTGGCCCATCAATAATTGTTAGGCTTCTTCAAATTGCGAGGATTAGGAGGACCTTATTACCTTACTAATCCCTTGGCCAAAGACTTGCAGGCTAATACTTTTAGACATTAAGGATGAACTAGTTGGCTAGGTCCAAGTCATGGAAGCAGACCATGACAACTTCCGCGCTGAGGGAGATGGTAATAATCAGCGCCAAGTTACAGTTGATGCCCAAGTTGTGGGTGATGAGATAACTACTAAGGGTGTTCTAAACCCAAAGGTTTTGGACCCTATTAGCTCTGCCCTTATTCTAGATCTTTCTGTACACTCTGACCTCTCCTCTGTTGGCGGTGATGACTTCGTTCTTGAGACTCCTAAAGATGGCCATGGGTTGAATGTATCACTTGGCCTTGAGAACCTCCCTCTTAAATGAAGGTTGTCTCTAGGGCTTTATCTCATTTTGTTGAATCTCTGTTGGTCACACAAACTAGAGTTGCTGAGGGCTGAAGACATGGTAATTGACTTCAGATAGTTGGGCGTTCTGCAAGTCTGCTCCTTGGGACTCAAAGTGGTGGTACTGCAGCAGAATCTTCTATGCCTTCTATGAGGGTCCCTTTCTTGAACTAGTGGGTATTTGCTGAGGCTGCCCCCATACTTGTCTATATTCAAGTGTTGCACCCAGAGACTTTTACTGCTTTTAATGTTTAAGGCTCAATGGTGCAAATGACATTGCTAGAGTCTTTCGCTGGTTTTATTCGTGACCTTGTCACCAAGAGAGTTCTAACGACTTTAGGCAAGTTTATGGAAGGTGCTAAGACAAACCTTAGCGAGCTTGAGAGAAATGGCCTGAACTTGTCCTTAATGAAGGCAAGGCTCCAGGTGGTTAATGGGTTCCTTGAGCACGCTGACCATGAATGCTTCTTTGGAGGAGACCATCAGAGATTGTGAGGGCACCTTAGAGCACCATCGTCAAAACCTGGCTCGGTTCAGGGAGAAGGATTCTACTCTTATTGCTCAGCTGCCTCAGGATGTTGGTTTGACAGACTCCTTGATGAAGGGTTTGATATGATGCAGTTCTCTTTTCGCTTTTTTTATTCTTTGTCACAATTTCTTTTCAAACATTATAATCATGTTCTAGAAGTTTGACTTTTATGAAAAGTATAGAAGCGTGGTAGTACTTTTGAGTTTCATTTCATCGCTTTCTTTACATTGTTTTTACATAGCTTCTAAAGATAAACAAAACTTCATCATGACTAAGTCTTTACATAGATAAAATTTCACTAAGTATGGAAAACTTTCTTCACACTGTGTTGGGAAATATTAACAAAGACTTGAAACTGTTTGCTATCAAAACTAAGGAAAATATTCTTTTACATACTTGGCGTTTACAGGACCAGTTCTGAATCATAGCCCCAGTAACTTTGTAAATGTCATCCCATCTTGGTGAGAACTTGGGGATTGGTTGCCCCTGCATAATTGCATCCACTATCTTCCACACTAAGTCCTCTTCTTTAAACTCCCTATGCTGGACAGACTAATTGTAGGCACGAGCTATGGATTGATGGTACTAAGGTTTCTAGCCGCTTCAATCAAAGCTGAAAAGGTGGATAGATTATGGTTCACCAAGAAAAGCTTATAGTTGCGAATGGCATCCTCCATACATATGTTGACTAAATGAGACTCATTCGCTAGTTCGTGATAGTCATAAGCTAGTATATCTTCGCCTTCTTTATGGACATCTTGCCCGAGTGTAAGGGTAGTGACCTTTTCTTGGACTTGGAAGAACTTCGTATGAAACTTGTTCACCATCTCCTCCCAACTCTTGATCGGGTTGGGGGCCAAGTTCGCATACCAATTGTAAACCCTTTCAATGAGCAATTTGGAAAACTCCCGAAGGCGTACAGGGCGTCCCTACCATAGACACCAAGGGTTTTAATGAACCTCACCATATGTTCTCTGGCGTTGCCTTGCTTCCCGTTAAACTTCACAAACTTGGGTACTGCATACCTAGTTGGATATGGCATGGCCGATATCTCTTGAGGATATGGAGGCTTCACATCCATATTTGGGAAAGATGGCAGTTGCTTCTTGATATGTTTTTGCTAGAGCATAGCCTGGACATTGGCTATAGTAACGAAGTAAGTGGGTTTGTAAGGGCTAGTTTGCTCCTGGGTAGTTGAGCCAACAGCCATACCATTCACCTGAGGTACTGCCAGAGGCACCTAGATCAAAGCTTGATTCTTAAGGAGCATATTAAGCGCTAGGTTTGGGACTGCTACAAGCAGAGGCACTTATGCTAGAGCTGGTCTAGATGCCATAGCCATAATGGCCTCAATGAGAGGTACAGAGCCGTCAGGACCTCCCTCTACATGTTCTAAAGTGATTAGACTGCCTTGACTACAACATTGTGGTCATGATTTTCAGTGTGTACTACTTTACCATTGGAAGAACCTTGTTGTCGTGGTTGCTGTTGAACTTCATCTTCCATTATTTTTTTTCGGTGAAGTGTGAAAGCCACTACGAGTATGAACCATCAACAAAGTAGCTTCCCTAACAGAGTCACCAGAAATGTAGGGAGGTTCAATATGAACAGTGATTAAGAGAATAATTAGAGAGGCAAAACTATGTTAATGGTCCAACAAAGATGGAATGTCTGGAGAATGAGTCAACAAAATTCTAGGAAAGTTAGAGAATAAGCAGCTAAGTGAAGGTGGAGCAAATGGCTCAAGAAGAAAAGAATGGCAGTGCACAAAATGGGTAGCATCTCCCAAAGTTTCCAAAAAATCATCCTTTGGACCTTGGGAAATGGGTCCTATTTATAGGGTTTTCCTTGGTACCAAAGGATACCAAGTGGCCAAATCAAGTAAGGACATGTGTCCTTAAGAATCACATGGAATATTCTGCCTTGGGCTACCAGGCTAAAGGTGTCACGTGTCCCTCTACATGTACTCTGTACTATCTGTTTGGCATAGATGCCTCAGCAAGTGCACTTGTGGTGAAAGTGTTTGTCGTTGTAACTTGCCTCCTCAGCTTGAACCTCAACAAGTGCACTTACGACGATAATGTTTGCCGATGCACTTGCCTTCTCATTTTAGTTTAACCAAGACATGCATTATCATGACTTCATAACCAGCCATCAACCATGTTTTCATGTTCACCTCAGCAAAACCTCCACCCTTAGCCACCTAACTGCGATCTCCCCAGCTTCCCAGGGTGAAGGCCATAGCCAAGCCTGCTATCAACTATATTGTGCCTTAGTACCAAGCCCAATGGGGCTTCCTTGGTCCTGACTGTGCAACCAAGGCAGGTCCATGACCTAGGTAAATGGAAAGGGAGTCCCTTGCGCTCAGACTGCCCTGCTCCCATCTTCCGGGGGGGGGTTATTGCGGTATACTGGTATTTGTAGGCCTGCTACCAGCTGTAACCAGTAAGCATTAGGCCATGTTATCAGCACCAAGCTAGTGAGCTTCGGGGCTTGTTATCTGCGCTGAGCTAAAAATTACTTTGGGAGACTGCTATCAGCCCTAGGCTAGTAATGTCTTGGGGCCTGCTATCAACGCCAAGCATTAGCCTCTACTTGTGGAGAGGAAGCTTCTCCCATAGGTTGTTATCACCATGCAGGGTGTTTCCTTTGCAAGTTAGTTGCGGCGGCTGTAGTTACTGTGGTGGCTATTTCCTGTGGCAAGGTCAAATGGCGGTGCAGACAATATTAGAGATAGCGGTGCTGACAAAGTACCTCCACAACTTGGGCGCTGCAAGTGATGCCTCTGCAACTTAGTTGCTCCAGTTTTCTCTTTATGTCAACAACTTCAAGTGGCAGCATCAGCAATACTAGGAATGGCGACGCTAAGGCAAAGTGCTTCAAAAGCTTCTCCCAAAGGCTGTTATCTCCTTGGTGGGGTGTTCCCTCTACATGTTAGTTGCAGTGGATATAGTTGTTGCGGTGGATATAGTTGTTGCGGTGGCTATTTCTTATGGCAAGTTCAAATGGCGACGTAGACAATACTAGAGATGGTGGTGCTGACAAAGTACCTCCACAACTTGGTCGCTGCAAGTGTTACCTCTGCACCTTAGTTGCTCTTGTTTTCTCTTTACTTGAGCAACTTCACGTGGTGACATCAGCAATACTAGGAATGGCGATGCCAAGTCAAAGTGCCTTAGCAACTTGACCGATGTAAGTGGTGCCTCCGCAACTTCACTTAGACATTTTCCTTCATGGTGTTTATTCGAATCTTTGGCGAATTAGACTTGCTCCGGCCCACTGTTGACCCACTTCCCTTGGGCTTTGGCCCATGCTCCTTTAATCATTCCTAGCCACCTAAGAAGGGCGACCTCCGTACTTAGGTCCATACTTAATTTTGACTTTAATTTCTGACCATCTACAATGACTAGAAGAGGATCGAAGATCAGAGGAGCTTCTTGTGGATGGTTGCTGTTATTGTTTTGCTGCTGTTTTTTGTTTAGCTTTGTCTTGTGTTTGCAGTTTTGTTGTTTATTTTCTCTTTTTCTTGTTTGTGGTTGGTTACTCACCAACTCTTAATGGTGTGCTAGCAAGTGATTGGGCGGCATATCAATGCCAACCTAGTTGGGATAGGTGTTTCGTTTTGATGCTTTTTTCACTCATTCATTTTCTTTATTGATGTAATACTTTCTTTGTTCAAAAATAAATTTTTTCTCTTTTGCCGATCAAAATATATATATTTATATATATCAAGAAACTGGTTGAAGTTTGATGTTTGAGGACTTCTTCTCAAGCACAAGCATACATTGAGTTCCCACTACGCTATGAGTTCACTCTAAGTCCTTCTATCACTTGAAAATGATCAACAACTAAGTCAACTGATAGCTCAGTAAGTAGAAACATGGATAGTAAATACCATTTTGAAAATAGGGTTCAATTCCAAACTAAGATATATATCACAGAAACTAGATTGGCATACAGTTTTAATAAAGGCAATCTGTTTCAAAAAGAATGTTCCATTGTTCAATAGTTAAAATACTCATGTCTCTCAAGAACATAACAAATGACATTCTCCACTTAAAACATATTACAACATGATCATCAATAATTTTCTGGGTACCGAAAATAACAAGTAACACGCCACACAACTCTTAAGGCAATATGTCTGTTGGATCCAATATCGAACCAAGAGTCATCCTCGGGGTGGAAACCTGTGACTTTTCTCTAAGACGATCCGATTAAAGGTCACCTAGGCTAGTCTAGGTCTTTTCCTTATAATCGTTGAGGACTAGAGTAATCACAGCCTAACTCGGATCTGTTCCCTAATGGCCAGAGTCACCACACATAGTGAAATAATTTCCCTGAACTTTTATATATAGATAGTTTCAATAATCAATACAATTCAGTTTCGCAACACATGGTAGTTCATCATTATAAACATGAAGCCATCACAAATAGTTTACAGTATGCCAAGTTTACACATATTTCATAAATAATTTAATTCCATTGATAATATAATAATTTATCAAAACAGTTTAGTCCTGAAATAACAATTTAATTTTCCAACAGTTCAAGGTAAGGAAATTTTTTTAAAAATATGTAGCATGCAACTACTCACCTAAACACGGTATAATATAATCCTTAGACCAAATAGGAAAGTTTAACTAGTGCCCTGAACCAAGTACGAAAACTGCATATCACTAGTAACTCAAAAATACTAAAAAGAATGAGAAACTAAGTAACCCCAAGCTAAATCACACTATCACAGCTCAGTCCAACTCACTGTTACTATTAAATAATACTTAAGTTCATGTTCTTCAAGGTCTAAAATTACCCAAGGCACGAGTTCAGATCGAAACTTAATTGAAAGTAACTTTAAAATAAAACAGAATTTTAAACAAGTTTTCCCAATTCATTCGCTTAATTTGAAAATTAAAAACCCACTCTACACTATTAAAAAAATTCCAAATCCCTCCAGATATCAACTAATATATCCTGAGTTTCAAACCCAATTGGTTTTACTTGACTTATCAAATTAATTATATCCAAACAGGTTAATGGTTCTCTTAGTATACTCAAGCAATCAATGCAAGGCCAAAAATGTAAGAAACTAGACTCATAACTAGTTCTAATAACGCTAATTTGATAATTTTCAGATTTATACCCAAAGAGAACGACACTTCCAAAGTTAGTGTTTGTACTAGCTTTCTACATAGATTTGAACGTATCAGTTTATATGGATTTTGACACCCAAAAATTATACGAAAATTCTGGTATGCAATTCAATATTTAATTAAGCTATTGTAAAACTTTCAATTCAAAATTCATCCATTTGATATGATTTCTTGATTTTTAAAGTTTGTGTTTGTATGCGGAATTTTTAGACTACAATTTACACCCACTACGTTGCACTCTCACAATCCAACACATTACCACCCAAACACACCTTCAGCCCTTCACTTTGCCAAAGACACACATACAAGCCTCCAAATAACCTCTGCACACATGCCATAGACTATACATGGGCACATCATTTTTGTTTCTCTCACGGTGCTTTAAGAACAACCATTATTATTATTATTATTATTATTATTATTATTATTATTATTATTATTATTATTATTATTATTATTATTATTATTATTATTATTATTATTATTATTATTATTATTATTATTATTATTATTATTATTATTATTATTATTATTATTATTATTATTATTATTATTATTATTATTATTATTATTATTATTATTATTATTATTATTATTATTATTATTATTATTATTATTATTATTATTATTATTATTATTATTATTATTATTATTATTATTATTATTATTATTATTATTATTATTATTATTATTATTATTATTATTATTATTATTATTATTATTATTATTATTATTATTATGATTATGATTAGCCTTTAAAATTGTGGACTTCCATAACAAATTTATTTATGCTTCAAAATTAATTAAAATACCGTCCAGTAGTATTTAATTTGCACTTTAAGATTCACAAGTAAAATATTTGAGATTGTAAAATTATTATTTAATTATTTATTTTATTTTCATTTTTGGGTTCTCACAATATATATTGTCCATTTTAAAATGTATTGAATAAAACTGTTTTAGCTATCGGTAAAAGAAAGCATTGCTTGTCGTAGAAATTACATAAGAACTAAGTTGATTGAAACCAATATGTACTTCATGCATTTCATTTATTCAAATGTTTCATACTCATGCATTGAAGAGGGTTATTTTGAGAAAAAATATGTGAATACGTTGGTGAATCTGAATAGGGAGTGTGGGTTTTGGTATTTATGTTAGCCTTTGTATCCTTGGTGAAAGTTTAGAAAAATAGCACAGTTAGGTATAGAATCCTTCTGCATAACACCGGTAAAATGGTTATTGGTAGTGCTTGTATAGCCTACTTGCAAACAAATACTTAGAAATACTCTGTGCATATTTACTGCCCTATTTCTATTTCGAAGGAACGGTTTTAAATACATATAACTTGTGATTTAACCATCGGTATTGCATTGGTTTTGAAATGGGAAAACACATAGTTTTGATAATGGCATTCTATATGCATTCACCATATAGCTTGGTTAAATATCATACAAATTGTTAAATTTATCTCTACTGGGTATTAGCTCACTCTATATGGAAAAATATTTCAAATGCTAATGGTTTGCCTCTGGCAAAAGGATAGCTTGGGAGGATGTTGAGGCTAAAGGCTCATTTTTGTGATGTCATTTTGTTTAATCCTTGGGTTTTTATGTATTTGGCTTAAGTCTCATTTTTATTGTAACCAAGTATAAACTTAGAAACTTGTAACCACTAAAGCATCAATTTGTAATAGTTTAGATATTAATGCTTAATGCTCACATGCTATAGATTCAAGGTTTGTTATCAATGAATGTATTAAGCATGTGAACCAATTTTGTAATTTTTAAACACTGAAGTATTTGGAGATCAAAGCATATATATATGATCTTCACTTACTTCCGCTTGATGAATAGAATAATGTTGAAATTATGGATAGTTCGAATGTCAATAATTTCAGGGTGTTACAGTTTTTAAATTTTTATAAATATAAACAGAAAACCGAACACAAATATGTTACCAAACAGGCCTTAAAAAGTAAACCGTAATAAATCACATACTTTGAGGAACAATAGTTGATTCCATTCAACTGCTATTCTTGATTTCTTTGATTGTCACACAAATTGAATGCACATCATCCGTTCCAAAGTGGCATATGCCAAAGTAACTATGTTGCTTGCCAACAAAGCTTATTTCACAAATATATCAGGACATAAACACTCAACACGTTTTTATTGATAAGATAGTTCAACATAAACGAAATACAAACTGAGAAATAGATGGTCTACTAGAGTACATACTACCAAGATACGCTTAAATCAACCTACTTAATTAATCATCACAACCAACGAGCATTTAAGCTAGGATAAAGATAGACCTATAGTTATAATAGATGTAATGCAAATGTAGGCTGCTCATCATCTTCACCATACATTTGTGCCTTTATATTTTCGTGCAGCCTCTTTACTGTCAATGGTTCCTGTATGACTCTCTCCTGTTTGAAATGACCTAGATGATTGATTCAATTTTCCGTATCTCCTTTGAGCTTCCCTGCTGTCAATGGTTTCCGTGTAAGTATTTGTTGGCCCTGAAAGCGGGGTGCCATTATGATTAGGCCTTTCCCTAACATCTCTATTGGCTATAAATGGATCTGCCAAACTCCCATCTCGAATAGTATTAACATTAGGCGTGTTCCAGTCGTCGTTGTTATTGTAGTTAGTGTAATCACCATAGCCAATGTTGCCAACTTGGCCTGTTTTTGAATTAGGAGTGTTGTTGCGCCAATTTGGGGCCCTCAGGAGGCCTGATCTCGTTGGTCGACCTACTTCAGTTTGAATGCTCGTGATGAACTCCTCAACCTTTTGTGGGCGATCTTGAGACGAACTCGAAGGCCTACGCCATTTGTCGTTGGTGACTCCATAGTCCTTCACAGGCTCAACTTTTTTTGGAGAGTTATATCCGTATTCATGGACTGGAATGGAAGGCCTACGCCATTTGCCATTGGTGACTCCATAACCCTTCACAGACTCAATTTTAGTTGGAGAGCTATACCCATATTCGTGGACCCGACTTGAAGGCCTCTGCCATTTGTTGTCTGTGACTCCGTAATCCTTAATAGGCTCAATCTTAGTTGGAGAGTTATACCCATATTCAAGGACAGGACTTGAAGGCCTTCGCCATACGTCATTTGTGACTCCATAATCCTTCACTGGCTCAACTTTAGTTGGAGTGCTGTATTCGTACTCAGTAGTGACCACAACAGGTGTACAGGTATGCTCTACAATTGTCTCTGTACTTGCGACATAGCTTTTTGAGTCATGGTGGTTAGGAGTGTAAAAAATGATAGGCATTTTCCTACCCTCACTATCGACAATGATAGGGCGGCACACGTGATCAGAACATTCAAATGCACCGTAGTTTGCATTGTTCTGATCATCAGTGTAGCCTCTATACATGTAATTATGCCCAGCCATTGCGTGATATAGCTCTCCGAACTTTTTTGCTGTTAGAGAAGCTCTTTATGATTTACTACTTGGTTATCTATGGAGATTGCAACTTCTCCTTATATAGAAAAAGCTTTGGTCTTCTTGCTTCAACAATCTAGTACAAGGACAATCCAATTTTTCTTTTTTCTTTTCTTCTTTTACTTTTCTTTTTCCAAATGCACATTGAGATTCTAGAATCAAATTCTGCTCATATATGGGATGAACCTCCATTAACGGTTCATAGGTATTCTAAGTCTTGTGATTGCAATTGCAGTTTTGGTCAGACAATTCACTACACAAAAAACAAATTCTTGAGGCATTAGGAAAACTTTTAAAATTGGTCTCTCCACTAGCCCACCACCCTTAGGGGCAAAAGAATTAGTTCTTTTAAGCACTAGTTTACTTATTTGCCTACTTTAAGCTAATGAACTAGCTTATAATTTGAGTACCAAAGAGGCCTTGTGAATAAGAGGCATATTCGCCATATTTTTTCGTTTTCGTGGCAATCTTTTTGGTGTAGAAAGAAAAGAAGTTACAAAAATGTTAATTATCTACCATTTGACTTCTCTTTTTTTTTTTTTCTTCTTTTTTTTTTTTTCTTTTTTCGTGATTTGCTAATACCCAAATAAAATCTACTTGTATATATATATTCATTAATATTATATACTAATATTTATGGGGAAAATTGTGAATCAATGACAATTGAATTTGTTTTTCATTTTCAGTAGCAATCTTTTTGGTGCAAGTTTTCTTTGTATTTGGTACAAGTCTTTCCTATATTGATTATAAACATGCTCCAAAAAAATATTTCTTGTCTAATGCAATTATTTTACCACTCTTTCGTGTTTTTGCAATTGTCCTTAATTTATTTACATAACTTAAGATATGACAAATCATTACAAGAATCCAACAAAATACAAAATTTGGCGTTGCTAATTATAGTAGGAAAAAAAAATATAACAAAGAAAAAAAAATCTAAAATTACATGTCAAATAAAAATTAAACCAAATGCACAAAGTATCACTTAAACAATAATCTTGCGGTAATTTTTACTTACAAAACTATTTATTAAATTTGCTTAATCTAACTTATTTATTATATTTCTTAAATAGATAACACAGTTAATCTTTTAAAACAAACATGAACAAGAAGGAATTATTTATTTCACTAATCAAACTAAATAACTAATCATATACTAATTCCATGAATTGTTAATTAACTCTCTTATTAATGTTACTAATCAATAAATAAGACCTAAGTGAATAAATTTACAGAATCACTTTTATATGAAAGGTAAAGTGGATTTTTCAATCTCTTTGGACACGCAAAGAATTGGAATATATATCTATTGCAGCTCAACAAGAATCAATGGCGGGACATTTAACAGAAGTTAAAGACTAATCAGAATTTGAAAATCTTTTTCACTGAATGAATTAGATTGTGCTTTACACTTATTTATACAAAATGGTTAGAGTTTGTTATAACAAACTCTAATTGCCTCTAACTACTTTACAGTTACATTACTATCTCTCTTATATCTATACAGCTCTTTCTCTCTCTCTCTCTCTCTCTTGTTGCTTTAGATCTCATGGCTTCTGCTGCAGCTGAGATAACTTATCATCCCCCCTTAAAGTAATGGGATTGGGCAAAACCATTAGTTTGTCTTTGAGATAATGAAACTGAGAAGAGGTTAAGGATTTGGTGAATATATCAGCCAGTTGGTCTACAGTAGGGATGTAAGATAAAGCAATTTGCTTAGAAACAGCACGTTCTCGAATAAAATGGCAATCCACTTCTATATGTTTGTAGCGAGAGTGGAATACAAGATTAGAAGCCAGTTCCATTGCAGAAATGTTGTCACACCAAAGAACCAGAGGAGAATAGCTAGGAACAAATAAGTCTTGAGAAGTTGCTGCAACCAAACCAATTCAGTAGCAGTGTTGGCCATAGATCTGTACTCAGCTTCGGTAGATGATCTTGAAACTGTGGGCTGCTTCCGGGTAGACCAAGAAATTAAATTTGGACCTAAAAAGACACAGAATCCAGAAGTGGATCTTCTGTCAACATAATCTCCTACCCAATTAGAGTCAGAATATGCATGAAGACTAAAGGGTCCAGGACTGAAAGTGAGACCATGATGAAGGGTACCCTCGACATATCTCAAGAGCCGTTTAACCATTACAAAATTGCCAAGTGTAGGAGCTTGCATATACTGACAAGCTTGGTTGACAGCTAAGGCCAAATCAGGTCTTATAATGGTCAGATACTGGAGAGCACCTACCAAACTCTTGTAAAAAGAAGGATTAGAGTAAGGCAAGTCATCTGAAGAAGAGGAGTGAGAGGATTTAAGGACCAATGGAGTAGAACAAGGCTTGCACTCAACCATCCCAACTCGCTGAAGTAGTTCAGTAGCATACTTTTGCTGGGAGAGAAAATATCCTTGAGAAGTAGAATGAACTGATATCCCAAGAAAATAGGATATATCTCCAAGTTCTTTCATAGAGAAAGCAATGTGCATATAAGTAATGAGAGAATGAATGACCAAAGGATCACTACCAGTGAGCAAAATATCATCGACATAGATGAGTAAAATGGTAATGAGCAGGAGTATGTTTGACAAATAAAGAAGAGTCAAAGGAACTAAGCTTGAAGCCTTGGCCAAGTAAAAATGAAGAAAATATGGAATACCAAGCGTGAAGGGTCTATTTAAGACCATACAGAGCTTTTTGAAACTTACAAACATGATGAGGGAAAGCTAACTCAATAAATCCTTGGGGCTAAACCATGTAGACCTCCTCCTCAAGATTACCATGCAAAAAAGCATTAGATATATCAAGATGTTTAAGGAGCCATTGATATTAAAGAACAAGACAAAGGAGAATGCGAATTGTCGGCTGTTTGACAACTGGGCTGAAGGTATCTTGGAAATCCAGACCCACTTGTTGCAAATAGCCTTTAGCCACTAACTGAGTCTTGTATCGGGCAATGGTACCATCAGAATTTTTCTTGATATGAAAGACCCACTTACAACCAATGGTAGTTTTGTGAGAAGGAACAGGGACCAACTTCCAAGTGTCTTGTTTTTTAAGAGCAAGAAACTCCTCAGTCAAAGCAGCAGTCCAAAGAAAAGATTGCAAAGCCTAAGTAGCATTAGCGGGCTCAATAAAAGTAGAATCAAGAGAAGGAGTGAGATGATAGGCTTTAGACCTTGTGATCATAGAATGAGTGTTAAGAGAAGGTAAGGCAGCAGAAGAAGAAGGAACTGCAGGAACAGTGGCAATAGGTAAATGAATTTGAATAGAAGAAATGGGAATAGGAGATGAAGTAGATAAAGGTGGCTGAAATGAAGAAGAAGTAGGTGAAGAAGCATCAAGGAAAATGGCAATTACAGGCTGAGCTACAGTAGCAGAGGGAGCAGGCTGAACTGTAGCAGCAGGCTGAGCGAAAGTAGTAGGCTGAACTGCAGGCCTAGACAGACAAGAAGGAGACTGAGGAACAGATAAGGAAGGTCTAGAAAGAGAAGATGGAACAAAAGTAGACCAGGAAAAGGACTGAACATCAGGTAAAGAGGAAGAATCAGTCAACTGAAGGGAAAAAGGAAAACATGTCTCATTGAACAGAACATGTCTAGAAAGATACACTTTCCCTGAAATAGGATCCAAACATCTGTAACCTTTGGTGGTAGGATGATAACCCAAAAACACACAAGGAGTAGACCTAGGTTCTAGTTTGTGAGACACATAAGGCCTAAGCCAAGGAAAGCATTGGCATCCAAATACTTTGAGAAAATGACAATCAGGAATGGTATGAAATAAAAGTTGAAAAGGTGATTTGTGATTAAGAGAAAGACTAGGCATCCTATTTATAAGAAAGACAGCAGTAGCCATAGCCTCAAACCGATATATGTGGGGAAGAGAGGACTGATGAAGTAAGGTGATAGCAGTCTCAGTGATGTGTAGATGCTTCCTCTCTGCTATACCATTTTGTTCTGATGTATAAGGACATGTGAGCTGATGAACAATACCATAAGTGGTCAAGTAATCATGCATTTTAGTATTAACAAATTCAGTCCCATTATCAGTTCTTAAAATTTTTAAAGTGGTAGAGAACTGAGTTTCAGCATAAGCCTTAAACACTACCATTTTGTTCTGGTGTATAAGGACATGTGAGCTGATGAACAATACCATAAGTGGTCAAGTAATCATGCATTTTAGTATTAACAAATTCAATCCCATTATTAGTTCTTAACATTTTTAAAGTGGTAGAGAATTGAGTTTCAGCATAAGCCTTAAACACTAGAAAAGTAGAAAACACATAACTCTTAGCATAAAGGGGATAGATCCAAGAAAATCTAGTGAAATCATCAACAAACAACAAAGTATTTATAACTAGAGACAAAAGTAGTAAATTTTCCCCAAACATCACTATGAGCAGGAGAAAATGGTTGTTTAGCAGTGGAGCTAGATAGTTTGAAAGGTAACCTATGAATTTTAGCAACACTACATGGTGTACAAGAAAATTTAGTACAATCTTTATTCTTAAAAGTAGGTGATATATGCTGAGAAATATGATGAAATTTCAGTAGTGAAGGATGGCCAAGCCTTTTGATGCCAAATAGGGAATGAAGCCTGTGAGGAAGTATGAGCAATATGAGCTGGATGAGATTGTGGAGAAGAGGAGACAAAGTGATAGAAACCATGCACATTAGGACCTTGGTGCAGAACCTGTTTCGTAAGCTTGTCCTAACAAAGGAATTAGCATCAAAAGTAACTGTACAATTATTATCCTTAGCCAACTAATGAACAGATAAGAGTTTGGAAAAAATGTGAGGAACATATAGAAGATTGTTAAGCTGAAAAGAATATTGAGGAGTAGGCAACAGACCCTTACCAATGTATTGAATAGGAACATTGTGACCATTTCCAACTGTCACTTGATCATGTCCTTGGCATGGATGGTAGAGATGAAAATTGCCAAGGTCATTGGTGATATGATTTGTGGCAGCAGAATCAATATACCAAGGTGTAGCAAACAAATCTGGAGAAAAAGAAGTTCGATTCTGATTAGAAGAAGTTGGACTAGTAGTGACTGAATAAGCCTTAGATGGAGACATGAAAGGATTAGAGGATGAAGAAAAGTGAGATGACTAATAGCTGGGATACATACGAAACCATCAGTCCAAAGCAATATGATTGAATCCTCCACAGATCTAGCAACCAAAAGTATTTGAGGAACTAGAACTGGTTCCTCCAAATCTTCCTTTGTAAAATCGATTTGATCGACCTCCTCTATATCTTCTACCTCAAAAACCATGAGAAGAATTTCTGCCTTTTTAACTAGACTGTGCAGAGGAATGAGTCCTCGAATACTGAGAATAAGGTTGAGAATTCTCAGAACTTTTGGTTGTAGAATAAGCAACTGTAGACTCATTTTGCAAAACAAGTTTGGTTTTGTTCTCTATATGGATGGCTTCAGAACATAAAAGAGAGCACAGATCCTTCATTGAAATAGACTCTACTCGAGCACAAGTTGCAGTCTTGAGTGCATCGTACGCATCAGGTAATCCATTGAGAGTGATAAGTACAAGATCTTCATCATCAATCATTGAAGAAGCAAGTTGAAGCTGATTGGAAATTTCCTTGATCTTAGCCAAATATTCTTCCATCGTAGCACCTCTTTTTGTGGCTGATTGTAACTGAATTTTCAGGTGATGAATATGAGATCGAGATAATGAAGTGTATTTCTTCTTGAGAGCACTCCAGACTTGAAAGCAATGTTGGTGATGAAGTACTGAAGAAAATACAAAAGGTGAAAGAGTTGCAGTGATGAAACTCAGAAGATGAGCATCCATTGTCTTCCATTTTAGAAATTCAAGATTTGACACAATTTCTCCAGAGGAATCAAGAATATCAGGTACAAGACAAGGTACCAAACCAATAACGAAATCAAGAAGATCAGTTGCTCTAAGAACATTCTGAAGCTGACTTCTTCAAATCAAAAAATTTGACGAATCAAGCTTAAAAGAGACTAATGAATTGAAATTTGTAAGAAGAAGACTGAGATTTGATGGTATAGATGAAGAAGAAAATGAAAGCACCATTGTTAGACCTTGCTCGTAGGAGCTTGTGTTGGCTCTGATACCATAACAGAAGTTAAAGACTAATGAGAATTTGAAAATCTTTTTCACTGAATGAATTAGATTGTGCTTTACACTTATTTATACAAAATGGTTAGAGTTTGTTATAACAAATTCTAGCTGCCTCTAACTTCTTTATAGTTACATAACTATCTCTCTTATATCTATACAGCTCTTTCTCTCTCTCTCTCTCTTTTGTTGCTTCAGACCTCGTGGCTTCTGTTGTAGCTGAGGTAGCTTATCAACATTGAAGTTTTTGAGTGAAAACAACTCAATCTCCACTTTCAAGGTCACGTAACCCAGCACTTACATGGAACTTAAACTGATTAAGGCCTATTTAGCCATCCCTTCAATTAATCCAATTCACTTTTCACATGCAATTTCCAGAGTAAGCATGCACCAGAAATAGCAAATCAAGATTGTTAAATTTTGGTTTGCATCGCACTTTAATCTAATCTTACGTCAGCTTTTGACTTTTTAATTGTTCAGTCAATTTTTTCAACTTCAAATTAAGTTGCACTTAGGCTCATTTATATACCACCTAAAAGAGAACAATCACATAATATTATTAATTATACTTATATTTAGCATCGTTGTATTTTCATTAAAATCTCATTTTTATTCCTACATTTGAATACCTAGCACCCATGTACTTTTTAGCAAAATTCTACTTTAGTCCCTTCTTCAGTTTTTGAAATAGTGTTATAAGACTAAAGTTAATTGTAATTTAACTATAAATCTCGGAGATCAACTCGAACAATCAAAAGGTTAGAGAATAAAGTGAGATTAAGTCTAAAGTATAAAAGTACAAAGTGAAATTGACCATAAAGAACAACCAAATTCTCACAAAAATCCAAATCCATAAGGGAAATTGTAATCTTAAACATTTGGAAACTTAGAGGTGGTAATGTGAATTTGAATCCGTCAACCTATCCATATATGCCTGCAATTTATCAAACGAATCATAATTGAATAACAACATTGAACCCATTTAATTAAACAGGTTAAAACGGATTATTGCAAGTTCTTAATGGGTGATTGCCAAAAATTAACAAATCCATAATAGGGTTGAAGGTTTGAACTCTACAAGCTTACAACAACAAGCACACCATCAACCGCTCAACAACTTAATCAGAGTCATGCTATGGTACATTCAAATGTATCACACATTCACTTATGAGTTAAAGTGGTCTTGGTATAAGATATGTAGTGTTAGTTTGTGGTTTTATAATCATGTGTTTGAGGCATCTTTGGAGCCAAAATTAAGTAAGCTCTACTTAATATTTTTGGTCGATCCAAGAAGCAAAGTTGTTCATTGCTATGTGAAGATAAAATATTAGTATTTGGTTGCTGAAAACCATTTATAAGTGAATGAGAAATAGACACTAAAGTCAGCCATTGGAAATGACTCATGTTGGTGGGTTTCTACGTTTGTTGCTATTCCCTTGTCCCACATAGGAAAGAAGAATGAAGATGAAAGGACTTACCTCATTTAGAAACATATTATTTTAATAACTTTTAAATTTTTTAGCTAAAATATGAGATTAAAAAATTAATATATTTGGAAAATTTTTTGACTTTTTATGAAAAACTGTGCAAAAAGTGGAAAAAAATGAAATATTTGACTTTTTGATATTGGTTGTTGGCTTTTTGATTTTTTTTTTTTTTAGCATCTTTTTGACTTTTAAGCTAAAAGATTGAGTTGTCAAACAAAAATTTCTAGAAAGACTTGGGCTCTTAAGGTACCCAAGTTTGTAGAAGGGGAGGACCTAGACAAAGCCAGCTATAAGTGGTGACTACCACACACGCACTCGGATCATGGTTCTAGGTGCATACGTGCAGGCCTGATTTTCTTTTCCGTCTTCCTAAACAGATGTGTTTGTTCAGATTCAAACAAAAAGGCTCAATGGAAACTTTTCTCTGTTGTTGCACCTATTCGAATTCAAATTCAAATTCAAATGAACATGTTCTTTGTTGCCTATATAAAGGCAGTCTCTCTCCTTTCCAAATCATTCAATCCTTCCCATTTTTCCTCCTCGCTTGTATTGTTCATATTAGTTCTAGAGAAAAACAAGAGAGTTACAGAACATAGGAACTTGTTCGCTGTGCTGAATTGAGTGTGTTGCTTCAATACTACGACGATCATTATATCCTGAGAGATAGGCACCATCATTCTGCAAGCACCTGTGAGGCAGCAAATCTATTTTAAAGACAGATGATCACTCACTTGACTTAATCATCATTATTCTTTTCTGATTTAGTAAACTAAAATTCTGTAAGCATTTTATTTTTTGTTTGATTTGTTTCTTAGTTTTCTTATTATTACCCAGAAGATTATTCCAACAGAGTTATACGATATATAGTTGTGAGATATATGATAATGGTTATATGTGATCTTAATTATGTGATATATGATAATGGTTATGAGATATATAGTGGTGGTTATACTGAAAGTTGTATGATTATGAGATATGTAATGATGGTTATGAGCCAATTGGTTATGAGATATGTGATAATAATTATGCTCAAAATTTTGTGGTTATGAGATATATAGTTTGAGTTATGAGATATGTCATATTGAATTATGAGATATAATTATGAAATATATTATTAATGATTATGAAATATGTGATATTGATCATAACTAGATTATGGGAACTAGTAACAAAATTATAAGGAGTAGTAGTGGCTCATAACTAAGCAATAGTTCCAGTTATGAACAAATTAGTTATGATCAAACTGGTCCTAGTTATGAACAAATTCACTGTTGACTCATAATCATTAAAAAAAAAATGGCATGGCACAATCCTTGCTGTCCATTTAGTATGTACCATAGAAAAATCTCCTAAGGCGTACTTTCAATTATCCACGTATTGTTTATTTATAAGGTTGAGTTACTTTCAAGTTTAAATTTAAATTTAAGAGAATTTAAGAAATTTGTATTCATTATAAATTCTATTTGAATGATTTAAATTGTTTATTTTGTAAGATTTTTTTTGTATATAGTTTATGAAAAAAAATTAGATTGATTTATTAATTGTAACCTTTACATTTTATCTTGATTGTATTTGAAAAAATGGATAACATGTATATTTCTAAAAATAGACCATCAATTTTTCAAAGACAAACATTAAACAAAGAGTTCATTGATAATCACGCTTCCGTTTAACCGTTCATCAATGGATTCAGGTATGTCATTTTGTCTTGATTTCTTGATAATACGCATGGTAAATGATCCAAAATGTAAGGTTTATGTTCTGAAATTTATGTTGACAACCTAAATATTCATTGTTAACCTCACTGGTCTCTCAAGTTCACTCAAATTTAAATTTAAATTTAAAAGAAACTTGATCCTATTTATAATATTTTAATAATAGACAATAATAGAAAACACATTACACGAAGTTTAAATATTGTGAAGGTTATATATATATAATATTTGTAATAAATTCAAAACACAATGTCTTACCATTCAAATCTCTATCTTTTTCCAATAAAAAAGTGAAAAATAAAATCTCACTATCTTCTTCTCTGTCTTTTTCTTTTCTTTTTTTCTCGTTTTCATTTTTTAGTCTTGGATTTTTGATCTCTTCTTTTTGGCATAGTTCCAACTCTACTCTTTGTATGCAAAAAATAAATAAATAAATAATAAATAAATAAATCTATGATCAAGGTGTGTATTTTATGTTCCAGTTATAATTTTTATAGCATTTGATTATGACTTATTATAATGTTAATTATAAGTTATTGTGATATTTGTTGTAACTTAGTCATGACCGATTGTGATTATTATTTGAACGAGGGTGAAGATGTCTTTAGTTAGGAGTCAAATGGTGTTTGGTTATGATATGTAGTTATGACTAGGTATGACCTACTATAATTCTAATTTTTGCAAAGAGGTCTTTAATTGTGCCTTAAAAGGTGTTTGGTTATGAACCATTAAGTTTTGACATAAAGTAATTTAGTTATGATATTTTGTGATTTCTACACAATAAGTATCATAACTTGCATATAATACTTTTTAAGAGGTATGTATTACAACATTACCCGTATATGCACCTCTATGTATACAAAGCATGTGCGCACACACATATATACCTATACTATATATATAATCAAATGTAGTTATTTTGTCAAAAACATCTAAATATTTATTTATAAATTCTCATAATTTTAAAACTCTCTTTCCTACGCGACAACCCTCTTTGATTGTCTTTCTTATTTTCTATTTTCCTCTATTTTCTATTTGTTTGATTAATTAAAATGAAAATTAATTTCATTACTTATAGATAAAGATTTGAATTTCAAAATTCCTCTATCTAGATAAATATATAAAAATTGATAAATAATTTATGAAAATTAATTTTATATTCCATAGATAAAGATAAAAATTAAATAGTTAATTTTAAAAAGTTAATTTCATTACTTATAGATAATTTAAAATTCTTCCCATAAATAAACATTTAAAAATTAATATATAACTTATAAAAATTAATTCCATAGCCTACAGATAAAGATGAAGGTTAAATAATTGATTTTAAAAAAAAACGAAATTACTCTTTTTTTTCCCCTTTATTTTGTACTTTAATTAATTTCATTATAGATAAACATATAAATATTCATAAATAATTTATGAAAATTTATTTCATGACCTATAGATAAAGATAAAAATTAAAAATAATAATAATTTTATCACTTATAGATAAATAAACATATAAAAATTGATAAATAATTTATAAAAATTAATTTCGTGGTCTATAGATAAAGATAAAGATTAAAGAATTAATTTACAAAAAATTAAATTTAGAAAAAGATATAATTTGTTAATCTATATATCTGTCAAAAACATATATACCTAAATCTATATTATGATTTACTCATATATTTTTTTTTTTCTCCTTCTATCACATATTATCCTTTTTTATTTTGAATTTTTTATCTTATGAAATATCCTTATCTATAACTTCTTATCTCTTCTTAAATTCTTAACATTCTCTTAATAATATGTATTATTCGTTATTATCTACTAAGTGATAAAGATAAAAATAAATAAATAAAACTTGGTTGGCTCTGAATGAGAAGTGTATTAATAATGAAATAATGAAGGCTGCATGGGAAGAGGCAGCACTTGTCATTATATTTATCTAAGGTAATAATTTGATATTCCTTCTTTTAGTTGTTAAAAATAGTTTGCATTAGATCATTGCCATGTGTTTTTTCTTTTTCCTTTTTTTTTTTTTATAAGGCTGTCATTTATTATAGTATTTCTTCAATCCTATCTCTAAATTCTGTCTTTGAAATTTTTGTTTTTTCAATAATAAATTTTAGAACCAATTTCTTCTCAAATTTGTTTTCTTAGTGCATATTTTATTGAAAAATTGAGACGAGTAAAAATTTTATATGATATATGAAATTAGTGAATATAATACAAGAAGGATAGGAAAATGTTATATATTTGTCGATATCTCTTTGTTATTATTAGTTGATTTGCTAGATTATATTATCAATTTAGAGCACATACAATTTAATTCAATATCCATGACTTTAGTTACATTTGACCATTTTTTCGTTGAGTAACCTATATAATTTTTTGGGTAAATTACACTAACGCCCCTGAGATTTATGTTTAATACAGATCTCTCCCTCACATTTGAAAAATTACATTCCCTACCCTAAGGCTTGCAATCTCATTACAAATTGTCTCTGGATTGCTAATGTCATGTCCTAAATTTTCTAAATGACAATCTTGCCCTTTTTCCTCCCATTTCTTTTTCCTACCATCATGACTACATTCTACAACTTTTCATCGTTAAAAAATTCCATTAAATACAACAAAATAAGATTATGTACTGAATTTTTGTATTTTTATATTTGGTGAATTTTTTAAAAAAAAAATCGCAAAATATTATATTTGTTAAGTATATCTAGATTAGGTGTATCTAAAAAATTAACAAATAAATAAATAAAATTTTGCTTAAAATATTTAAAAAATTCAATAAAAAAAACACCCAAAAAAAAAATTCAATTTTCTTGTGTGTATTAAACCAAAGAAGATGATTGTTATATCCCTTGAAATGACATGAATAAAATATTCACATTAATTTATTATTTTATATGTATAAAGGCTAAGGGACAAATATGTCATTTTAATCTGACATGGGGGTAAGTGTAATTTTTCAAATGTGTGAGGAGGATCTATATTAAACAAAAACCTCAAGGGGTGTCAATGTAATTTATCCCAATATTTTTTGTTGTTATATAATGATTAAAGCTATCATTTGTTATATTTCTTCAAATATAATTCAAATAATTTTTCATCATTTTTTTTATAAATAAAATGGATTAAAACTATTTTCTTATATAATTTTTATAATCATATGAAGTTCTTATCTTGATTAAAAAAAAAATTTAAATGTTGTAGGAACTATGCAAGTATTATTCAAACTATAGAGAAAATATGGAGAAAGATTTATACTTGGATATAATATGCATATATCATTGATAGGGGAGATCAAAGATAGAGAGTTGCAAATAGAATTAATTAATGATTTATTTGAGAAGTTCTTTTTATGAGAAAGGTAACAAACTTAGATTAAAAAAATTTTAAAATTACATATAAATTATAATTAAAAGTTGAGATTTATTCATAATTTAGTCTCACAATAATAATATACACCACTGATTTAAAAGTCTAAGTAAATTTATAATAACTTTTTCTGAGTTTATAGATTATTATTATTATTATTATTATTTTTTTTTTTGCATGACACCATAGTTTGATATGAGTTATTTATATTATCAAGTGATTGTGATACTATTATTCTCAACAATCTTTATAATTAACAATTTTTTATGCATATCAAATTTTATTGTGAAATTTTATGGGTTAATTATTGTTAATGTCTACCCGGATGGCCTAACATCATGGCTTACCACTATTAATACATAATTCAAGATTAAAATAATTTATTTATCACATAAAATGTATATAATCTATTTTTTCGTACATCGTACGAGTTACCGCTAGTGTATATATATATATATATATATATGGGGAATCTACATATAAAAGCATACAAAAATAAACCGATCATTTTAGAATATACACCCTCAAAGGAATGTGTGCTATGTGTACGTTATTAAATTTATTGTATTGATTACCATAAATATCATTGATAAATTATTTTCAGTCATAACCAAAACAAAAATAATGAGTCATAACCACACACCATAGAACTAAAGACTTTTTTAATCATAACTAAAATAATAATGAGCCAAAACTAACACCATAATGAGTCAACCAAATTATAATTAATACCATAATAAATCATAACTAAATATCACAAACATTATAATTTGGGCATATACACCCAAAAATAGGATATGTATTATAGAATTTTCCCAAAAGAATATATGTTGTTATATATGTGTTTGGGTTGGATATTTATTGAATGTTATTTTTTCCCTCTTTTTTTTTTTTTTTTTTTCTTGTGAATCTAAATTGTAATCATCAAGGGAATAAAAAAGGAAGGGAAATTTAATTTTTTGGTGGAACAGTAGATAAATAATTTTATTTTTATGGTGATGCAGGTTTTCTATATGTGTGATATAAGTCCAATCTTATGTGTTAGACTTGAACCAAAAATGAAGATTGGACAAATTATAAATATATTCCTGAGATTTTCCTAAAATAAGATTTACCTCCTATGATTCTAGAAATTACATCTCGTCCCTTGAAATTTTTAATCTCATAGCAAATAGTCCTTTTATTAATAAATTATTAAGTCAATTAACAATTTTTAATGATATTAAAATTTATAAGAGAGCAATTTTTCTAGTTAATTCTGTTAAATAAAAAATTATGAAAAAGGATATTTATAATTTTCCAAATCACCGATGACAATTCATATTTTAAGCAAAAAAAACTCAAGGCTGTATTTGTAATTTACCCTACAAAAAAACTTTATATTGAACAATTGATTTATGATTGTTCCACTAATTTTTAAATTCTTAAAAAAAAATCCTTTTGATTTTATTCTTTTGAATGGTGTCATATTTTTCTCTTTCTTTTTTCATAGTTTATATGTGAATTTTCAAGTGGACCGACCGTTGAAAATATCTGACTTACGTGCGTGTGCCCATTGAGGGACTTATTGCTCAATAAACCCTATAATAATTAGAGATATTTTTTATTAAATAATGACAAAAACATTATTAATTATTATTTTTTAGTGACAATTTAAAAATTTAATTATAAAAGTCATTAATTGTAAATTTTGGCTATAGTTTACAAAATTTTCACATCAAAATGTCACTAAAAATTGTCAATATTTAGCGACAGATTTAAAAAGTCGTTACAAAAGGTCTTTTTTTAGCGACAATTCTAATAAAACCAACTTTCAATAACAAATTGATAAGACTTAATGAAAATTAAATCAAACTATTAGGACCTGCTAATAATTCATCCTAAAACATGAGTTGACCCGAATCATAAGGTTCAAACATTTTTTTTTTTTTTTGAAAAAAAAAATATTTTTGATTTTTTTTTTGTTCACACGAAAAAATATTTCAAAAAGAAAATTGGTATCTATTAAAATATGAGCTTAATAAAGTAAACAGGATGCTTAGTTGATTTTATTTATTTATTTTTTTGAATAGAAAAAAAAAAAAGATGTTCGGAGGTGTCATCACGGCATTCGTGAGCCCAGGTCCCATGGTAGTCTGTTGCCGGCCTGATTTAACCCAACCCATAAGAAGGAATCCACCACTAAAGTACCAGTGAAGCTCATCAAACTATTTTAACCACTTGTTGGCTGTATAATTTGTAAAAGCCAATCACAATTCAACACGTGGCACAAAAAGGGCAATTTAGGGAGTTAATACAAGTTGCCAACCAAAGTCAAACGTGTGTCAGTCCGTATTGGTAATAATGGATCTGCGTAGCACTGGAACAATCGAGGGATACAAGGTGATGTGGCCTAATGGTTACTTACAAAGTTTAAATTCAAAATTAAGAGGGAAGTCTAATTGCAAGAGTGGCGTAGTGGGATTGACTGTGAGAGAACATGTTCAGCAATCATAGAAGGACATTTTGATGGTTGGAAGCCCATTTCGACGGTTATCATTGAAAAGTATAAGTAGTAGAGAAGGCCCCAAAATGAAGGACCTAGACTCAGATAAAAAAACTAGTTTATTTATTTCATTTTTCCTTCTAGTTTTTACAGTTCTTTACATTTCTACACTTCAATTCCTATAATACACTTCATTGCCTAGGAGTAGTTACAAATAGTTTGTTACTGTAAACTTCTATGAGATTGGGTCAGATCCTTGTAAGTTTTTCATTTTACTTAATGAAATTCAGATTATGAAATTGTTCTTCACTTGTTATTATTTACTAAATTCTCTTGAACAAGCCACCAGTAAAAGTCCTCTTCGTTGAGGCTGAGAGAACTATAACATAATCGTCTGATAATTGGTTGCCAATTAACATTCTATAAAGACTAATTGATCCTTGCTGGCACGCTTAATATTACATTATTAACCTTCGAAAGCCTTAAAACTAACATATATCTTTCGCACGCCCAATGAGAATCTAAAAATGGCTAGACGTAGGAGACAAGAAGAAAATGAACGCCTAGAAGAAGGTGTAGAGGGAGAGGTAGAAGTACCTGACCTAGAGGATAATGTGGTAACACATCCTATGGAAGCACCTATCTCATTAGAACCCATGGTCGAACAGACTAGCACATCAAAGCATGCACCACATGTTCAAAATATTGGATGAGGCCATAGAATTGGACCATCCACTGTTTCGTCTACCCGGCCAATGAATTCGTGGGGAGGTTTGGTAGATGCCACGAGACAACAGTTAATGTATACAATGGAAAGATGGGAAACATCCTTCATGGATCGGATGAATTCCCATCAACCAACTATCACAAGGCATATGGAAGAAAATTCAAATGTTCTTTAGCAAAGATTGCCTAGAGATAAACAGCCTATGTAAAGTAGTGGACATACTAATGGTCATACTAGTAATCAAAATTATGAAAGACCATCACCTATACCTCAGTCATGGAATGAGCCTCTTTTGAGGCCTGTGGTAAATCAAAATATCTCATTATCTAATAGCAAAGCCACACAAATTAGTGGATCTGGCCCAACATTAGAAAATGGCATAAGAATGTTTCCAAATCCTATGTTCGAAGTTATGCCTGGCACAAGGGGGTTTACTAATCCTCTGTTCGAATTCACCCCTGGGGGGTTGGAAGGGTTTCCTGCGGCTGGGAGAGAAACAACACCTGTTCCTCCTATTGTAGCACCTTTCGCAGGTCTTTTTGCAGGACAGGCTCAGAGAGGTCAGCTATACGCTCAACAGCAGCCAGTACCACAGGGACAGCCAGTCCCAAATATACCTCCCTATGGACCAAGAGGACCTCAAGCACATGGGTTTCCACCAAACCCTGTGTTTGTTCCTCCAGTGGTAGTCCAACAAGAACAAAATATGGTTCTTAGGGACCAAATTGCTAATATTATTAGAGAAATGTATGGACCTATGGCTCGGAGGGTTCAAACTTACCCAGAATGGGTGGATAGGGTGCGTAAATACCCAAGGGGGTTTAGAATACTAGACTTTGCTCTCTTTTATGGAAATGGAAACCAGTCAACAATAGAGCATATTGCTAGGTTTGCAACCCAATGTGGTGAATTTACCAATAATGATTATATAAAGTTAAGAATTTTTTCAAATTCTTTAACTGGGTCAGGCTTTGTATGGTGTATTAACCTTACACCTGGTTCCATCCGAACTTGGCAGTACATGGAAGAGGCATTTCATATCCAATTCTTCCAAGCAGAGCCTGAAGTTTCCATGGAAGATTTGGCAAGGTTGAGCCAAAGGCCTAATGAGAAGACTGCTCAATTTATTGCTAGATTCAAAAAAGCACGAAACAAGTGTAGGGTCATTCTACCAGAGCTTGAATTTGTGAGATTGGCTCAAAATGGTTTAGAGTTTAGGCTTCGAAAGAAGTTTGATTCAACTGAGTTTCGAGACTTAGTGGATTTAACCTATAAAGTGTCTAGATATGAATCTTTACTCGAGGAAGAACAGGATCAAAGTAATGCGTCATATAAGACTTATTACAGAGACCCTAATCATGAAATTGATGTAGTAAAGATCATAAGTGTGGGGCGTTAATTCATAAGAACACTACAATAGACCAGCAATTTAAAAAGAAAGACCTTCATAGGAAGTATTCTTTTGATTTAACAAAAGCAAATGACATTTTTGATCATTCGCTTGCAGCAAATGTCCTAAAGTTACCAAAAGGAGTTAAAATCCCTACCCTAGAAGAACTTAAAGGGAAAATGTACTATAAATGGAACAATTCTTGGTCTCATTCAACTAAAAACTATATTGTTTTTCGAGACAGGATCCAAGAACAGATTCAAAAGAGGAGTTTAAAGTTCCCAACCAAAGCAGATGACACTAACCCATTCCCAGAGATTAAGGAAGTTACAACCAATGTTGGTGTATCAGATTTCCAAAACCTATCCTTGAAGGAATTAGAGGAGGTTAATGTGCAAATGCATGTTACCAGCCAGACTGCTTTCAAGAAGGATCCTAGAAGTTCACCAGCAAATTGACAGAGCTTTGTAGACCAGAAGGATGACTCTAGTGAGGAGGTGCTAGATGATGCCTCTCTTGAGGCAGCTGTCATGCAAATAATGTGTCCCAGATGCAGGTTAAGTTACAAATGGTTGAACGAGTTCCCAATTGATGGGAAACAGTATTACAAGGATGTACAGAGACGCCCTAAGTTAACCAATACCTACAACAAGAGGCCATACCCAACTGGTGCTAGACAACAGTCATTCTTGGCTAGACCACCAACCACTGAAATACACCCTAAAGGTAAACGACCTTGCATGAGTTCAGACCACCAAATTACTATAGGATGGAAGGCAATTATCATGAGAGAATGTTTGAATTGGGCTCAAGTCAGGGAACTAGAGCCAGTAATTGGCCTCCAAAGTCAAATTCGAATAAGAGGCAAGGCAATTACCATGAAAGAAGGCTTGAATTAGGCTCAAAACAAGGTGCCAGAGCTAATGAATGGCCTCAAAAGTTAGCTTTGAAGGTGGTTTCAAAGACTGGGAAAGCAAGTTCAGCAACTGAGTTAGTGAGTTCACGGGTACCTAGGGTGCCAGACTGGTCTGTCATGCAGAAAAAACCTAAGGAAATACATGCACAAAAAAGTGTCTTTGGAGACCAGGGTAGAATGATTAAACCTCCTTTGGTGGCTCCAAATAATTGAGTATTACTCAAGCACCCAAAAACAAAAGAACTAGATATGGTTCCAGTAATCTCTACGTCTCAAAGGAGAAAGATCCAGCAAAGATACACCATATACCAAAAGGATCTGAAGGAAAGTGGTGAGAGTTCTTCATTGCCCCAGTCAAAGGGCCAGGCAGAAGAGAAAGAAAGGCCAAAATTGACTCCTCAGAATAAAAGAAGCGTCAGCAGAGAGCAGTTGGCTAAGGTTCATATTGAATTGAAAGCCCAAGAAAGATCCAGCTTAGCAGGTCTTGAAAAGGCCTTAATGGAAAGTGACAGTGAGACAGAAGGAGAAGTTGAACTAGGCCAAAGGAAATAAATGGCTGAAGATCAGATGTTTGAAGCCTTCATGGATGAACAGACCTTTTTGGTCGAAAAGCCAACAGGAGCAGACCACAAACAAGACCATTCGAATGATGTCACCAATACTGAAGTGCCCGAGTGCAGCATGGAAGATGCTTCTGAAATAACTGAACAAGTTAGCCTAGAAAAGAAACAAGTACAGCCAACAGTTCAATTTGGCTCATTTCCTACAGTATAAGTGAATATGGAACATATATTGCCACAGGAGTTTCATGCAGAAGATGGAAACCAAGAAGGTCAAGAAATTGATCATATTCTAGTTTCTTATGAAGACTCATAGGTTAGCATGATTCAAGATGAGTCTGAAGTGGCCACACCAATGGAAACTGAAGACGAAAGTGAAGAAATGAGTATTAATCTCTCAAATCTCTTCAAGTATCCTACAGCATCTATGATGTAGCACGTTAAGCCCTTGTATATCAAGGCTTTTTTCGATATGATACAAATGAACAAAGTATTAGTGGATAATGGGGCAGTAGTGAACCTGCTTCCGAAGTCCTCTTTGAAGAAATTGGGAAAAAGAAACCCCAGATTAATCCCAACCAGCACAACCATTGCTTGCTGGCTTCGCTGGGGATAAGCAGATGGCCCAAGGTATCTTGCCCATCAACTTGAGTGTGGGAACCAGAGATTGCATGATAACATTCTTGGTTATAGATAGTAATGCTAAGTATAATGCTTTACTTAGCAGGGAATGGATCCACACCAACAAATGTGTGTCTTCCTCTCTACATCAGAAGATAATGATTGCCCTATGCAATAGAGAGACAGATGAGATCAATGCAGACCCTCAATCCTTTATCGCTTGTGCTGACTTTGCAGAGGCCAAGTTGTATGCTGAAAGAGTGACACCACTCAGTATATTGAGAAAACCTGATGGATCAGCCGAAGTGATGGCTGGTGAGGAAGTAGCACACCTGAAACACTTAGTGCAGGAGAGTGTTGATGAAGAATTTGTCATCAAGGATGACAATGATGCCAAGCTGTAGGCAAGAAGATGAGACACAAGAAGCCAGACCCTTGGCTTTAGTTAAGTTTTTAGTATTGGACATAAAATCAATAGTCCAGAAGGTTCAAGAACAAGAGAGGGAAGCCATGGTAGTTGGCTGTAAGCAGGAGCAACAACAGGTCAAGCTTTTGACCTTTGAAAAGTACTGTGGATTGGACATCGAAACAAAAGTCCATGAAATACAGGAAGAAGAAACCGTATGGACAGACTTTGTCTATGAAGAAGAAGGCAAAGATGTTGAACCAGAGAAAGTGAAAGCAAAACAAAGCAAAGAAGTTGCTTTGAAGGCAGAAGAAGTCAAAAGAGAAGCATTAGTAAGTGCTCAAGTCCAAGACCCCTTGGAAGAAGTCAATTTAAGGAAAGGTTCTGCATAGCAATCCACTTTTATCAGTGCTTGGTTAAGTGCTCTTGATAGGAACTAGTTATTGGTAGTCTTAAAGAAATAAAAGGATTGTTTTGCATAGTCTTATAATGAACTTTCAGGATTAGATAGGTCATTAGTGGAACATAGGCTCCTTATGAAGCCTAACTTGAAACCACACAAATAAAAACCAAGACGGATGAGCCCTGAAGTGGTTTAGAAAGTGAAAGAGGAAATTCTTAGACTCCTTAAAGCAGGCTTCATTAGAACAGCCAGGTATGTTGAATGGTTGTCAAATATTGTGCCTATAGTTAAAAAGAATGGAAAAATGAGAGTATTCATAAATTTTCAAAACCTGAATTTGGCAACTCCAAAAAATGAATACCCCATGTCTATAGTGAATCAACTAATAGATAGTTCACAGCAGGGCACATGATTTTGTCTATGATGGATGGGCATTCTGGTTACAATCAAATCTGCATTGCAGAGAAGGATGTCCACAAGATAGCATTTAGGTGTCCTGGGAATATAGGCACCTTTGAATGGGTAAAAATGCCATTTGGTCTAAAGAATACTAAGGCAACATATCAAATGGCAATGAACACTATCTTTCATGATCTTATTGGGGGATACCTAGAGTGTTACATTAATGATATTATTGTAAAGTCCCAGTCCATGGAGGAACACTTGGTTCACTTGGTAGCAACTTTCGAAAGAATGAGAAAGTTCAAGTTAAAGATTAATCCTCTCAAATGTGTTTTTGGTGTATCAGTTGGAAACTTCTTAGGATATGTCGTGCACAAGAAGGGAATACAGATTGATCAGAATAAAGTCAAAGCCATCATTGAGGCCAAGCCTCCATTAAGTAAGAAAGAAGTACAAAAGTTCCTTGGTCAGGTTAATTTTCTTTGAAGATTTATTTCTAACGCTGCGGGGAAAACTAAAGTATTTTCTTCTTTGTTAAAGTTGAAAGATGAGGAGGAGTTTGTGTGGACAGCAGAGCATCAAACTACTCTCAAAGGAATTAAAGCCTACTTGGCCAAGCCTCCAGTACTGATACCACCAATGAGCGACAAGCCTTTTAAGTTATACATTGTTGTAGCAGAAGATTCATTGGGAGTTTTTCTAGCCCAGGACAATGAAGAAGGCAAGAAGCAAACAGTTTATTACCTTTGTAGGTTTTTAAATTCTTGTGAATGTAAATACTTAGCTGTAAAGAAGTTATGCCTTGCATTGTACTTTACAGCAATGAAATTAAGATATTATCTTTTGCCTACTGTTGTTTTGGTAATTGCAACCACAGACTTGGTTAAGTACATGTTATCTAGACCAATGTTAAGAAAAACAATTGGCAAATGGATATTAGCTTTGTCAGAGTTTCATCTAGAATATGTCCCTCAAAAAGCAATAAAAGGACAAGTTTTGGCTAACTTTTTGGTAGATCATCCATGTCAAATGGAAAGCTATGAGATAATGGATCTTGGTATGATCAATGTTGAGCCATGGCAAATGTGGTTCGATGGATCAAAGGCCAATAGTCTGATTGGAATTGGTGTTGTAATTAAGTCACCACAGGAGGTAAAAACCACACATGGTTTCAAAGTTGATGAAATTAATTGTTCCAATAATCAAGCTGAATGTAAAGCTTTAATAATGTGATGCAAACCAAATTCAAATCAAGAATCAAATATATATATATATATAGAGAGAGAGAGAGAGAGAGAGAAAACAAATGCCCCAATTAGGGGTAAAATCCCTAAAGGTTAGAGAGAGAAACCAAGCTCTACTCCAATCTCAATGTATATTTTTATTCCAAAAACTAAGTACAATGGGTACTACATCACTTATTTATAGACTACAACAAACAAGCTATTTAGCATACACCTAATCTATTTATTCTACTACATCATACTCTCCCTCTTTAAGAAACTTGTCCTCAAGTTTAAGTAGCAATTAAACGTGCTCAATGTAACACCATGCATTGACTCTAGGGTAGGAATAGGTGCTGCATCTCCATGCTCAACACGAACATGTCTCCTTATAACTCATCCTTAAGCGAATACATCAATCCGCTTCTTTGGCTAAGAAACCATAGGTGCAAACTGATAACTCCCACCACAACCATACTCTCCCTTGTTAACACTTGGACAGACTCTCATTTTTTTCCCAAGCCGTTTCACCTCTGACATGCAAACTAGAATAAACGATTACTCTTCCTATTGGAACGAGACTACCAGGCTGGCAAATGACATCGTCCAAAACAAACAAGGCTGAAAGATAGGACACATTGGAACAGGATCAACATTGCAACTACTAGGTAAGAGCCACGTGAGAAAAGCTAATCAAGATGGAGAAATCTGCATTGCATTATTCCTTCTGTCCCGTAGACGCAAACGAAAAATGAGCATCACTGCCAACAGCATACTCAACTCAAGCCAACATCTTATAGAGGCACGTAGAAATAGGAAACACTGACAATTTCAAATAAACGCTTTGAAGCTTTCAAAAATAGCATGGTACCTCTTTCAAGGCACAATTTATTGCTCATTAGTTTCAACTTATCTCCTTGATTATGAATTTGATGTGGACTTGCATCATTGCTCCTTCCAATTGAGAAATTCATCACAATATTTTCACCCAATTTCGCAACAAAATATTTGTCTCAGATACTACAACAAACTGATTTATAGTACATTGACACAATGCCAAGACTCGACAATACTTCAGAAATAATAGGAAAATTGAATCGCGCACAACATGGAAATATTAGTCAACGCAGTCCTCAATCAAAGATGGACACCAATAGTTCACAATATCGTGAATCCAAGAACAGAGTAGAAGTACAATTGAATTTCTAAAATCTGTAAACTTACCCCTAGGGTAGCAAAGGACTGAATCAGCAAACCCATAACACTCGAAATGGAGATTTGAAAAAATCGAGATCCACTAAGACTTGAATTAAAGTTAGAAAATCGAAGCACATTGTGGAGTCACAAACTAATAATCAAGATTTCAAAACTTGAAATCTCTCAAATCACGAGTCAAAAGTCGATGAAATTTTAAGAATGAGAATCGTAATAGCTCGTTGAAGCTTTGTGAATCGATTAAAATGGACTGCAATCAAGTTTTCGAGTCTCACCCAAGACTTGTAGGTCAGTAAACTCTGATTGCAATCGACAAAGAAAAACTCATATTGCAATCAACTAGCGAGATCGACATCTAAGGAAAACCAAGTCAAATTCTCATGTTCGTCAGACCACGTACTCGAATGGTGACTTCAACTTCGAACTTCAAAAAGATTAGATCACAATGGTCGTCTCATGGGCTCCTGACAGGTCCAATCAAGTTAGGGCTTTGAACTGGCTTCGAACTAGCTTCGAACTTGAATCTTGAATGAAGGCTTCAATTTCCTGACAGATTCGAATCAAATTCAAGGCTTCGCAAGAGATCGCAAACCAGCTAGGGTTCATAAGGCTGATTCAACGAGTGCAGTACGAGATTCAACCCAGAGTAGAAGGTCGAACTACAATTAAACTTGGATTCGAAGTTGTGGAGATGCGATTTCACTTTGAGTCACGATGTGATTTCTCAAGTCGATTTCACTGATCGACTGGCGATGTGTTCGTTACTGAGAATGGAGGTTGACTTCGCAGATTCTTGGTTCACTTCGAACGAAATCTGAGATCTATAGCTGCTGCGACTGAGATTCTTCGTGGGCAATCGACTCAGGTTAGTTTCTAGGTAATGAATCTTGAAAATTTAGAAGGTTAGGATCCAAACTCGAGGCTCTGATACCAAATGATGCAAACCAAATTCAAATCAAGAATCAAATAGAGAGAGAAAAAACAAATGCCCTAATTCGGGGTAAAACCCCTAAGGGTTAGAGAGAGAAACCAAGCTCTACTTCAATCTCAATGCATATTCTTATTCCAAAAACTAAGTGCAATGGGTACTACATCACTTATTTATAGACTACAACAAACAAGCTATTTAACATATACCTAATCTATTTATTCTACTACATCATAATGGGACTGGAAATGCTTATTGGATTATAGGTTCATACAGTTGATATATTTGGAGATTCTCAATCGGTTGTCAACCAAGTGAAAGGAATTTTCAAATGTCAAAGTGAAAGCATGTTACCATATTACATTGTTGCATTACATTTACTTTCTCAGTTTCAGATAGCAAATGTGACTTATATCCCAAGGTTCATGAATAGCAAAGCCAATAATGTAGCTCAGAAGGCTTTGAATTTTAGAAGAAGGAATGACACTCAATTAAACATAAGTCAAACAACATATCAAAAATTAATACCACCCTTAGCTAAAAGGAATATTGTGTTGGAAGTCAATCATAATGACTTACAAGATCAAGATTTGAGACATCCAATCATGTAGTACTTAACTGGCCTATATTCGAAGGCCAGCAGAAAGATTAAATTACAATCTATGCAATACATAATGTATGGTAATGTTCTTTACAAAAAGGGAGCAAATGGGTTGTTATTGGAATGTCTAGGGCCAAAGGAGGCATTGACAGCCATGGTTGAAGTTCATGAAGGCATTTGTGGTGCTCATCAGCCTAGTGTGAAGATGAGATGGTTGCTTTGAAGGTATTCCTACTATTGGCCAACCATCCTTAAAGACTGTATAGAGTATGCTAGAGGTTGCCAGGCATGCCAAAAGCATGGCTTGATAAGACATGTACCAATAACTGATTTGCTTGCAGTTGTGAAGCCTTGGCCATTTAGAGGTTAGGCTATGGATATGATAGGGAAAATACATCCACCCTCTTTGAAGCACCATTGTTTTATCCTAGTGGCCACAAATTACTTCACTAAGTGGGTTGAAGCTAAACCATATAAAGATATGGACCAAACTGAAGTTATTGGATTTATTAAAGATTTGATTCACAAGTTTGGCATCCCACAGACCATAATTGTAGATAATGGGACTGTATTTGATTGAAAGATGGTAAAATCTTTCGCAGCAAAGTTTGGAATTAGCCTTGTTAATTCCACTCTTTATTATGTACAAACAAATGGTCAGGCAGAATCATCCAACAAGTTTTTGAGAAAGGAATACGGAGAGTTGTGGAAGATAATCCTACGGATTGGCATAACTTGTTGTTAGATGTATTGTGGACTTATAGGACTTCTCTAAGATCAAGTACAGGAGTTACTCCTTATACCTTAGTATATGGGCATGATGCAGTATTGCTTGTGGAGATTAACATTATGTCCTTGAGGGTGAAATGTCAAGACTAGTTAGATTCTGAGCAGTACCATCAGAGTATGTTCTTGGAATTAGAAAATGTGGATGAAGCTAGAATTTTGGCATTGAATAGTATTCTTTTCCAAAGAAGAAGGCAGCTAAAAACTATAATAAGAAAGTCAGACACATTAGCTTTGATGAAGGTGATTTGGTATGAAAGACAATACTTTCAATAGGAATTAAAACCCATAAGTTTGGCAAATGGTCACCTAATTGGGAAGAGCCATATCAAATTCATAGGGTCTTGTCTAGGGGAGCATACCATTTGAGAAATCTTAATGGATATGTGCATCCCAAGAAAATTAACGGTAGGTGGGAAACACAAGGAGTTTAGAAAATGCTAACAAGAAAAGTATTAAAAACACTTAAATAATGAATAAGGATTTCATTTCATAAAGAGTTAAATACATGCAACCATAGATTGGCCTAAAAATCAGTACAACACTTCAGTTGCTCCCTGATAATTGATTCTTTACTCCCAAGGAATGGAAACAACCGAATAGCTGTAGCCATGTCTTGGTTACAGTTAGCTAGCCCTTGATTGGTAATCTGCAGGTTTGTATCAGTTTGATCCAAAGCTAAGTTAACTACTGCCAACTCCTCTTCTAATTGGGCCTTTTTCTGCATGAACTAGATGCGAAACTGAGAAGCAGAAGCATGTTGTCCCTTTAATTCAGATACTTCAGTATGTATATGGGGAAAAAATTCCTTATCTTTTGATAGCTTCTCTTTTGCAATTTTAGCAATGTGGCAGATGTTGACATAGAAATCTATAGTAGCTGCTACTTGGGACAAGCGACTTGAAATAGCCATGTTGGATTGCTCAATGACCTTACAGCACTGGAGGAAACCATTCTTGATGATAGATCTTTGTAAGGCTTCGAATGGGATCCTTGAGAATAATGTCAGCAATTCCAAAAAGGTGCCCATGTCCAGTGGAGGTAAGGAAGCCCTACTGATGGTTAAACAGCACTCAAAAATTTTCAAGAGAGAGTCAGCTAGAACCAATGGCTTAGCTTCATTACTGGTTGCTGGAATGGTAGAAGGTATGTCAAAAAGGCTAGCCAGCCCAGCTTTAAAAATGTCCATATCTTCTACTGACATTGGAGGTGCAAAAAGGTCTCTAGTGGAAGAAAGAGATGGCTGAATTGGGATAGGAGAGTAGGTTGAAGTGTCCCTAGAAATGTCTACAGTCCTGGCCACCAGTAAGTCAAAAGAAGAAGGACTGGAGCTGGATGGTAATGGTGGACAAAGAATTGGTGGGCTACCAGTGTCTTCTTTGGGAGTATCAGCTATCACTGAAGATGAAGTGATAACTGGGACCTCCTCAGGCAGGGAAGGAGCAACCAGGACTATAGGGAGAGTGAATTGGGTTGAGATGAATGTTAAGTGAGGCAGGTACAGAGTTAGGCCTAGGTATAAAGGGACATGGATGTGTGGCCTCAAAGAAGATATGGAAAGTATGGAGCTAGGAAGAGGGAATACTGCTTGGATAGGCTTTATACTCATAGGCACTTTTGTGGGGCTCTTCTTTCTTCTTGGCCATTCATCTGTCGAAGGAGAATGAGGTGGAATAAGTTTTGCTGCAAATAAGAAAATAAGAAGCAATGGTGAGTTTTGTTGCTAAAACTTTGAGATAGAAAATCATCAAAGAAACTAAAGGGAATTACCAGTCTTAGAGGTAGTGGTGGTAATGATTGGAGAATTAGGGAGAGCATAGTATTTAGTAGTTTGTTGCCTCTTTACAGTTTCTCTTTGAAATGCATCAGCAGCAGTTGCTTCATTCCTTAATACCTGCTGCTGTTTCCATTTCTCAGACCTCTGAAAAACTACAAATTCTTTGGACTGCTCCTTCTCTGTTGCCTTGGTAGTTGCTCGATGAGCAGGGTCATCAATGAAATCAAAAAGAGTGACTGTTACTTTCTTCCTCCTCTTGAGTGGGGTTTCTTGTTCTTTTTCTATAGGGATATCAGGTGCTTCCTCTTCTTCAGGATCAAGCACAAGCTTTCTTTTCTTTTGTTGTCGTTGCTACTTGTCTTTAAGAATACTTAGTGCTTGAGCCCTCTGAGGAGAGTCTACTGCTGAAGTCCCTACATCAAATAAAAGCTATAAATAAAATAGCTAAGCATTATAAAAGAAGGGAAAAGAAAGATAAGGGGTGCATGCCTTTCTTTAAAGCAACCATAGTAACTCTAGGAGGAAGAGGAGGATGAGGAGGAGGAGAGGTAGAAGGAGCATACTCTGTGGTAGCAAGAGCAGAAACTGGGATGACAAGAGCAGTAGAAGGAGTGATGAGCCCAGTCCCCTTAGGCTGGGCCTGAGAAGGCAAGTCTAGACCCACCAATAGATCTTGAAGATGAATGGCTAAGTGTACCTCCATATTTGCTGAGCACCAGTTCTGGTACCTCTTCAATGTAGTGCCTTATGGGATGAAGGGAATGAACTGAAATTCGATTAAGTCCTGAATTAATTTGGAGGTTGCGTCATCTAACCTGGATCTTTGCACCTTCAGCTCTCTAGTGGCAAGATTGGGGTTAGAGTAACTATAACGAGAAATAGGGATCCCTTGGGTAAGCCCAAATTGCTTGGAAAATTGAGCAGGGCAGTAGGCTTCTGCTATGCATTTGTAGGCTCTAGGGTTTAAAATGCCAATAAAAAGCTCTCTTTGAGTTAAAATAGAAGCCCACATATCCCTATGCTGGGGCTGGGAATAGTTTCTATCAGCCAAGAAAGTCCTCAACCAGGCTGGGCCAATATTGGTTTCAAAGGGACAGAAGAAGGTGTGAGAAGTAGAGGAAGCTAGGAGTTGATGGACGAAAGTAAAATAATAGGCAAAAGTGGAGGGATAAAGTGAAACTTTGGCATATTTTATTCTATAAGAAATAAGGTTTGATAGTAAAAATCTCAAACACCTAGAATGCAAAGTAGTGAAATAAGCAAAAAGCCAGAGCTGTAATATCCAGAGTGGCCCCCATTGATTGGTATCTAAAGGTTTTTCACAAAATTGGGAGCAAGCTCTATATATATGGCCCGGAGCATATGGAGCTAAGGCTATTGTCTTTCCCAAAGCCAGAGCCTTAGCAAGGGGAGCAAACTCAGGCATAATCCTTTGAGAAGAAGTACAAAACAAGAATTTACAAAGCCAATACAAAAAAAATGGAGAAGAACTCTCTGTCTGAC
Source organism: Camellia sinensis (assembly GCF_004153795.1). Classification (NCBI taxonomy): domain Eukaryota; kingdom Viridiplantae; phylum Streptophyta; class Magnoliopsida; order Ericales; family Theaceae; genus Camellia; species Camellia sinensis. The sequence continues at coordinate 1,731,187 of NW_021024778.1, read as the reverse complement.
ATAGGGCCTTCCCTTGGGTTTTCAGAGTGTGCAAAATCACTGAAGGAGGAGTTCAAATGAGGGATGGAAAAAGGCACATTAAGGTCGGGATAATCAGAACCGAAAGAAGTGCCAATGGGGGATAACCCCAAGAGATGGCATATATCTAGAATGGTAGGGGCCATCATACCGCATCAAAATTGGAAAAGATTAAAAAAAGAATTCCAAAAACATAATGCAGCTGGTATGAGGAAAGGGTCTTTAGGAATAGAAACCTGGCCAGTCAAAGGACATCAAGGAGGCAGAGTTCCTGAAGGTCAAGTATCCTAGCGGGAACAACTAGATCATACCATTCTTCCCATTCAGGTCTCATTGTGGGCCAGCAGCGGTGGGGACCTTGACTACCTAGCAAAAGAGAAAGCAGGCAGCATCTCAGCCCATTTTTGCCAAAACATATATGAGCGTAGCTGAATGACCGCGCTCTCTACCAAATTCTGCCCAAAAGTCCGCATGTATACTGATACCCTCAGGTAAAACTGATTCCCAAATACTGATGCCCGCAGGCCTAATACCCAGACTTGCAAACTGTTACATACATTCCTGTAGGGACACACCCTAAAAGCACATAGCAAGCAAGTGAGAGCCAAAACACCCCTATGTTGAGGTAGGGTTTCCCTGTCCTATTTTGTCACGAGCTAGGGTTTCACTACGCATGCAGCGGTTTCAAACAACCTATAATCGGGTAAGCAATCTGTCCTAGCTTTGGAATGGACACTATGGATTCCGAATATGCACTAGGTCGAATGGTCAAAAAGGGTGCCCCGGTAAAATCCGGGTTTGTGTTCCCGTCGTGGCAGAGCCCGCAACTAGTCAGCCTTATGGCACGCTTCTCGAAGCGAGCCTCCGGCAAACCGTTCAGGAATAGCATACGGCAAACACGGTGTCCTAGGGGCACCAATGCAAATGCAATGCAAAGAAACACATAAGTGTAATCAAAACAAGATATCATGAGTTCGAGTCAAGTTCTCTAAATCCCCAGCAGAGTCGCCAGAAACTGTAGACGTCCCCGAACGTCCCGGGAGGGAATCCCGTTTTGTTCGTTGGGTTCACTACAGTTCGGACTCAAAAGTCACGGTCCTGTATCTAATCTCGCAGAATGCCATGCAAGACCGATGAATCATCAAAGAGTCCAAATCTGGAAAATCGTTTTGGAAAACAGATTTTTAGAAAGAAGTGCCAAACATGGACTGCTTTGCCAGATACAAAGTCGCCACCTAAATATTTTATTTTGGGAGAATTTAGGAAACCCTGACTCGTGCCGAAGGCCACGTGTCCGTCATCACCAAAGTTGCCTCGGCTCAGGAACTTGGGTACGATTGGGGAAGGTCACTTCGTGAGCACCCCCGCTCGCCCGATCAAAGATCGGCCTCTACTAACCATGATATCGAGTTTTGAAAACATTATGTATTCTTATTCTGGTTATTAGCCTAGATTTACTACGTGATGCGCACAGCATACACGTATAGACTGGATCTCCTGAATTAGAACAACACATCTCATGCTTGTTTATTTTTAAAATGGTTTGGTGGTGCTACCCACAAGTAGGCTAAGATGTGGATTTGCCACCCTCGGGTGGGCTTAGAAAACGTCATGGTTTGCCACTCTCAAGTGGGCTTAAAACTCACAGTCAATGCATTATTCCAATTCAGATAATCCAACCTTTACCCACAGGCATTCAAGCAGGCATATCACGTAAGTGTAGACGTCCTCGAACGCCCCGGAAGGGTGAGTCCCGTTCTATTCGTTTTGGGCTCACTACAGCTCAGACTCTCAAATTGTCACGGTTCTTAATCTGAACCAAAGAGTCCAAATCTGGCAAATCGTTTTGAGAAAACAAATTTTGAAAGAAGTGCCAAACATGGACTGCTTTGCCTGATACAGAATCGCCACCTAAATGTTTTATTTTGGGGAAATTTAGGAAACCCTGACTCGTTTGCCTAAGGCCACGTGTCCGTCATCACCAAAGTTGCCTCGGCTCGGGAACTTGGGTACGATTGGGGAAGGTCACTTCGTGAGCACCCCCGCTCGCCCGATCAAAGATCGGCCTCTACTAACCATGATATCTATTTTTGAAAACATTATGCGTTCTTATTCCAGTTATTAGCCTAGATTTACTATGTGATGCGCACAGCATACAAGTATAGACTGGGTCGCCTGAATTGGAACAAAACATTTCATGTTTGTTTATTTGAAAATGGTTTGATGGTGCTACCCGCAAGTAGCCTAAGACGTGGATTTGCCACCCTCGGGTGGGCTTAGAAAAACATGATTTTGCCACTATCTGGCGGGCTTAAAACTCACAGTGAATGAATTGTTCCAATCCAAATAACACAACCTTCACCCACAGGCATTCAGGCAGATATATCACATAAGCAATTAGCCTCATGGTAAGCATGCTATCATGGCAGTCACTCACACGCATGCAAGGATGCTAAAGCATAAAACTTACCAAGTACTCCAAGCCAAAACAGAAGCTAATTAGAAATCCATGCATGATCCTAATTATACAGAAATGCCTAATGCGACACATGCAAAAGGGCAACTATAGCAGGCTCGGCTATTCTAGACATGGCATATGAAATGCTACAGCTAACATGTATTCAACTTGGAATTGAAAATACAATGCAATTAGTATGATGCGCCGAGCCCGGTACATGCAAGACAGATGAAATGAATGCAAACATGCTATCATACTGTATACTAATTGAAACATGTCATAATCTAACCATCATAAGCGGGTAAATAAAAGGGAGAAAGACGTGGGGTTGGAAAACATACATCACACACACGCACACTTATTACAACATTGCCCTCACGCAGAGGGTCCGAATAAATAATATACAGTCCCAAATGAATAATATAGTCCGAATAAATACAAAATCCTAATTAATTAACAAATTAAACTAGGAAAGTAGTAAACTAGCATGCAAGCTAGGGACTGCCTCGACTCTGCTCTGGATGATGAATGATGCATGTTCGGGTTGCTTGGCACGGAAATCCATCGCGATGCCCCAATTAGCCTCTGTTTGCAATTGATGCCGGAATGCTGTGCAAGGCTTTTGAAAGCTGCTGATTTCTGATTTGCTGCAACAGAGAGCAGGAAAGGGGCATGGCAATGTATTTTCACATATGTATGCTTGACTACTCTTCAGGGAGTGTAGTCCTCGATCCTCGTGCCACCAATCACGCATATCGATGCATGATGGCCGAGGAGTCGATTTGCATGACTTAATATGAAATGAATGCACACATAAACACAACAAGACCGAGACTCCATCATCGATAATCCGGAGTGTCGGTGACTGGGAATTGAGACACGTTCCGTCACTCGAAGTACGAAACGTCTCTCGTTTCCCGTGCTCGGGCTAACTCCTATCCCAAGCACAATGCAATATGCATGACATGCATGAATGTAACTAATATACAACCGAGCATGCACAATGCTATGAAATGGCATACACGATGCATGAGGTAACATGGCATACATGATGCGCTAACATACAACCTAGCATACACAATGCTATGGAATGAAATGGCATACACAATGCACAATGGACTTACACCAACATGAGTGGACCTCAGTCACACTCACATCAGTAGCCATTAGATGAAAACGAGACACTCGAAATGCGTGCCCACATGCACGCAAACCGAGGACCAAGCCTAAGGCACAAACGCCACTCTAACAAGGCATGGCAAGGCACGAAATATGGCATACAAACATGTAAGTTTCAGCACTGAAATGTGATGCAACATGATCCCGAAACATGGAAACATGGCACCCGATGCATGGAATGGCCCTGAAACACAAAACTAGGCATACGCATTGACCTATAGCTATACAAAACATGCATTATTTGATCATGAAGCATGAAGACAGATGCAAGACAGTCCCAAAACATGCATATTTCCAGTTTATAACAAGCCTCAAAAATGAGCACAAATAGGGTTAATTTATCATGCAAAAAAAGGCCCTAAAAGAGAGATTAAACACAAAGGGACAGAAACTGGCCCCAAATGGCAAAGAGCCCTTCAACAAAGTTGAAGAGGGGCTCAAAAAAAGGTATTTTACAGTTTAGGGAAAGCCACGAAAATAATCACAAATAAGGCCAAACTATCATGCAAGAAAAGGCCTAAAAGAGGGGTAAAGAAACAAGTGGCAGCTTCTGTTCTCAAACAGAGGAGATCCTTTCAACAATGTTTAAGAGAAGCTCAAAACAAGATATTTTATAGTTTATGGAAAGGTCCAAAACAGCTCACAAATAGGCCTAAAATACTATGCAAAAATTGGCCTAAAAGAGAGATAAAGAAGCAAGAGGCAGTAGCTGGCCTCAAAAAGTGAGGATCCCTTCTACAAAGTTGAAGAGGGACTCAAAATAAGGCACTTTCCATTTTGGCTCAAAGCCCAAAAATTCTTAAAAATAGGGCTAACATATTATGCAAGAAAAGGGCCAAAAGAGAGATAAAAGAGAAAGGGACAGCAGATGGCCTCAAACTGAGAAAAACCCTTAACCAAGAATGAATATTAGATCAAAATAAGACTATTTCTAGTTTAGGCCGAAGCCCAAAAATGCTAGCAAGTATGGCTTAGATACAAAGCAAGATAAGGCACAAAAGAGGGAAAATGGGACTCACCCTTGTAGACCAATGGACCAGCAGCTTTTGATTGAAGAAATGGTGCTCCTAACCTCTGGAAATAACCTCCAAGTTGCTGGAATGGAGTATGGAGGTGTGGTGCTATGAGGTGGTGTAGAAATGGTCCAAGAACCAAGAGTGTTTGATGGTTGAATGAGAGAGATGGAGGATGTATGTATGCAAGGCTCCAATTGGTTTTTGTCAACCCTTAGAAATGGTGGAGAGGTGCTGGTCTTATAGAGGGAGAGAGGCAAGGAAAGGGGGGGAAATGAAATTCAAATTTCCCCCCGAAAAGAGTCCCCATCGGATATAGGATCTGGGGGAAAAAAGAGGTCACAGCTGGAAGGAACAAGGTGTGGGGGTCATGGCCGGCCAGGTTCAGAAGGTTCAGGGGGCCGGCTGACCACCTCCCATGGCCGGCCGACCAAGGGTCAAAAGGTCAAGCATAATTACTGGTCGGCCACCTCAAAAAGGTGGTCTCCCATGTGTGCACAACACAACTATGTTGTTGAAACCTAAAAAAAGTGAACCAGGAGAGAGAAAATACCATTTTTTAGAGGCGGTCAAAATGGTCAGGCACAATTACTGGTTGGCCAACAAATATTGGTGGCCTCCCAGGTGTGTACAACACATATATGGGGTTTAGTGTTCAAGAAAGTGGTCCCGGGGTGGTCAACATTGGCTTTTAAGTGAGGAAAACGGGCGTCGGAGGGCGATGAAGAAATAAAGCTGGCTTTTCAGAACAATTGCTGGCCTCCCACCCTCCTACAAGCTTCCTAACAATGAAAATAAGGTCTCCACCAAAAATGAACCAAAACGGATGCAAAACGGAGGCTTGGGGGACTGAAACGCGCAGCCCGGGGCCCCAAAAATGGGCTATTAAGCACCAGAGGTGGCGTTCGACCAGGAAGTTGGTCTCACGGGCCACAGTGTTCCTCAAAAGAGAGGAAATAAGGTGTATACCAAAAACCGGAGCAAATGGAGGTGGTTAGGCGGTCCCGAACCGAGGCACACGGTCGTCGGCTCCAAAAAACCAAAAACCGGGCTCCAAATGGAAAAAATGGCCTACGACCACGAAACGTAGCCTACGGCCACTGAGAGATGATCTAGAAGACCTCTCTCTCCCTTCGGGAAGAGAAAACAGAGAAAACAGGACCTGGTTCCCAAACCGAGGCAAAAGCACAAAAGAGCCCCGAAGTCTGGAGGCAAGGCTCGCAGCCGAGACTCCGCAACCTCAGAACGAGCACAATATGCAACATCACCAAGCGCTCAATCGGTAACGTCTGAGTCTTAAGGTCGGTCAAAAATGGGGTGTCTACAGTTGCCCCTCTTTGACAGAACTCGAAAGTCATGCGTGACGGGAGTGAATGTCAAAGCCCAGAGACGACCCATTTTTGACAAGGCCGAAGACTTAGACAAACAGGCAAGATAACAAAGATGTGCCCGCAGGCAGGGGGCAATGTGCAAAATGATATGCACAAAGCCGGACGTAACTCATGATTATGCAAAGCAGCAAGCATATACAAATCTAACTACATTTCATGCAGTAAGGATAATGTAAATAAAGCTGTAACGAAGCAAATATTCACAATAAATGCGACAGTTTTAAGCGGGAGGGCAAATCAAACTACATTTCATGCAGTTATGATGCAATCTTAGCGAGCATGTGTGATAGATACACAAAAGTGAAGAGAGTGTACTGGATACACTAGATGAATAAAGTGTGATTGATACACTAAGTGAAGCAAAGTGTGATAGATACACAAAGCGAAACGAGTGTGATGGATACACTAAGCAAACGCATGATAGATACACTAAGCGAACGTGTGTGATGGATACACAAAATGAACGTGTGATAGATACACAAAATGAGCATAATGTGAAGCAAGTGTGATGGATACACTATACGAAGCAAAGTGTGATAGACACTAAAAGTGAATACAAAGTGTGATAGATGCACTATGTGAAGCAAAGTATGATGGATATACAAAAAGTGAACACAAAGTGTGATAGATGCACTAAGTGAACAGAGTGTAATTGATACACTGAAGGTGAACACAAAGTGTGATAGATGCACTATGTGAACAAAGTGTGATTGATACGCTAAAAGTGAACACAAAATGTGATAAATGCACTATGTGAACAGAGTGTGATTGATGCCCTGAAGTGAACACAAAGTGTGATAGATTCACTATGTGAACAAAGTGTGATTGATACACTAAAAGTGAACACAAAGTGTGATAGATGCACTATGTG